>BMAW01073241.1:0-32309 GCA_019974015.1 Nephila pilipes
GTTACACCGGAAAATGTGAGTGAAGTGACATTTTCCGGTGTAACGGCTTCCACAGGTCTACCCGAGCGTTCCGCGTCATTTGTGTCGGTACGACCACGTTTAAACTCGGCAAACCACCGACAAATCGTTGCTTTTGATGGACAAGAGTCCGGGTAACATTTTTCAATCCATTGTTTCGCTTGCACGGTGTTTTTACCCATTAAAAACAATGTTTTATCAGAACACGAAACTCGGTTTTTTCCATTTTTTAAACAAACTACAAAACGACTTTACTCCAACCTCGATAACTCAGCTGTTTCTGGTCCGATCGACTTAAAATTTTGACACGTTTCAAGCAAAGGTTAGTACTCTAGAAAGACCTGGTTACTGGTTTACTACGAGCGCCATCTCTGGGTTAGTCTCGGAACTTATTGATCCATGTGTTATATATATAAATTAAATAAAACAGTGACGATTTTATTCAATTCATTTTTGTGCTAATTTCGTATCATCTATACTGCAAGCACTTTTAATTTTAGAATCATTTTGGTCAGACGAACGTACCCTATCACTCTTTACTACAATTTTTGTTTTAGAAATCAGGAGATAGATTGGTTGTTGAGATTCTCAACACAGCCTGCAAATTAATATCTCCCAAAGAAAATCGACACCTACTCCTGTTGTTCTTCAAGCAAGAAATACTTAGCTCACAAATATATGCACCAAATATAGAAAAAAGTTTCGCAGCAAATTTCTAGATGCACGGAATATTTTTAAAAGTCAACTAATGTCATGATATTAAACATCTGTTTTACAGTGTTTAATATCATGATCTGACTGCTTGCCAATAAGTCTAATTTGAAGCTTTTCAGGTTCTACGCCAATATAATCAGTGATGAGATAAGAGAATGAATTGAATTTAGACTCAATTTTCTTAAAGTTATGAGATCTTCTCGTCACTTCGTCCTCTAAATTATACAGATGATCCCTAATCTTAGCAGAAACACTTTCAGCACTTTCTGTGTTCCTAATAAAAGGAAATGAAAAAAATTGCCTTCTCCTGCTTGACTTGTGAATAGATATATTTTTGATTTGAATGATTTTACGTAAGGGCAGGACATTTCAGTTCAAGATGAATTTTTCTGACTCTCTGGGGAAAAAAAAACTCTTAGCAGGCCCAACACTGGCTCACTCGATCCTCAAGGAATTAGGTCACATTATTCAGCAAACAGTTCAAAAGAGTTTTGTGGTACATAAAAAAAACTAGTTTACAAGATGACTAGGAAAAACAAATTATAATAAGTCAATTCACCGTTATATCTGAAGGCGTTATAAGATGCACAAGCCTATAACTCACTTCCTATGACATTATTTAAACATTTATTTATTGTATTCGTGTTCAGGGTTACTCAAAACGAATTAACCTATTTTAAAATTCCATATATTTAAAAATAAACGACATGAAATGATAGTAATACATGAATACAAAGGGAAAACGTGTAAGTTTTATATTTTGAACAATAGGTGACCCCCCGTGTGTTCGTGATGCTATTTCACGTGAGTTATTTTGGAAGCTTTCACGGAGCTGCCTCGCAGTTCAATCGATCGCAGTAGACCAGATGACTTGATGTTACACAGCTGGCCACTTTAGTCACTTTATATGGCCTCATGAGATTTCCTCCTTTGGGGGTTTGTAAAAGATTAAGTGTATGCACCATCATTATCCACATATTTGAGGAGGAAACAATGGTTTTCTGCTGCTGTACAATCAATTACCACTGACACTTTGCAACGAGTTTTGGCAGGAATTTACGTATCGAATTGACTTTTTACAAGGAAAGTTTTATCTAACACTTGAAAAAAAATTCCATATCTTTCTTTTGCATTCATATATTCATGCATTCATAAAAATTAAGCATTTTGAAATCGGATGATTTCAAAATGCTGTATTTTGAATAATCTTGATGAATTTTGAATAATCTTGTGGTATTGTGATCATTGACACTCTTTCATATATAGGAAACAAAATCAGTAAGAAACTAGAAAAAGAAAAAAGTTTTACGCATCACTCATCAAATTTAAATCAAAATAAGCTAGTGATATTCATATATACAGATTTATTAGTTTTATCTGCATAACTTTCCCTTCCATTCATTAGGCGTGATCGAATTTTAAATGAAGAAGTCGCAAAATATACACACACATTTTTTTTTTATAACATAAGAATTATTTCTTACCCATATAAGGCTAAAAAATTAAAATTGGTTTTGCTACCTTCATTTTGACATGCGTTAACATTTTTCTTCTTTTTTTCGTTAAATTCTTGAAAAAGTAAAATTATTCAAAAGGAATACTAATTACGTAAAGTAAGCTTGTGCTTCTATGTCCCAGGTTGCACGGAAACAATTACTATCAATAAAAGAAAGTACCTTCCTCAAATTCCTCTAAGGCATTTTTATTATCACAAGTAAAACATTCTGAAGTACAAATTCAATATAAAAGTAAACAACAAAAAGAATAAAAACAGACGATTCTACCGTAAAAATCTATTATTAAATTAAATATTAAAATAAAAGCAAACAATAAATCGTTAACATATACAATAACATTCTGTTCGGATATTAAAATAAAAGCAGATGTTAAAATATTAAATTCAATATATATCTTAGTAATATAAATATGCCCTTAAGCAAACAACAAATGTAAAAGCAATATAACATATTATTATCATGTCAGTCTTTTGAACCTAACACCATGTATTCCTTTTTTTTAATGTCCACGCATTTTTGTTGACGCCATTTTCTTAGAACAGCAACATGCTAACACATGTTTATATACTCAAATATTTATGTGGGATTGGAGAATGCAGCACAAGGTTTCAGGGAAATTCGGTTAAGACCGTCGATAGTAAAGAAGGTTGGATTCGAAAGTACAATGGAAAGAGAGCTCAGGGTAGCTTCTTTGAAGACGGGGAACCCTCAGGTTTAAGATGTCTGCAAATGATCCAGGCTAAACCCAGATGAATCCAGGGGTTGGAGGAAAGAAGATAATCCGGACAAATCCAGGAGGGAATTCAGATCTTGTTGCTTCTAAGTGCAACGTTAATGCATAATCACAACAACTCACTCAACTTACGAGCAATGTGACTTACAACCATTCGTACTTACGACCACAAAAATAAGTCGTATGCTGTATATATATATATACATATATATACACATAAATTATTAGTAATATTTTTAATTTTATTATTTAAAATCTTTTTCTAAAAATTTTTCTTCTTAGATTTTATTAAGAAATAGTTCGATAGATGATGTTGCTAAAGAGACATGACTTCTGCTTCTTTGCCATTTTGAAATTTCGATATTAATTATTTAAGACTTCTAGGATTTCTCTTTTTAAATTTTTGATTTCTTAAATATTTAGCTGTAATTTTTGTATCAACGTTCTTAATAAGTTGCATTGACCTATGATTTTTGATTGGTTTGTTCTAGAGTTTAGGGTGGGCATTCAGGCAACATTTAAAAATTGTTTCTTAATAAAGTTTAGTGCTTGAATTTCTGCAACGTTTTGAAATAGTTTTTCCATGTGAGGAGATGGCAGGGTTTTTTGCTACGTAGCCAATTTTTGGCTCAATTTGCATGCTTTTTGAAGAATATTTTTAAATAAAGCATTAAGGAGTATTTTTGAGATTTTACAGTTACAGTTTTCTTTTCATTCACAATTAAATACTCTTTCTCCTTCAACCTAAGTGACTTGCAACCATTCTATCTTGTGACCACAAAAAATAAGTCTAGTGGGAAATTCTGTGGCTGATGGGTTATTAAAAATACTTACTTTGCGTTTTGTGGGCATCTCAGGTGAAGCAGAAAAAACTTTTTTTTCCCAAAGACAATTTTATTATGGAAGTATTTTTTACGTAGTCCTTATTATACTTTTTACTTACGTATTCGATTCAGTATTTTAATCATTACGAACTACAATTATTACATTCTAAATATTATGGTGTAGTAGGAAGACATATTTTCGAGACTTAAGGAACATTAAATACTCTTCTCGATTTATATTCATTCATAACATCTGTATTAAATACGATTGATATAAAATGTATACTTTACAATTGTATTGGTATTTATAGGAAGTATATATTTTGAAGGAACTAATAAAAAAAACTTTATTTTATTCGAATATTATAAAATCTTATTTGTTTTTGAAACGTAGAATAATGCAATAAAATCTCAAATTATTTATATTTGTATTAAGATAATACTTAGTATATTTTTTATTATTCCATATTGAATTATCTCTATAAAATATCTTTCAATTATGGATCTTTAAATCAAAAGTATTAACCTCCTTAAGAAAATGTGTAGTTTTTACCTTTCTTTATCCACAGTTCTTGTCATTTTTGTTAGCTCTTTTATAACTTCGTAACGATTCATTTTCAGAATATTGTCCAAGAAATGTTCTTCCGAAATATCAAGCTGCAAAAATTCAATATTATGTTTTATTAAGGTTATATAAATCTCAATGTAAAATAAAGATTATAAAAATGATGATACACAGCTAAAAACAATTAATGTATCAAAAATTGCTTTTCAACAATTCCCACTCATAATTGGAAGAACTCTAAAGTTTTTTTTCTAATATTTTGACAAGAATTTAATTTTTTAAAATCTGATTGATATTTATTTTGTAGCTAAAAATACCATTTTATGTATATTTAAAGTATTTGTAAAGCAAGTCTATTTATTTTAAGAAAAATAATAAGTTGGTTGTGTGTGACATATGTGTGCAATATTTTTTACTGCAATTACGGAAAGAAGTTTTGTTGCAAACAATGAAGAAAAAGCCTTATAATGTCAAAATATTACATGTAATAAAGCAAATGTATTCTCAAAACAGTATTTTTGATTCAAACATGTAATTTAAAACCATGAAATTAAAATTATATTGCAATTTGCATGATTTTCAGTTTTGAAAAATGAATAATAAAGAAGGAAAAAAAAATTCTGTAAAAAATGATTGAATGTTTGTTTCAAGAATTGAAAAAAGTTAGAATTATTAAATTAATTTAAAAACAATATATAAATATTATATGTAAAAATATATAACTAAGGGTAAGCATTTTAAAATATTCTATGTAGCCAATAACAAAAGTCACCGAATGAAATAAATATGCAAATACATAAGAGCCTCTAATTGGCTCAGAAGTACAGATATTTACATGTTGCCGCTGCCAATTTATACTTTAAACAGTGCTAATGTACTGTACAATTGATAATTTCTGTAACTAGCAAAACAAATTGTATGAAACTGTTTCACACGGTTATGGTAGAAATATTATCTCCTTCAAAAAAGGGTCAAATTATTGATCGGCATAAATCAAAGAAAACGACTAAAGAGAACACTCAAATTACTGGAATTGTGTTGAGAATTGCCCAGCGCATTATTAAAACCAGGAAAGAAAGTAGTGAAACGTAAGCATCTCAGAATAAGCGGTGTCGAAAAAATTCTTAAAATTCTCGGGACTGAAGGTATATTGAATAACTAGTGAAACAAATCACTAAGAATCAGCTGTTAAACTCTCGGCAATGTTTAACAATGAACTTATTGTCATTTCAACACGCACAATCCGACGAGAATTTAATGCAATGGAGCTTGACAAGTGAAGACACAAGAAAAACACTTATTTCGGTGATTAATCGAAAAATGTCTTCACAAATTGCTAAGGAATATAAATATTGGACTGTTCAGCAGTAGAGAAATGTCATGTTGTCTGAGGAGTCAAGATTCAGTCTATTCCAGAACAATGGATGCCTCAGGGTGAGAAGAGAACCTCACGAAGTCATGGACCCATCATGCATAGTGCTCACTGTGCAAGCAGTCTTGCTGAAAAACTGCTACGAATCTGGATGACAATAATCGCTGAAACCATATAGAATCTTACTGAAATAATATCACGTCAAATACAGGCTGTAATCAAAGCCTAAGAAGATCCTGGTAAATGTTAAGCGAAACGCCTTTTTTTGGACAAGCAGTGTAGTTCTTCAACTGACTGATTTTTGTGTGGTTCTGAATGCACCTCACACAATTCTCTATTTTTTAAAATAGATAACTAATTACAAATAACTCGGTTAAAGTTTATTATCGGATGTCCCATGGCGATTGTGGCGAAAACTTGATGATTTAGAAGAAATGTCGCGAAAGTAACGCTACGTAAGCAGTGACGTCATGAAGACGGTGCAAATGAAAATCCAACTAAAATTTAGGGTTAACATAACCTAAGTAACCACATTTAAATCGTAATCGCACTCAAAAGTCGCTGATCGCCAAGGGGTATCCGACTTGTACGGTTTACTTTTACTCTAAACAAGCTAATTTTAGGTATTAAAAAGTTATTTATAATATAATAGTATTGTCAACGGTTTGTAACTATACAAAATTTCAAATCAAGATTGTATAGCTACTAATAAAAATACTTCAGTAAACATTATTCTGAAAACTTGACGACTTAGAAGAAAGGTCGCCAAAGATTCTATACTGCTGTTTGTAGAAAATGCAACACCATGAAAGAATCATCAGAATCAAATGAAATTTAATGCAGAAACGACTTGTACTGATACAAATAAATGATGAAATTTTCAAAACAAAAGAAACAAATTAAGCGTCCGAAATCAGTATTTGGTGCAGCCCCCATGCGCTGCAATAAGTGCTGCTATACGACGTGGCATGGAGTCAAACAGATGTTGAATATCTGCTTGAGGAAGAGAATTCCATATCGCTTGTATGCGCAACCAAAGTTCGTCTTTGGAAACTGCAGGACGCGGATCACGAGCGAGACGCCGACCAACCATATCCCACACGTGCTCAATAGGCGACATATCCGGTGAATAAGCAGGCCAAGGAAGAAGTTGCATGCGTTGTGCTGAACAGAAGTCTCGAACAGTCCGCGCAACATGTGGGCGTGCATTATCCTGCTGAAAGATAGCTCCAGGGATGCCTTGAAGGAAAGGAACGACTTCGGGCTGTAGCACTTCACGGACGTACCTGTTGCTATTGAGATTACCCTCAATTCGTATCAAATTGGATCGTCCATGATACGAAATCGCACCCCAGACCATAACTCCGGGTGTTCGACCACTATGTCGTTCAATAATACACTCAGGAAGGCAGCGTTGACCGGCATAACGTCTAACACGAACACGGCCATCATGGGTCCACAAATTGAAGCGTGATTCATCTGAAAAGACAACTTGGTGCCAATCAGCTCGCCTGTCTCTGTGCTCAAGAGCCCACTGCCGACGCAGCCGTCGATGATTCGCCGTGAGGGGAATCCTGTATAAAGGCACCCTTGCACGCAATCCACGGCGCAGCAGACGACGACGAATTGACGAAGCCGACAATTGTACACCTGTAGCAGTAGACCAACGTGCTGCCAGCTGCCTGGAGGAAGCTGTGCGATCATTCACCGCCATGCGGAGCAGGTGTCGATCATCGCGCTCTGACGTCACCTTCTGTCGTCCAGTGCCTGTTTTTCGAGTTGTTCGGTGCTCGTCGGTCCACTGCTTCCAAACTCGCATCACTGGGGAACTGTTCCGCTGCATACGAGCTGCTATTGCGCGATAGGAAAATCCTCCTTCTCGAAGGCCGATTATCCTCCCTCGTTCAAACTCCGTAAGTTGCTTGAATTTCTTATTCTTCCGTCGTGGAGGCATACTCAGGTCTCACTAAACGTTTGCCACTAACAAATAATCATAGACTTTTTTCAACGTCCCGCTACAGCACTTTATTTATACGCTTTCAGCATCAATTCAGAGGGCGCTGCGCGCGCCGCGCACGCGCGATGGCTCTGAAACTTTATTAATTTGCATAATATCCTATAATTGACATTTGCTGCGAATTTCATTTGATTCTGATGATTCCTTCATGGTGTTGCATTTTCTACAAACAGCAGTTTATATAACATCAGACTGCATATATTATTTAAACATGTATTGTTTTTTAGAACTTTTATTGTCTATGCCATTTGTTTTGTAATTATTTTGCCCAGCTAAATGCAGAGAGCAAAATCTGCAGTAGATATTTTTAGAGCAGTTTCGCGTCCTTCAGATTGTTCGAGGTATTACATTTTATAGTTTGAAAAACCCTGCAGAGCATAACGTACAAGAAATGAACTTTTTTCCCCCTCTAAAAAAGCTAATGTACTCACTCCTGAATAATCTGTATCCAATTGTACGGGATCCAAAATATATCGAGGAAATCCGAGTTTCGTAGCCATAGCCAATACCTGCACATAAAAGAATTTTAAAATTTAAATTTAATAGTTTTAATTATATAATCACCACTATGTAAAGAGGAATTAAAATGAATCACTTTAAAAATGCCAATTGTTCTTACCTTTTCTTCGCACAGAATCTTTGTATCGGAATCTAACCAGGTTTGTAGTTTTATACCTCCAACGAAGGCGTGTTTTAAAGAAGTTATCAAGGACTTTACCTAAAAATAAATTATCGTAACATTTAACATGTTTTGCGAAGTTTATAAATCTCATAAAAATTCTACAGTTATTTTATTCAATTTTATAATTGATGTAATATTGGTTGAAATTTGGTAATAATATCTGTAAGAGTAAGATATAGTAAACTATATAGTTAAAAATAATATTAAAATTATCTGCTTTTTTCGATAAAAAAATACAGTGACAACAACTCTTTACAAAAAATAATCAAAAACATCAATGCAATTAATCAAATCACTGTGTAAAAATTACATTGCTATGATGTTCAACAAACGATACAAATTAATCAGTTTAATACAAATTAATTTGTTTCGAATTTTTTTTTATTATATCGGTATTGAATCATTCTTTTTGAAATTTAAAACTTCAAACAAAAAAAAAAAAAATCAAGAAATAAGTTAAAATTTGCGAATTGTACTAGACCAGGGGTCGCCAAACTTTTTTGATCATCGCCCCCTATATAATTTTTCGAAATCTCCATAGACCCCCCACAAAGGTAATTTTCAGGTAATTAAAATAAAACTATATATTAGTCTAAATATTTAATAAATCAGAAACAGTAAGTAAAGTAGCTACAGATTTTTTTACTTCTTAATGAGATGAGTGTGCCTGGTGTTTCTTGGCAAGGTTCGCTATATTGGGTTCGAAATTAGTTAATTTTAACCGTAAATCCCCTCGAAGCTCCACATTTAATTTATTTCTGTTTTTAGTTAAAATTGAATTAACGTGACTGAAACCGACTTCAACCATATACGAACTTGGAAACGCCAGCATAAATGGCTGAGCCATTTCGTAAAGTTTCACATATTTTTGCTTTATATTTATATTAGTCCAAAATTTATGTATTGTCAAATTTTTAATAAGCGTTTTTGCTTCAAGATCGGACAATAGTTCAGCAAGCTCATCTTGTATGTTGATGTCGACGTTATCAATTTGCGCCGAAAATGGCGCAATAATCCAATCAGGGATGCCGATGTTTTCCAAATCAACAAAGCGCAGTTTAAAATCGTCTCTTAATTTTTTGAAGATTATTTGTATACATTTCCAAGTCTTCTTCTTTTATTTTTAATTGTTGCAGATTTGAAAAATATTTATAATCCTTACGTAGCAATGAAGATCTAAATAAATTTAATTTTACCCAATAGACCCCCATTCGAACCCTTGGGTCAGATAGACCCCCTACTGATGTTAAATAGACCCCTAGGGGTCTATATAGACCACTTTGGCAACCCCTGTACTAGACAAACTATTCAGCAATTTTTCCAGTTTCATTGTTGAATTGAATAAGATTAATTTATTATGAATGTTATCATAAATTTTATTATTAAATAAATTTATACAGGTGTTTCAAAACTCACGGCACAAATTTAAGGAGTGATAAAAAAAAAACATCATTTTTGTAAAGTGCAAAGCATTCTTAATTTTATTACTTCTTAATTTAAATATTCATGGGCAAGGTGCAAGCCGAAGTACAGCTATAATAGAATTAGGCTGCTTTCAACATCACAATAGTTTCTGCGGCTTTTTCTCTAGCAAGAAGTAAAATTTCACAATCGAATATTATTTACTTAAATTTGCCTTCTTAAAAATGAGGAGAAAGCAAAACAGCTGTGGCAAAAAATTCAATATGGGTGGATAAAACCTTCCAGGTAAAGCTACAGGTAATACTTAACTCACAAAAAACTGCGTGACTAGCCCCTAGTGGGGGAAATGAGTACCACCCAAGCTCCTTCCAGGGTAGAATTATTCGGGGAACTTTTGGATAATCCTTCGTATATTAATGTAAAGGAAAAAAAAATTCTTCACTGTATCTAAAATTAAATGAGATGACTGTTTTTGATACCATGAGACCGCAAGTAGGTCTTAATATTTGCTCCTTATTCCGTTCTAAAAGAATGTGTTTTTATAATTCTCTATGTATGGGAACTAAATTTGTCTGTTACGTGCTTAACGTTTGACAATAGTCTATGTTTGAATTAATAGGGAAACGAAAGCTACGCACATCATATAAATAACAAAAGCGCAATTGTTATACAATATTACAATGTTACTACAACGGCTCGTAAAGTATTAATTGAAATTCCCGAAACGAGAACCCATTCGCTAATTGAATGCACCTAAATTTTAAATAACTATACGATTTCAAATTTCAACAAAGCATAAAAAAAAGCATCGGTATAATGAAATGAAAATAGTATTTACAAACCTTCAAAGGTAATTAAATACATTTGCTGTGATTTAATTTTACACCTGTAATTTCTTATTATTAAAACATTTTTCTGAATTTCACTTGGTGTGTGTGTGTGAGTGTGTTATCAAATTTTCGATCGTTAATTTAACCAACTTCCCATCAAGCTAGAGCTTTGAAATTTTGGGAATCGTTCGTACTCGCCTAACAATGCAGTATTTAGACATTTGCGACAAGTTTTAACTAATATTTCAATAATTTTAATAAGTCAAAATATTCTTTCCCCTGGGCGCTTTTAAGATTAAGAAAAAAATTTCTTTTCCCCCTCTAGGAACACCAGGCACTCCCCACGCCACATGAGGTATCGTAAAACTAACAAAGGGGAGATAGTAAGGGTTGCTGACTTTCAGTCAGTAATCATTCGCAAGAAAGAAAGTTTCCAATATTTGGCGCCGTGTCTTATCACAATAATTTTTTCTGAATTCTGGTTCCCATTCTTTTTTTAATAGAATGACATACAAACTTTCAAATGCATGTTTTGATTTTATGAGTATTATGAATTTTTTAATAATCTCACAAATGTCTCTTTTTAAGTGAATTTTAAAGTTAAAAATAACTAACAGTTTTAACTAATATTTCAATAATTTTCTCTAATAAACTTTGCCGCCATATAAAAACGTTGATTTTAAAAACGTTGGTTTTTATATCGAATTATTTTAAATGTCTTCATTTATAAAAATTAATCATTTCCAAAATGTAACGTTATAATTTATTTGTTCAAGACTGATAAATGATGCTGTAGAAACATCGAAGCCCTTTAGAGTATCGGGGATATGAATCGAACTACTTTATTTTAACGTGCATAAGAAACCCTTTTTTACTAAAAATTTGATGCGAAAAATAGGAAAGGGGTTCTTATAAATAGATACGAAAAAGGTACATGTGTTTGACAATAGATGACGTTTCTAAGGCAAGTTGGTGTTATCATTTAGTGTTGTCTTATGTTAAGTAGCGACTTAACAAATGGGACGCTGAGTTATAGATAAGTATTGATTTAGCAGCTATTTGCTGAAAACCGAAATTTGATTGCTTTCGAATTGAATAGTATGAGACCTGAATGACCGCGGTAGACGTGTGGTTATGATCGCGAACTTCTGGCCGCTGTTGTTTCCGTCGCATCAAAGATTCGAGTCCTGATGCTACTGAAGTCTCGCCGTGTAGTAAAGCTGATACATGTTAAATCTCTCGAGGCTTAAGGCCCTCCTGTTGGTGTGGAGGGGGAGTTCGAGGAGGGAGGTGCCAACTGAAGTATCGTCCTCATCGTTTGACGAAGGCTCAAAATCATGAGGTTCATTACCAATTGCCTTTATGTTGCTTCTATGCCTGGCATTAATAAACAATCAATCAATCGATGATACCTAGATTCATAATTGTACACAAAAAGCGAAGCAATAATCTCAACAATGGGTTGCTTCCATTGAATTTGTTCCAAAGAAGGTGAAGTCGGTCTGATCGGTTAAAAAAGTTATGGTGACGATATTTTTAAATACGAAGGGCGTGATTCTCACAGACTTCTTGGGAAAAGGAAGAGTGATTTCTAGAAAATATACTACAGAGAGTTACCCATAATCTTTTCTCATTCCTAACACGGGTATTTTTTTTGAACCATCCAAGTTGTATCATATATATTAACATGGAGAATTTATTGGATTTTAAGATGAAAAAAAAAACTACTTTCCATATCTTAAAATAAAAAAAATACTTTTGTAGAAAATTATTTTCTATATTTTAAGTCCAAAAAAGCAGGAGATCTCTTATATACGAGCGTTCTTATATACGTTAAAATACTGAAATACAATCTGCTATGTAATCAAAGAAAGCCTATAAACTAAGCTTAAGGAAGAACTGCTAAATGAGTTTTATGAGCTTGGCAAGCATTAGTGAGCAGGATACGGAAGTTGTTAGTATCCATCAAAGATATTAAGAAGCACTGGAATATTTGCTCTACTTATCAGACTGTGCAATACAGAATTCTATTCTTTCAACATTAAATTGAACCTCCTCGCACCTTCATTTCTTTTATATTTCAGTAATCTGGTTGATAAAGTAATCTCAAATATTGGTCGGGATGGATATTTTATCCTTAGCTGGTCGTATTGAGTTCGGAACATGAAATGATGTGGCTTCCGTCCACCGACAATTTTGATTTCATTAGTATCCTATGGAATTCTGTCCTCAAATCTTTATTATATTATCTATTTGAATGCAAAAAAGTACATCTGAAAAACCAAAAAATAATAAAGGTTTCCAAAATTATATTCTCCCTCCAATTTTTGAAAATATTTCAAAATACTTTCTAAAAGCCGAAAAACCCACAAACGAATTATTTAAATAGGGACACAAATATTTTTGAAAATCGGAGGGAAAATGTTATAGCACAGAACCTTTCATTATTTTTTGCTCTTTCGGATACACTTTATTGAATTCAAATAGATGAAATAGTAAGGATTTGAGAATTAACATTACCTTCGCGAAATCAAAATGGCCGACGGTCAGGAGTTTTAAGTCATTATATTTCATGATTTAACGATAAAAAAAATCCTAAAAGTTTACAAATAAATAAAAACATACTTCATCTTCTAGCTCTTCTCCAAATTCTTCTTTAACATACAAGGAAGCCAGAGCCATTCCGAATCCATCATTGACTAGATTGACGCATTCTTTCCACCGAGCAAAGAAAGTCCTTTCTTCGGATAAATTCGGAACCTCTCGTCTGAAGTCGTAGTACAAACGACGGAAATGTATATCCAGGTATGGTAAGTACTTCGCAACGAAACGCCATGTTAGATAATTTGCTACAGTTCTGAAAAGAGAAAAAGCCACCAAATAATCATAATTATTTCAACGCAATTTATTTCGATTACACCAGAACGCAACACATGTACAGTTCGATTACAAAAATAAATCAAATTATGGTAAAATAAATTTGTAAATTTGGATTCAGGAATAATCAGAAATTGCTACAGCAAAATATGTGTTATAATAAAAAATGTGCAATTTATATTTTATTTATCAGCATCATAATTAAATTTTAGTTCCTAAAAGCTCATGAGGCTTTCCATATGGATCGGGAAAGATTCCGAACCAATTCATGATTTCTTTTCCTATATCGTAATATTATGCTTTATTTAATAATTCTTCATTTGAAATGCGATGTGACCAGAAAATCTTTAAAATAATTCTCAAACATTTGTTTTAATTAATATTCAGTTTATTGCACTACATTTGGACAGTTATCAAAGTTTTAGAACATAATAAAAGATTTGAGCGTAAGAAGTGATTTGTACTATAATTATAAAATAACGTATCATTAACTATATGTATAAAACTTATCATATATTTGTTATTATAATTATAAATTTTATAATATATACTATAAATATTAAAAAGAAGCAGTTGATATGTTGGTTATAAGAAAATAATTATGTTGATTGTTAAGTTTTTTAGAATTATTGAGCTAATTATAAAAGAAAATCCAAAAGCAAAAAACAATTATTTATTTTTCATCTTATATACTTGTAAAAGGATTAAACCAAGAGTCTGTTAAAAGATAAATATGAAAAAAGGAACTGAATTAGAAAAAGAACCAGGATTTTTTAAATTACGGTTCATATTTACATTATTTTCTAAATAATCCGGTAGATATCGTCGAACCAGAGCACCGTAGGATTACCGAAAATGCCGAATAATTATAAAATCACTAATAATAATGCATTTAAATTACAAAATCTATGTTTTATATTGCATAAAGTTTAACAAAATACATGCAAATAAAGTATCAAATACGCTAAATAAATAAAACTGCAAAAAAAAAAAAAAAAAAAAAAGCAATTATTTTATATTAAGGTTCCCGTCTACAGATCATTTTGATTTCGTGAAAGTAATGTTATTCCTATGGAACTTCTATTACCGTCCTGAAATATTTACTATTTCATCTATTTGAATGCAAAAAAGCGTATCCGAAAGAGCAAAAAAAAAAAAAAAAGAAAGTTGCTGCGCAATTACATTTTTCTATCAGATTCTTATAAATATTCCAGAATATGATTTAAAGACCGGAAATCCCACAAACGAATCATTAAAATAGGAATAAAAATATTTTTAAGAATTGGAAGACAAATGTAATTCCACAGAAACCTTTATTATATTTTTCTCTTTAAGACACACTTTTTTTGCTTTCAAATAGATAAAATAGTAAAGATTTGAGAATAAAAGGAGAAATTCCATAAGATTAACAATATTTTAACGAAATCGAAAAAGTCGGTAGAGAAAAGCTTTAAGAGTCTACATTATTCCATTGAAATAGAAAGCATAAGTAATTATTTTTTTCCTTTGAACAACACTTTCAACACTTGTTTGTGAAGTTTCAAAAAAAGGTGTCCCTCGCGGAGACAATGGTTTCTTTTATCCAGGCCACGGATGTAGCAAAGAAATCAATGGCTGATTGTGATGCATTGTTTGAACAGCTGCAGTCCCTTCCATCTCCCGTTATCATCTTCATCCTCTTGTGTTGAGGTTACATTCTATTTTTTTGTCATAGTTCGTCAGAAATTAAATGTTTTCCTCTTCGTCACCCACCAACCACTCGATAACGTCGTCTGCTGTTGGAACGTACGTAAACAGATGTATCCATGAACACATTCACTGTATCCATGCCTGTAGCTTGACCAACTCTGTACTTCACAGCGAGACTAGTTAATGTATTATGTTTACATGATACAGATATTACTTAAATACTACACACGTGCAAATTACACTGACGAAACATTGCATAATAGAGAGGGAATGCAGACATTAACAATCACTATTCTGACACGAAATAAGCTGAATGAAGTGGGACGGTGATTTTCACCTCACACAGCATTTGTCTATGCTGGAATACTGACAGGGATGGAAAGGTTATAATACTGGTAATAGAGGGAACATTTTTAACCTTTAAGCTAGAACATATTTTGTAAAATGAAATATATATATATATATCAATTATATTTAAGATTTTTTAAATTTATTTTTCTGAATATTTCTAAGTGTATTTTATTTTTATATACACTTTAATTTATTTATTACTTATTGAAAGTAATGAGTCAGTACTCTTATCAAGAGCTCTTAAAATAATGTTACTAAATTTTAAAGTAATTCAGAAACAAAATTATGAGATGTTTGCATTTAGATGCGATCATTCATTAAATTCTAGAAATAAATGATTATACCTTTTAACAGTTAAGCATCAAATGATAAACCTCTAGAAAAAAAATTTTTTATAGAATTTTCAAATAATGTAATAAACCCCCTTCGTACACATGCGTTAATGAATCATTCTTATTTTGATAAATTGTAAAAGAGGAAAAATAAAACTACTTCAGAAGATTAAAACATTTTCTTTTTATAGAGAAAATTATTCAGAATGTTACACACAGTTGAAGTATTTCATACACATTAAAAAAGAATTTCTTATAATAAACGAAATTATTAAAATCCAATTAAAATTAATAATACGCGATCTTATGTAATTTTAATAAAAGTTTAATATAATCAGTGGAAGTGAATATGAAATTTTCAAACACAGGGTATGCACAAGTGAATGACTGAATTTTAAAAATATATACATTCGAACTTATATTACACGTGATATAATCAGCATTAAATGAAAGTAAAGAAAAAAAATCCTAAGAGTTTGAGTTCCGGTTATAAATGTTTGATGTTGGAACTTTTCGTAACATGACAAACATCTAATATTTTGTATAATTGGTTTGAAAGAGAAGGTTAGCCAGAAAACGGGGATAAAGAACATAAGCTATTTTCTATTGCTTCGCCAAACATTTTAAAATTGGTTGATTAGTTGATTACGCACAGGATTTAGTTTATAGTTTTTATTAACGACGCACTAGAAGCAACACTAAGGCCATTGACGACGGACCTCGTAATTTGGAGCCACGGTCAAGTGACGAGGATGACACCTAAGCCGACACCTCTCTCTCCTAACACCCACACCACGCCAACGCCAGCACATTGGGCCCCTACAGATTTAACGTGTATCAGCCCCGGCTACACGGCGGGTCTTTAGCGGTTAAGGATCGAACCCGCGACTGAACGAAAACTACAGGCCACGAATCCGAAACCATGACCACTTGGCTGCCGCGACCAATTACGCACTTGAAACAACACGAGGGCAGTTGGCAATGGATCTCAGAATTTTGAATCTCGGTCATGTGTCGAGGACGACACCTGAGCTGGCCCACTCTCTCCTAACTTCTCCACCTCGCCAATGCGGGGACTCTGAGCTTCGATAAATTTAACGTGCATTGGCCCGGCTACATGACGGGTCTTAAGTGGCGACTAACGAATCGACCATATCTGCGAACATAACCACTTGGCCACTGCAGCCAAACAAAGTAAGATTAGTGGACCTCCAGTGACGTTGGAAGAAAATCCGGAGTATTTTTCTTTATTTTCATGTATCACTGATTTTATTACGTGCTTAAAATTTTAAATTTTTAAAATAAGATCTTTCATTTATGCCAACTCACTAAATCAACTTCGACAACAGACTTCCTATACACAGATACATGTAAAAACAATCTAACTCCATGAAACTTTTTGTACAATTAAAACTTCTTGAAAAGCCTTTTTAGTATTTATCTAATATTTTTTCTTCTAGCGAAATATTCGTATTCAAAACTCTTTGTTTTTTTTTATTCATATGCTATCGAAGTATCGAAAGTTTTAATTTCGAATATTAATTTTTCGTTACTTATGTAAAATCCCGCCGACACTTTCTCCAAAACAGAAAAATCCCGCCAAAGAATGGAAAGTGTAAAGTCAAGCACGGTTTTTCCTATTTTGCCATAACGAATTAAGAGCTGAGAAATTCAAGTATTTTAAAGTAACCGCCGTTATCAATATGTGGATCTGAATAGTACGCATACACAAAAAATAAATAAATAAATAAATAAAAATTTGAGACCGTAAAACTTGGTCCAATGGCTTGATAAAAAACACATAGGGACTATTTGAATTCATATATAGATGCATTAATATGACGTAGGATTCACAACAAAGAAGGAATTCCTATCTTGAATGAAAATCGCATGGTTTACGAGAAATATCGCCAACTTTCACAGTCAATGAGATTTTACATAAGTAATTAATTTTAAATTTCACATATATTAAGGGTAATCGTTTCATGTAGAGAAAAAAAAAAGCTTGAAAAGGCATTCTCTTCATTTAAACTAATGGTTTGTATATTTTTTACAACGTTTTTCTGAATTTCACTTGGTGTGTGTGTGTGTCATCAAATTTTCGATCGTTAATTTAACCAACTTCCCATCAAGCTAGAGCTTTGAAATTTTGGAAATCGTTCGTACTCGCCTAACAATGCAATATTTAGACGTTTGCGATAAGTTTTATCTCATATTTTTTTAAATAATGCAGTTAAGCCCAATCACTTGGCGCAATTTGAATAATTGCCAAACTTGGCGAATTTTTTTTTTTTTTTGGCTGAATGTTAAGTCCGCTTCGCGGACCAATTTAGCAACATTTGGCAAAATACCGCCAAATAATTCCTGTCTCCAAGAGTGGTTTGACTAAACTGTATTCCAACCATTTAATTTACCGGATTAATTAATTTTAGTTAGTTTTAACGTTGTTATGTATTTCACCTGGTGTGTGTCTGTATGTATGTGTATCAGTGTGTCATCAAATTGTCTATTGTTAATTTAACCAACTTCCCATCAAGCTAGAGCTCTGAAAATTTGGGAACCGTTCTTATTTGCCTAACAATGCAATATTTAGATATTTGCGACTAGTTTTAACTAATATTTTAATAATTTTTTTAATAAACTTTGCCACCATATAAAAACGTTGTTTTTAAAAACGTTGGTTTTTATTTCGAATTATTACCAATACTTTTATTCATATAATCATAAGGAATTAACGTATTAGCAAGGAATAAAATACATAAGCAAGACGAAAGTAGTTAAATACATACCTTGGCGAAGTTCTATTAAGCAGAACAACCATCTGACGGAGATATTTTTCGCAATGTAGAACAATGTTCAAGTCCATTTTCTCTGAAGATAATCCAATGTAGTCGAAGATGTAACCTAACAGGATACCCCACTTTATCTGAAAGGATGACAATTAACATGATTTCAATTCTAAATGCTATATCAAGGATATTCTATTGGAAGCAACAATTAGATTTAAAATTTATTTTCATGGGTCATTCACGTATTTGATCAGCACAATCACGATCCTTTTTATGCTAATCTTTAAAAAGGAAGTGTTAATTATTTTTTTTAAAAAAATTTTAGGAATTAGTTGTAGATAGAAAAACATTATACTAAAAAAATATTTTTTCCTACCTAAGATAGTCACAATAAAGTACTTCCTTTTGAAGACAATAAAATCTATCGGTGATTTTTAAAGTCAAAATTACTGTCATTTTTACGCTAATCTTCAAAGTGGAAATGTTATTATTATTTTTTAAATTTCAGGAATCTTTTGCAGATAGAAAAGACATTATGTTAATTTTTTTTCCACTTGAGGTAGGTAGAATAAAATGCCCTTCCTTTTGAAGACAAGCAAATTTATCTGCAACTTTAAAAGACAAAATTAACGAATTCTATATTTGAATGAATATTATTAGAAGAAAATATTTTTTCGTATGTATAAGATATGGGGAAATAATACAACAAGAAATTCTTGCCTATGAATTTGAAAAGAAAAAAAAAAGAAATTTTTTTACAATATTATTACTATTTAAAATTTCTTAAAATTTGAAACATTTTAAAGCTATTTTTGATTGATGTGATCAAATAGGATCCAAATTCAGATCACTTTTTAAAACGCAGAAATGCTCCAATATTAATCCTAGGGGTGTTCAAAAAGTTAGTTATACTAGAGTAATGTACAAGTAGGTCAAAAAATATTTTATTGCGAAGTGCGCAACAGTGCAATATGACACATACAGTACACTATTTCTTCACATAATATCCCATTCATTGCAGATATGTGTTTGAATATTGCAATAATCGTTCGACGCCCTGACGATAGAAAATAGCTCCTTGATCCTGAATTCAGCTTTTAATAGGTATCTGATTTTGGTTTTGGTATTTATTAACGTCGCCCTAGAAGCAACACGAGGGATATTGGCGGAGGACCTCGTAATTTTGAATCTCGGTCAAGTGAAGAGGACGATACCTGTGTGTGTGTGAGCGGGCACTCCTCTCTCCTAACTTCCATACCACGCCATTGGTAGAATTATGGACCAAAGACAGGTATCTGAACCTGGTCATTGCCAGAAAATTATTTTCACCCAAATGTTCTTTGGTTTTCCGAACACGGAAATGTTACAGGAGGCCAGATCGGGAGGCTGTTAGATGTTCCATCCAAAACAATGGAAGCAAACCCTGTGTTGTGCCTGCCTTGTGAGGTGTTGTATTGTCGTACAAGAAACACTAAGATCTACAGCTTAGCGGGGCTGATTTTTATCCTAAGTTCTCCAGATGGTGTGGATGTTTGGAGAAGGAGGTGCCATATGTTTTCCTCGTTACTTTTGATGGAGGTTTAAAATTACGACATCCGTCGCTATAAGCCCTAATGTTATTCCTAAATGCGATGTTAATAAAGCAATCAATAATATAATGTGCCTAATATATGCATTTGCACGTGTTTACTTCATAAATTAGGTTAGTAGAAAGCGCTGGTTACTTTTGCCACGCGAGGTATCGCAATAAATAAGTAAATTAATCAAAATTTCTTGCTTATCAAACAACTCTTCAAATAATGGTACTAAGGTAAGAAGAATCAGAATATTCATTACAAAAATGAACATTATATTTCGGTAATTCAGGTTTATGCGTTATGTAACATATATTATGAAAATTAATGTTAGAAAAACTGAAAATTATTTATCAATTAGGCTCCCTTCCCTTATTTATTATTTATTAAAATGACCAAGCTGAGCGTTTTGTCGTCTAGGGACGCACCCTAAACATTAAATGAAATCTCACTGTGCATGTAGCATTAGTTGTATGTATATGCCATCTGAATCTAAGGGATGAAAAGAAAGTTTGCAGTGTTGTTAATTGTATTAAGTTTCATCAATGGTCTTTGGCTCATGATTTATACATTTCATTCGAACATAATAGGTATTTATCGAAACGGAAATATGTATTTATGGTATTAAGGCAAGAAGGTAATAATTCTCTATTGGAGGCAATGTGCATCCGTTTCCGCATTTGAGGATGGATAAAATTAAATCGAATTGGGCAGGCGGAATCTGACGAACTAAGCCGGAACAATGGAGGCATTATTAATTCGTCACTCTTATATCTGGAAGCTTTTCATTTATTTTATTGAATAGGCGATGTTATATTCAATGCCCACTGAAACAGAAATAATCTATTTATTACCTAGGAATTCGAAATGAATATTAAGCCTCATGTTTGTGCAAATAAATTCTTTGGGCGAAACTTTTGGAATAATGTATTTCTTCACTTCATTTGTTCGAAACTACAAATATTCTAATAAATTGATCATGAAACAGAAATGAATCATTTCATACTACTAAAGTTACTTCGAATGTTCCGAATAAAATATTTCTGATATGTAAGAAAGTAGTTAATAAGTTGATCTAAGAATTATGGAGATTTGAAAACAAAATTCTGAAAGTCAATGTAAATTCGTACGAACACTAATGTGAAATTAATCATTTTAGAAAAGAAATAATAATTTGCATCGAGCAGTTATTAGCAAAGTAGTGATTAAAATAAAATAATTAATTCACTTTGGGATTGCTACACTAAAGAATTATAATATTAAATCACCAAAAGTTATTCGCAGATTAAACCTGCAAAATATTTATTCTATCCCATTTTCATACTCAAATGATACTACTTTGGATTTCGGAACATTCGGAAAATTTTGGAATAATCAGTGGTCAGAATCGCAAAACAGGTGATAGAGTCCATCGACTGAATTGCACCGGAAGATATCCATAGCAACATTTACAGAAACAGAATGAAAAGATCCAACAAAAATTCTATTCAGGTAAATATTTCGAAGACTTAAAGCAAAACAAATGTGGGTATTTTATCTTTGAAGACATAGATAAAATACCCAATTGGACAAAGAACAGAAGAGAATCACTTGAATCATCTACGAAATGATCATAACCCATGGACTTTCACACAAATTCTATCTACAGAAAAAAATAAGTTGTAGTACCTATAACCATATGAATGATTAAAATTGGTTTGGTTTTATTAACGTGGCACTAGAAGCAACACGAGGGCTACTGGTGACGGACCTCGTAATTTTTAACTTTGGCCAAGTGATGAGGACGACACCTGAGCTGGCAACCCCTTCCCTAACTACCACGTCCCGCCAACGTCCATGATTTTGAACGTATTCTTCTGACTAGTAATAAATATGCCTCCCATAGAAATCACCTCTGAATATACTCAAAATAGACCCATAGGGCAATATAACTTTCAAAGAACTTTTGGAAACAACAGTAGCTAGTAAGCAAATGTTTAAAATATTCCTACATAAGTTGAAATATTTTGATATTTACTGAATGAAAAGCATCCCATTTATATTAGGAGAGAGAGGTTCTAGCTCAGGTGTTTTTCTTGCCATTTGATTGAGTTTCAAAATGACGAGCCACTATCCCTCGTGTTGCTTCTAAGTGTGACGTAATAAGCAATCAATTAAACACGAAGTAGTCGGTTCCGTAAAGGTCATTCTTTAGCCGAAGTTTTTGGTCTTGAAGGATTAGGCCGTCTTCATCCAATGTTAGAGAATGCAAACATTATTCAAATAACTTTTCCAAGTGAAAGATGATTAAAGATCAATATCTTATTCTCTCTGATTCTAATATCGTATTAAATGCAGCATGTTTTAACATTCGATTCATTCCAATTCGAATCAACGAACCTCATTTTACATTTTTTCTTGTATTTTCTCTGACTAAAATTTTTTTTACATGTTAAAGCAAAAAATGTATATTTAGAGAGAATTTCTAAATTTTAAGAACATAGTGTGTGAGAGAGATTAATGGTATCAGTTGTTATAGTCATATGAAACTACATTAATATCGAGATATTTTTCTCTTTGAGAGTGTATTTATATAGAACTAGCTAATACCCGCCCGCTTCGCTGGGATGACGATAATATTATATTTTGGAACCTATACGTAAAATATCTAGAAAATTTTCAATTTTTAAACAATAATGATAATCTAAATTTAAAATTTTAAGAAATTGTTTGTCTGTAATAATGGTTATCCACGACTTTCAAATATGTGACAAAAAATAAAAAAAAAAAAATTAGTAAAAAGTCACTCCATATATATATATATATATGTATGTATAATATAGATAAAATTCATTCCACCGTATATATGTTACACCTAGTATTGCCAAAGATACAACCTTTTATCAGAAGATTCATCATATGCTTAGCTTTCAAATGAAATACTCTCCCAATGGCATCGTGTCTATCATAAGATTTTGTCATTGCCTCAAGATATCTTTGATTTCTGACCATTTAGGATTGCATATGACTGCAACCCTTTAAAAAAAGTCGTTCAAGTCGGGACGTCCAAAATGTCTTACGTATGTCATAACCTCTTGAGTTCGTTCATGCATGTAGCGAGGTCCTCCAGTAAACGAAGATTGTCTTGCGTGTGCGCAACTCCGTAAGAAGTCACCATTTTAGTATTTTTCAAAATTTCGCTACGTTTTGGAGCTAAACTACAATTTCATCAACCGCGGGATTCCAAACTGATTTATTTCTATCGCTAAATGTGTACGTTTCCTATTTTCGACAGACACAAAATTTCGCATAAAGAGCCCCTTCACCAAAATCTTGCTAATCTTCCGTCAACGCTTCAATATTAAATTATTTGGTATTTTTCCATTTCGCACGCGCAAATCTCACAAAGTAAACTTAATTGCTGACAATACACAGTATACATATAAAATAATATATTCCGTTTGGCGTCGGTCGTATCATTTTTGGCGATAAGTCGCCAAAAATTACTTAACCGATGGATAAGAGTAGATTAACGGATGAAAATTACATTTTGGATAAGACTTCCGTAAAATCCGTTCTTAGTGAGCTTCTACATTGCAAAATGAGTAACTATGCTAAATTTCAAGTCAATCGGTTATATAGTCTTAGAGATCTCGTGATGAGTCAGTCAGTGGAATTTCGCTTATATTTATATAATAATAGATTCGAAAACTCTTACTCAGCAATTTGTTGAGAAAGCTTTGAGGAAGGTTTTTTTCGTAACCAGAACTATATTCAACAGAAAAGAATATCCGTTTGTGAGAATATGATTAAATATTTTCAAAACAAAATATATGACAGTAAATGCGGCTGTTTTCCAAACGATATTAAAATCTTTATGATTTCCAAGCAAATGATGTCATATGAGATATATTTGTCTAAAAAAATTATTACGTATTCGTAGATTTTATTGCATTTCATTTCTTTAAAAGCTTTTGAAATCATGTATAATACAACTTATTCTTTTTTTATTGTAACGATTACATATTTATTCTGATTTCAAAGTTAAAGAATATTTCAAAACTTTTACATCTATTTTAGTAATTAGAGCCTGTACTTTATTACGTAATTGCAAAAATGATCACAACATCCATGTTTGCTCTACAAAAATATTAAACAAGTCTTAAGAAGCTCTTTTCGAAAATAAATTGTCATGTTCTATATTATTGATATTTACTGTATCTAAAAGTACTCAACGATAAGGAAGTTTATTTTACGAAGACTCTACTTTTTGTATAGATGGCCACTCTAGCCGGAGGGTCAATCGCGACCTTGTGACCGGCGTTGTTTCAGTCGAATCCAGTAAAAACTCTTCGTGTAGCGAGTACGATGCATGAATCGGATCTCAAATGTTTTCCAATAGCGTGGTGGGGAAGTTTGGGGAGGTTAGCTTAAGAATCACAAATAAGAAAACAAAGTGAATAATAAAATAAGGAAGCACAGAGAAAGAAAAATAATATCCAAAGAAACAGTTTGAAAGAATATTGGGCATAAGAGAAATTCATTCTTCAGCGATAAAATGAAGTAAAAAGATGATGCTACAGTTTAATGAGATGTGAGGTTGTCCCAGATAGCCAGATACGCTGCACAACGATTTTGCTTACTTGCTATTCCATTATAGATAAGTTGTGGCCTCAAAGTTCCAAATGACACGAAGAGCTTTTCTTAGTTCTTGAGCAAAACTTGGCGAGTACGGAAGGGCTGCAAGTTCTCTCCTGAGCATGTCTTACTTATGTTTGATAGGATTCAGATCAGATGACTGAGCAGGCTATGACATGTGTTGAATATTTTTTGTTGTAAGGAAAGGTCACCGATTAGACTTGCACTATGACAAATCATGTTATCAAGCCTGAATATGAAGTTCAGATCGACAGGTCCTCGAAACAGGCGAACATAAGGCTTAAGAGCTTCATTTCTCTATTTTTTAGCAGTCACATATCCTCATCTAAAAGATATGGAGGATCGTTTGGATGCCCAGCATGATGGCCCCCACTATGATTCCCCTTAACGGAAAATCATTCCTTTTCGTGATGTTTCCCGGGAGAAAACGACTTCCATGTTCTCGCAGTATCTTTAATCGACGGAAATCAGAGTTCCGGCTACAGCAAGATTCTTCACTGAGCCTCACATTAGCCTACTGTCTCAAACTCCAGCACTGATGTTCCAAATTACAGTTTAAATGAGCGTGTTTACGGGTTGACGTGAGGGGAATGCAAACTGCTAGTCGTCTGGTATACAGATCAACATGATTGAGTCGCCTGTAAACAGTTTGTCTGAAAACTCTTACTTCTTATGTGAGAGCTGCAACAAGTTCTCTGGGACAATCATACCACTGACATCGCTCAATTATTGCTAGATATCGGTATTGGCGAACGGTTAAAACTCTTAACCGATCTGGTGCTGATTGTAAGTTAATGTTTCTCGCACTTTGTAACCTCTAACACAGTCTCGAGATAACACACTGAGGCACATTTATAATTCCATACACTTTGGCTTGTGGTCGTCCGCATATGAACATTCCAAGGCTCTGCCTTTTGCTAACATGTCCAGTTGTCGTCTTTATACCATCATTCGTTCGGTTTAATTCTTATTAACGTTCCTCCGCACATTAAGTGGACGAAACCTGTTTGAACTGCTTATGTCGAGTTAGCTGGTGTATCCGAGTTCTGACGTGCGCAGGGGTTTTGCATATGAAGACGACGACTGAAACGTTTTGCATTAAGTATCACTTTCATCAGATGATTCTCAACAAGTGGTTTCGAACAAATTCACCAATGTTCACTCACATTTTTTCGCGTTTTAAGAATATAAAAAAATCCTGCATAACGATTTTTTTACATTACTTTCTTTCACATTTTTATATTTTTTGGACACCAGTGTACATTTTATTTGCAGAAGAATCACATTACTCGATTGCAAGAGCCATTTTATGGCCATCTCTACTATAGACTCTATGAGAATAATGATCAGACTTTTCAACACTATTCTATTATTCTATTTTTGTAACCGACACATATAATTGGCGTCTTTTGGTGAAATATTTAAATTTTCTTGTAAATATTAGGGAATATAATTTAAGCACGGAAAGCTAATGTAATTTCAAATTTGCCATATAATATATGGTATTTATTAATATAAATGTATGATGTCCTAATACTGGTACATATACCCGTTTATCACATCATACAGTTGTTGCAGCGGTAGCCTAGTGGTAATGGCCGCAAGCTTACGGTTGGCGGTTTTCGTCGAGTCGCGGGTTCGGGTTTTGATGCCACAACCCAGCCCCTCCCGTTTCGCCGCGGCTGATGCACGTTTAATTTGTTGGAGCCCAAAGTCCTCCCGTTGGCGTGGTGTGGATGTTAGGAGAGGGGGTGCCAGCTCAGGTGTCGTCCTCGTCACTTGACCGAGGGTCAAATTACGAGGTCCGTCACAAATAGCTCTCGTGTTGCTTTTAGTGCGACATTAATAAGAACCAACCATATCATACGATTAAAATTCAAAATCATTCAATAGTTAAAGGATTTTTCAATTAACCATGATCAGCTTTGGTATTCGAGCCAAAGAAAAGAAATATAAAAAAAATCCATGCAGGAAAAATACATTGATTTAATTGGAAAAAATATTGTAACAAATATGTTGTATTTCTTCAACAAATATGTTGCATTTCGAAGCTATTTTATCCATCAAAAAACACGAAAATGGCATTAAACTTTTTCTTCTTATTTTTTTTTGAAGATTGGATTAATTTTTACTTAAGTAGATTTTGGATCGTATATTTTTTTTCTGGAATTCAAGAATGCAAAAATTTTTAAATACTGAAATAATATTAATTCGTAAAGTATGCAAGTAACAGATAAATATTTTTCAAAAAATAGCATTCATATCAAATATGCAAAATTAAATATGTACCTAATGATCCTTTTAAAAGAGATATTTCGTATATTCTTAAGGACTTTTTTATACAACAAGGAAAAAATTATCTTTACACAATCTTGAAAAGGTACATTGAAATTGGAATCGATAATTTTTTTTAAAAAATATTAAAAATAATAAAAATGTGGTACAAAGGCAATTAAAAGTAACTAAGAGGTTTTTGAGACGTCACGTAATCGATTTCGGGAAACTTATAACTAATAATAAGAATGACATAATTATCTGAATAAAAAAAAATTTAGAATCCCTATAAGTAGATTACTCGTACTAAATAAACTAATATGAATCATAAACAAATCAGACGGGGATAAAAAAGAACACCCACAGTTACGAAATTTCCGGATATTTTAAGATAGTGGTCATTATTTTCCAGATAAGGAAATTTAACAGTTAACTATTTGTTTTCGCTTGTATTTAGATTTAAAAAAAAAAAAAACTTAAATGTATTACGGATCAGAAACTGCGCTAAAACTGATAAAGAACTTTTCTTTCAATTCATTATTTTTCATCCCATTATTGTCAGTCATCTGGTTCAAATTGAACTATGATGAAATTTTTTAAGATGGAATAACAGACTGAACGCTTAGCATTTTATTCTCAATGAATTGTAGTCAAATTAACTTCTTTTGAATTTATTCATATATATTAATACAGCGACGGCCGTCTTCGACAACGACAGAAGTTAAAAGTGGTTGATATCTGACCCAAAATATTCCTTTTTGGCTCGCTTGTTTAAGGAGCAACAAAGATGGCCGGCGAAGTTTTCTTCAAACCCAAATATTGAAGCTCGAATCAGTGGAGTAGAGTGGGTTTTCGGGACCCGGTGCGAACTCTAAATTTGCCACCCTCTATAGAAATAAAATAATACGAGACAAAAACCAACGTTTTTATATGGTGGCAAATTTTATTAAATAAAATTATTTGGTGGTATTTTGCCAAATGTGGCTACCTTGGTACGCTTCGCGGACTTAACGTTCAGCCAAAAAAATATATATATATATTGCCAAGTTTGGCAATTTTTGAAATCGCGCTAAGTGTTGGACTAAACTGCATTATTTAAAAAATTGAAATATTAGTTAAAACTTGTTGCAAATGTCTAAAGATTGCATTTTTAGGCGAGTAAGAAAGATTCACAGAGTTTCAGAGCTTTAACTTGATGGGAAGTTGGTTAAATTAACGATCGAAAATTCGATGACACACTGATACACACACAGACAGACAGACACACATCAAGTGAAATTTATAAAAACGTTGTAAAAAAGTAATAGAATCACGAATGCATTTCGCGTGCGTGAAATTAAGTTACTTAAGTCTAATACATTATAAAACGATTAAAGGACATTGTAAGTGGGTAAAACCACATTGAAAAGTTTGAAAATAAACAAAACAAACATTTACTTTAACATTTCTATGTATTCAACAAATCCTATAAAACAAATAAACTTGACTTTGCAATAACTAACAAATTTAGGTTCACGCGAAACTTTATCAAAATATAAAATAAACGATATCAACGCTGCACCACTCTTTTAAATAATAAATAATTGAAGAAATTAAATTTCGTCTGTTCACCTTCATGTCTATGAGTTGTTCAAGGACACTAAGATAAAAATCAAAACAGACACTTTAATTGCACTTATTGGGTGGCAACATCGGGTCGCGTCCGTTTCAAGAAGCGAAATTCATTTTCTTATTTTGGAAAAAAAAAAAAAAAAAAAAATCGACGATATTTTATTTAACTTCACTTAAATGTAAGTATATTTGCTTAAATCCAACCTAACAACTCTATTTTGAGCCACTTCCAATTGTCCAAATGCCTTGAACTTCTGCATGAGTACCTATGCAGTCCAAATAACACTAGTTATCTGATCAAATGATCATGACCTGTTGATGCAAACGAGATTTGCTAGCTCAACCTCTCTCCTGCATCTGTGCTACCTGGGGCCCCTTCTGCAACCTCATCTCCCCACGTTACTCTTCTGATTCGAATCGCTTTTGTCACCAAGGTCAACTGACTTTCCACCAAGGAGGGGCTACAATCCAGCAAATGGGCCAAACATATCAATCGCCGAATAGGTGATCCATCACGTGAATATTAGAGGCCAGCACAACCTAGAATTACTGGTTGCCTATACTTCCGATGCAAATTTTCCTCTGTCAAACCAGGAAAGGGCTCTCGGAATACTTAATAATTTTGGGCTTATAACCCTAATCTTGCTGATAAAGACTATTTTGAAGCTGACAATTGAAATCTCTACTTGTCCAGAAATAATTATAGATTATTATAAAAATTAAAAATATTTTAAAATTAATATATTTTAAGACGAAGCAATAGCAATATTAAGTTAGATTATTTAATGGATGGAAAATTTCAGGGAAAAGGGGAAAGAGAGAAATTCAGGTGAATATCAGGGAAAGAGTTTACAACTTGCCTCTGTGTGTCTAAAACACCTACTCAAAAATCACAACTAGTGATCAACTGGTTGCAGCTCGTTCGCCAAGTAGACTAGATGATAACGCCAATAAGAAATTATACAAACGACACTCAATACACCAAAGAAAGAATGTATATATCAATTGTAGTAACGGCTCGTAAACAAATTTTTTTAAAATATCGATTAGAAAGTCCCTCAACAGAAAGAAAAATGTTTTCCTTCCTGATCATTTCGTATCATCACAACGATACTGGAAAGGGAATATACAGTGGCTTTTTTGAAAACAACGTGAGTTAAAATTGCCCAACAATTGAACCGAAAGGCAATTCCTTTTCAATCGTCTAAGGCACTGAAAACGAAACCCCGAACAAGGTTTGTTCGTAGTGAAACTTCTTCGCTGGAGCACCTAGCCCGAATTGGCGTTTATCTCCATATCTGAGTTAAACCTGATTATATCAATGCCCATGTTTAAGTGGATGCTTATTGAGTTAAATTAAAATTATAATAAAATTAAAGTTAAATAAAATAAGGAATAAGTCTTGGTTAAAATAAATAAACGTTTCATAAGTTTAAAATTTAAGTTGGTTAGCTTTAAGATCTTGAAGTAGAAACGAGCGATGACTATGGGGGTGGGGGAGAACAGGGTGATGGCGCTTGTCCAATCAGGAAGCAGCTACTCAGATCAGGAGTTGGAACAGAAAATTTGGCTTTGAAAGTCTCCGTTCTCATCCGAAGGGGAGAGGGAGCTTTCCTATTGGTTGTTGAGAAAGTACGTTAAGGTCTATGGACTTTTAATCGAAGCTTCTGCTGGTCCTGTAGTTTCTTGAATAATTGATAATTTCTTGGATGGAGGGGTTGGGGTGGTTTATTAAGTTATTTTTAAAAATTTCAGCAATTGAATTAGTGTAATTTAGAAGTTTGGGGATATTTAGGGAGGTTCTAATGTCTTCGTTTCGCACATGAACTAAATGAGCTCGTGCGATCATTCTGATAATACTGTTTTGAAGAATTTCAATTTTGTTGTGATGCATTTGGGCAGTTGAATTCCAGATTGGACAAGCGTAGGTTATGATTGGTCGCAGATACAGTGCATAGACAAGCAACTTGTATTTTATTGGTAACGTTGAACTCCGACGAATTAATGGGATAAGTTTATTCGCGGCTAGTCGGAATTTTTCTTGGATATGTGTAATATGTTGTGCAAAAGTGAGACGTTTATCAAGGACGACGCCAAGATATTTGACGTTTTGAGACCAGGGGATCTGTTTGTCTTTCATGAAAATTCTTGGGAAAATTGTTCTGGTGCCCCTTGTGAAAAAGATGGCCTCCGTTTTAGATACGTTTAATGCTATTTTCCAATTGGAGAACCAATCTTCGAGTTTGTTGTTGATGTGATGCGCGATTAACTTATGGTTTCTGTGTTTCGCCAGTATCGCAGTATCGTCTGCATACATGCAGAGAATTGTGTTGTCATGTCTGGGTATATCGTTCACGAAAATTTGGAATAAGGTAGGCCCGAGATGCGATCCTTGCGGAATTCCCGAGTTTATTTCTCTATGATTGGAAAAAGTATTATTGATTTTAACTGTAAAATTTCTATTGTTTAGATAGAAGTTAATTAATGTAATTAAGTAGGAGGGAGTATTGTAATTGATTATTTTGTAAATAAGTCCCTCATGCCAGACTCGGTCGAAAGCTTTCTGAATATCAAAGAAAACAGCTCCAGTTTCCCCCCCGTTTTCCTGACCAGCTTTGATGAAGTTTATAACTCTTGACAGCTGATGCGTGGTCGAGAGATGAGGCATAAAACCATGTTGTTAAGGTATGATTATTTTATTTTCATGGAGATGGTTGTTTAGCCGTTTTATCGGACCAAAAGATGGTACTTCAAATAATCTCCGTCGCTCAAGGTCGACCAACTTCCTCCATGGCGGGAAGATCAATCTCCCATAGTGGTGAATGAATCAAAATACTGAAATATAACTATAAATAGACGTTAAGATGTAAGTTTGAATGTGAAAATTAATGCTTTCATGGCCAAAACTCTTTTATTTGTCCCACGAATTTCAATATTTCTTCTGAATCTGAAAGCTATATGCATCCCCTATGTAATGTATTTGTTATCATCGTTCTTAATTGTTGTTGGTAGGCTGAGAACTGAAGATGAGGGTGACCTACATGGATATATGAAGTGGGATCAACGAGGTGTCATTGCACTCGAACTTGTACTTTGCGACTTTCCCAAACAGGAACGAGTACCTGAAATGACAGTGATTCTATATTTACGACGAGGTGAAAGCTGCCATTAAAGTCTGGTATCTACAACAACCACAGGAATTAGCCGATGGGCTTACTCGACATATTAAGCGTTGTCGCAAGTGCGCGGAAAGAAATGAAGACTGTGTCATTGAGCAAATAATGCATTATATAGAGAGTAGATATAATTTTCAGGTACAACAAAGATAATTGGGAAAATCGGATAGTAAACAAAAAAAAAGTTATGACCATAAAGGTATTACTTTTCAACCAAGTCTCAATATGGATCAGAATATACACAGAAATGGATACATCCGTAGATTCAGATATAAATATAGATACAAATATGTATACAATATAT
>BMAW01073251.1:0-10237 GCA_019974015.1 Nephila pilipes
AATCAAGAGCGATCAGTTCCAAAATGTTTAATATATTTATTCAGATTTAGAAAAAGCACTTCCAAAATTACATTATAAAACAATTGCGGAATATCAATTTAATTCTACCCTAAACTAAAATTATAATTGAAAGTTTTACTTTTATTAATAACCACAAAACTGGATCTGATTTCTGACATATTTCTGTAAACGATTCCGAATCCAATAAACTTTTGGTCACTGCGTCCGAATCAGGAAAAACTCTTAGATGTTCACTTCGCACCTTCTCGCACCGATATTATGTGCTCAGGAAACTCGCGATCTCTCAGTATCCTCTGATCACTCTTATGTTTCCAGTCTCCCAATCAGATCAATTCCTCTACCCACTGTATCTCTTTTATAGCATTGCTAATTTTCATAGGTCACGATTCCTTTACAAAGCGAGATTCTCAATTCAAATAACGTAATAAAATATGCCATAAAAGAGTTAATTGTAGGAGAACCCGTTACAACTTCCACCATAACTGAGTGGCTATGTCATTAAGCTTGTGGATGATGATGTTTCAGTCGAGCCTCGTGAACGACAGCTAAACACTTTGTTTAGAAAGACTGATTCAAGTCAAATATATCAGGGTACCAAGTCCTCGCATTGGCAGGGAATGGATGAAGTTAGTGGAGTACCCACTCGAATGCTGACCTGTCATCTGATAGTGGTAAAAATTACAAGGCCGGCAGGACGCTCGTTAGATTTCTATCTTCGGGTCCTAGAAGTTTTTGAATCAACCAAAGGTTATATTTCCGTGAATTGTCTCATAGATCTGAACCAGCCAGAGGGATTAGAAAGAATACAATACAACAATAAAAAATAAGAAGAGGTATCATAAAATTTTAATTATTACTAAGAATTAACTGAGGTATCTACAGAAAATTTATTATTCATATCAATTCATTTTTACGTAGATTATGATGTAAATTACAACCATTTATGCTGATTTGTTTGGTTTCAGCAAGCCGTAGATCAATAAAGTCCTAAAATTCACAAAGTTTAAATCATTACAAAAAATAATTGAAATTGAAACTTAATTTTGATTTATTATTCTTAAGACTTCATCATACCCTACTGAGTAATAAATTTTCCCCAGTGTTCCTTAACTTTTAGATAGATTTCAATCAATAGATTAAAATCTATCTTCTCCTTATTACGGGTTGCTTCAATCTACGGCTTCCTGAAACCAAACAAATTTACGTGAATAGCTGTAATTTACAACATTGAGGGCGTAAGGATCCATTAATATGCATAAAAGTTTTTATCTAGATATTTCGGTTATTTTTTGTAATAATTACATCTTAATAATACCTCTCGTAGAATATAAATCCAGTTGGGGATATAACAGCTATCTTTCTTGAAATCTGATTAATAGTATTTGCTATCTGCTGATGAGAATACATTGGCAACTGGATGTATGAGGGAGAAGAACAAGAGACTAGCTGGCATACTGTGTTTTTAAGTGTCAGTCCCTCCAACACAGAGTGTGTTTGCAATCGCAGATATTCAATATTTATACTAAATAAAATGCCATCTAATTCCATTATGTATTCATCATATTCTACGAGGGCTGTTTTTTTTTTTCAACCTCCGATTGGCTATAATAAAAAAACGGGAGAATATAAAAAAAAGAATTTTATTACCAAAAGTATTGTACAACAAAGGTTACACCTCTACATAATCACCTCGACGATTGAGGCATTTGATATATCTGTGAACAAGTTTTGCAATACCCTCTTCATGAAATGCTGCCGACAATGAATTGAGGTGAGTTGTGACCGTTTCTTTGAGCTCCTGGTCAGTTTGGAAGTGCTGCCCCCAAGCCACTTCTTCAATTCAGGAAAAAGATGAAAGTCACTTGGCGCTAGGTCGGGACTATATGGTGAATGTTCGAAAATGTCCCATTTAAATTGCTCAAGAAGCCGTTTGGTTGGGGAAGCAGTTCGGCCATCTTTAAGATTTCGATACCATTCACGAACAACACCATCACTCATAAAGTTGTCTCTATACACTCGACTCATTCTTCGATGAATTTCCGCTGTACTATTCCCTTCTGCCTGCAAGAAACGAATAACACTTCACAACTCACACTTGGCGGGAGAATCAATAGAGACAGCCATGTTTACGTGACTGCAGTTCAACAAGAAAAGGCGTGTTAGACTCGGCAATGACAAAGCGTGTATAAGAGAAGATGCGCAGTAGCCTACTGTGCACACCATCTAGCTGCCGCATTCCTGGTCTTCATAGTGTGCGATCGGAGATTGAAAAAAAACCAGCCCTCGCACTTAGTATGCTGGAATATCTATAAGAAGCCCCTGTGCATACACTTTTATGTATACCCGCGATGTATAAAAATAGCGCATCAGGAAGGAATCACTAAACACAATTGAAATTTAATAGAGATATATATGAAAGATATAAGGGGAAGAATAATAATAAGTGAAGTAACTTTGGGCTTTAGATTATTCCTCTTCAATACGGCGTTGTACAACCGTGCTTTGCAAAACAAATTGCTTGCAGCACTTAGTCAACCAGACACCTCATATTGTCTTGGGGAGTGAAGTTCTACGCATGTTGAACAATGCTTTTAAATCTCTAATAATGTGGCTCAACTGTACGGTACATTTCATCTGGTACCAGACATGCTTTATAGAGGAGACACATCCAAGAAATGGAACGAACATGGAAGTGTTTGAACGTAATGTAGATTATTCAGGACAGCCCTTGCCATTGGCCTCCGAGTGTTATCTAGCCAAAATAAAGTATTAGGACTCCTGTTAAGGAATGGGCCATATAATACGAGATGTGGCAATTAAATAACGAGACTGAAGCCTCAACGGAAGTACGCCTGCGCCAAAAGCCAGCAACCGACAACTGTTAAATGTGTAGCCTTCTCTTTCGAATGCAGTGCATCTCGTTTCTGAAAGCAAATCAGCATACCCGTAGCCTTCATTAGCATTAATATTATTTTTTGTTCCACCGGAAAAATGATAAGTAAGCAACGAGTTGTTGTGAAATTTCACATGAAGCTTGGAGAAACTTCTGCTGAAATTTATAATTTATTGAAAGAAGTACATGGCAATGAATGTTTATCGCGTGAACCTGTTATCAAGAGGACTGAGAAGACGTTGAAGATAATTCCCACCTGGGTCGGTCTTTCACGTCAAAAATGGATGACACTATCGACAAAATGGTCAATCTGGTTCAATCTGACCGTTAAGTATTTGTGCGATTTCTGAGACTGTAGGAATTGACAAACAATCCGTAAGGCAAATATTTCCATGAAGACGATACACCAGCCCCTTCCTCATTATCTGTCATGAGGTTTCCAGCCAAGAACAGCATCCTGATTGAATCTTATTCTCCGGATCTTGAATCATGAGACTTCTGTTTCCTGAGGTGAAATCTGAATTAAAAGGAACAAGATTTGAATCGTTGAAGCTATGAAAGAAAAAGTGGCAGAGGTTTTGAAGGAGCTAACTGAAGAAGACATCCAGCACTGTTTCGAACAAAAGAAAATTCGTATAGAACCTTGTAGGGATAGAGGAGGGGTGTATATTAAAGGTGATAATAAATAAATTTGTATGAGATCGAAATAAAACGTTTTATAGCGTCAGTCTCGTTATTTAATAGCCACACTTTGTATAATACGCAAACCGCTGGAATATCATTGGGCCACGAACTACTACTAGAGAGGATCGACTATCAAAGGATTTGATTTTCTAGACTATGATGCCTGCTTTTTGGGAGATGTGCTACTCGATAGCAAGGTCATGATTATCTCACAGTCCAGTAGCTCTCTCCACCCTCACACGATGGTTATCTGACCTTAAAACAAAGCATGACTCATAGCTGAACTTCAAATCGCCCTCAGTGATTACGTCAGAATTATAATAATTCCTACGCACTGCCTTAAATAATTTCTCTTGCAGTCTATCCCTCTAATTCAATATGTTATCTCTCCTGTAATTCACCTCTTTAATATTATCTATCATCTCACCTGTTGTCTATTCCTTTAATCTAAACAGTTATTTCTCATGTAGTCTATCCATTTAATGTATGCTATCAAAGAGAAAATTCTTATAAATGAAATTGGAAAACGTACTTCTTTTTATCACGCCTATTAATATAAGTTTTTGAGAATGAGCGTAAGCTAGCTGGAAGAAGCATCGAATTGATACATTAGAATAAAACCATGCAAATGGTGTAACAAAAATAAAGGAGAACATAACATCAATGTAATTTTCAAGGGCCCAGACAGTGATAATCTGTTTTGATAAATTCAAAATCTGACACTACTTGACACATGACGTTAGTGAGAAAAATCAAAATTTTTCCGCCTTGAGTCTACGTTACCACCCCAGAGACTCCGCCCCGTATTATTAAACGCATAGATATTTCTCAAAATCGTCTACACAAAGATAAAAATTTAGTCATTTTACGTCTTATAGAATAAGATCTGATTCTATAAATTGACTTCGCTATGAAAATTGGCAAAAATAACGACTAGAAACAAATAAAATATAAGAACATATTCAAAATAGTACAAACTCTGAAGATGGATTAAACTTAATTAAATAAATTGAAAATTCTATTTTCTCTCTGCAAGAAAAAATATAGATGTAAGTATCCTAAGAGCTAAGAAAAACTAATTATCGTGCATATATTATTCATATCAAATTAAATCGTGTGTTATGATACAAAAAAAGAATTTTTCACTTTTTCTTTATGATACGTAAGTGCTTACAGATTGCACGTTGCTTGAGGTTTTTAATTTGTTTTATTGAGTTCGGATTTTAATTACTCTCTCTTAGTTACTGTGATCATTTAATTACTAGCAGATTTTCATTAAGTATTATTTTAATGGTAATTGCAACGTTATAATATTGCATTTTTTTCACCGATGATTTACTTTATTAATTCTGTTTTAATTGTGAATAGATTATTTGTTAATTGCGTGTGAGTGATCTTTATGTTTGTGAATTTCATTCTTACAATTTTTTATTTATTTTTTACCTATTAATTTAATTACTTTGGAATTCAAAATGTTACATACCATATCGAATGTTTTGTTCATTCAATTTTTTTAGATCCACGTTTATGATATTTTTACAATAAAGGCATTCCCATTTTATTCTATTTTACAATTCAGGATATAACGTTACATATTTTTCTTTTTTTCTGTTTATTTGATAGTCAGCACCTTCCCTTAACTGCCAAGTTGAGCTATTGAATCCTGAGAGATACAATTTCAACATCTTACAAATATCAACTCCAAAAACAACGGTAAGTGTTCAAGAGTTCGATGAAGAAGAGGAGCCTGAAAACCAAAGAATTTTAGAAGTATTACCCAGTTCCATTTCAAGTCCAGGAGTGTCTCAAATGATTGTCAGCCAAAACAATGACAAAGGCACGAAAGTAAAGAGCTTAAAAAAGAATTCTGGTAACCCGGCGAAACACCTTTCCTCAAATGAAAAGAATGCGAAATTACCGAAAGAAAATTTGAAAATACCATCCGTTAAGAAATGCCCCTCAAAAGTTTCTCCAAGTTTAAAAAAGCCACCAATAGTGAATGGGAAAAAAACTTCGAATGTACTTTTAAAAACAAAGAATTTAAAAAAGGAAAAAGCTGGCCAAAATGTCCTATTGAACTGTAAAGAATATGTCCCTAAAGAACCTTTATGTGAATCTCCTTCTCCTTCTCCAGAAATTATTTTAGAACCGGAGATAATAACCGGTTCAGAATGCCATGACGTGGTTCCCGATTCTGAACATTCTACACAGGAATCGAATGACGAAGCTCTCAGTGCTAGAACTGAATCAGATATCACTGAGGAATGTCTCGATGACACCACTTTAGATTACGAACAAGACTATGAAGACGATTCTGAGGAAATGGAAGAAACTGTCATAGCAGCAAAAGAAGAAATAATCGAAGATTCCTTAGAGAAAATATGTCACAAGACTACCAAATCCTCCCGAACGAAAGAGTCAAATAAAAATCCAGAAAGAAAATATATCCCAAAGACTAGTCAAATCAAAAAACATCTCAAAGAAAATAAGACACTATCGTCGAAAAAGAGAATAGTTGCACCAAAATCTTCTGTTGCAGGGAATAAAACTACAACGGAGAACAAAGACAAAAAAATGTATAAAGCAAAAATTATAACAACAAAAGCGAAATCAGTGAATACAAATAAGGTAAACTTTATTCTTTCATAAAATTACTAAATTTTTATTGCTGTTTATATTACTTATACTTTATAAGTTAATATATTAATATTTTATTAATTTTTAAAGCTCTACATAATCTCTGAATAGCTGAATCGCTAAGATGCTAATGCAGGTTAAGTCCATCTTTTGATATTTTCAGATTTTTGTAAATTTTAATGGAATAAATCATACCCTTTTTAATTATTAAAAGATTAAATCGTTGCATCGTTTCTTTATACTGTCAGAAAACCCAATTCAGAATTTGTTTATAATCATTTCATCAGCCGTAATGAATATGTCTACGTTTTTTCAATATTTTTATACATAGGTTTCGAAATAAAAATTAAATTCGCTTCTTCCTTCTATATTTGTTGTTAACAATGAAAACCCACATACTCATCATAACCCTATGTATTGGTAATATGGAAGAATCACTTATTTTGAAAATTTTTATTAACTGGACACAATTATTTGCCCAATGAAGACGAATTGCAGTTATATAGAATTTGACGCAAATTAAGATCAGTATAATTATAATCGTAGCGACATAAATATCATATTATTCACAAAATAGAAAAAATACTCCTTTAAGCATAGTCGAAATGAATTATCAAGATTGTTAATCAATAAAGTCACGCAAAGATACTATCTCCAAAAAAAGTGGGTTATCAATTGGATTGATATGTGGTGGATAAAACTAGAAAGGTCAAACCGAACTAGCATTAAATTAAAAACGATTTTTGATGATGATCATACATTTCATATAATGGATAAAATGACATAATAAAAGCTAAAATGGGGAAGCCAGCAGTCACAAAAATTTAATAATTTTTTTAAATAATGTAGTTTCTAAAGAAACAAAAAAAAAGACATGATGAATTTTTAAAAGTATATACCTCTAATCAAGCACTATTTTTACACGTAAATTAAGATTAACACATGGAGAATAAATTTTAAATTTAGATGTTTCGGGAGAAGAAGATATCCATTATTAATAAACATAAAACTTAAGTCAACAAATGTTATTGTATTATCTTTGCAAACATTTCTTATCCTCTTAACAGCTTCTAAAACGAGCAGATCCTAAATTTTTAAGATACTGCCGTTGTCCTAGTAAATGCTTACATTTTATTTTCACATTATATTCAAATATTGTTGAAGAGCCAGGATATCCTTTGGAAAAAAAAGATTTTACATAATTTTCTAATCAAATTATTGAACAAATTATTTGAAAAAATCAGTTAATTAAAAAACGATAATTTTCTCAATTTTTGCTTTCTTATCGTAATCGCATTGGCTTCTAAGCAACTCATTTAACATGTACAACACACGCTTCAATGCTATCGAGTTCAAAATAATTTTACAATCAATAAAATATTGAATTTTTGATATTTGTTTCCCGGCAATGCAGAATAACAGTGCACGTAAAGAAAGACCAAAATGATTAAGCCAATAACTCTAAAATGTTTTTAAACGCTGAATATACACTGAATTTTCTTCAATCCTTAAAAGTCCTTTAATTTTAAATCTTAAGTTTCTATCTAACAGTCACTTTGAATCCGAAAACGTCCAACAGAAGAAAAAAAATAATAATCGATTTTTGTCAATAAATACATTTTTCTTTCAGTTTCAAAAATGCTTTATGCATCTCTAAGCCTGCCATCAAATCTCACTGAAATATATGTGCAGAGTGTCCCATAAATAAAGGTACAAACTGTAAGGGAAGGCAGGGAATATCAAAAGGATTTAGAAATGCCTAGTAACAATGAAAGAAACGTCGTCATACGTCAGTAGGTGCCTCTGCTCACGAGAAAGCAGTAAGGAAATATCTGTTTTTCGTCATTTGAACAGTAGTCTTCTTGAGCAGGAAATGCAACGTGATATGAACAAGAAGCTGGCAGACATGCACTAAATGTATGATTTGACTGATGGCAATACGCGAGAACTTCAATGGCTGTATCGAGATCAGTTCCCACCAAGACATGTACAGAACTACCATTTGTTTTTGCTTACTTATAACAACTGGAGTAATACGTAATACAGCATTTGTAATATTTATGTGCAATGAATGATTCTAATAACCTTTGTCTCGTACCCTTTCAGTTCTAGTGCCCATGCTACATATTTTCTGTAATGGTTATGGGTTGCTATGCTATTCTCATATTTTTTTATGTGCCCTACCTCCCCTTTAGATTGATACCTTTATTTATGGGACACTTTGTATAAACACTGCCAAAAGTTATACGCAAAACGTAATCAGACAAAATTCTTGCTTTTATTTCTTTCGAATGTATTTTATTGCATTTAGTTAAAGTCGGAAAAAAAATTCATTTCCTAATTACCATGGGTTGCTATTGTAACAGGTAAAACTTTTTTTTTGTTTGGGGGCGATCACAATCACGCAGAATTAATGTAACTCAAGTTGAAAGAAGTCGATGAGAAGATTTTTGAGAATTTCAACTTACAATTATAGAGTCCCCAAAACAAAATTAATGAAAAAATTAGTCTAGATTATTCTTGGACACCATTTTTAACATGGCACGACTTGGCGACAGGGTTCTTATCAGATAGTTAGAAATTTCAATTAGTCTAGTAAAAAAAGTCGTAGATACATATGCAATGCAAAGTCGTTGAAACACTGAAGATACCCTTAATTTTTCCCCAGCTTGTCAAAATTGATATCAATGCTGATAGCTCAATTAGGTCGTGTATTAAGAAATGCCGGAGTATTAAAATAAAACGAATAAAAGAATTTAAATTCAAATAAGTATTTTATGAATCAAAATATACACCACTTGCTTGAACAAACTCTTGCTGACGTGTTTAAAAATGGCCTTTGGAAGCAACAATTTCTCTGCAATTGTGTTTCGACTTCTTTCATATTTCGAAAGGTCTTATTTCATACATAGTGCTTCAAACGACGAAATGAACGGTATAATATAGATTTTAAAACAGGGGATCTCGTAATCTAATTCATTGCGCCATGCATTATCACAGAGGAGAATGGGTTCCATGTCTGTTGATTTATGGGGAGTCCATTTGGGCAAGTTTTCAATTCCTTTTTTTTTTAATTTTCACTGCAATATGACTGCAGGTTTTGTTTGCCTAAGCCTATGCTCTGGGCTGTATGCAGTCTTATTCTCAAGATTAAGCGATAGATAAACATTTACTTGCTATTGGAAATTATGGTTAATAATTGTTTTCGTAATGGTAAAGTGTTAGTCAAAAGATAGGAAATTATAATTTGATTTTCAAAAGTTCTAACTTGTTAATGATGGTTTAATTAAGCAATCAGCATCTTTTAGAAGTCAAATTTAGCAATTGGTATTTTTCGTTAGATATCAAGTCTAGCTACTAGTGCTAATTAGTGAAAATCCTACAACAGTTGATGTAACATCAACAACTAGTATGTTTATTATTCATTACAATATTTTACAATACCTGAAAAAATTCAATATCAATAAACTTTGTTTTGGTCTTACAGGCCTCTTTGATTCTTTTTGAAACAATCCCATTAAATGGCCTTAAAATGAACAATGGATGATACAACGTGTTCAAGGTGTATCATCCATTGTTCGTTTTAAGTTCATATAATTACCATAATGTTTTGGATAAGTTGGAAGAGTGTCTGTGTGTGGGCATCATATTCACTTTGGTTAATCAATAGTCCTGATCGCTTTCTGTCGTCACAGTTAACTCATTTTTCTTCGCAGTCTATAATTCTTCTTAGAAATGTTTCTAATGTTCCTAATTGCAAATTTCAAATCATCGCTGCATTTGCTGATTTCTCATTTTATGTGGAACCTATTTATTGATCTTTTTACAATTTCCCTTATTCTTGAGAAGGTTACCGAAGGTTTTACGAAGCAGTCTGAGCTTTTATGCGAAGGATGACACTGTTCGAGGATTATCAGCTTCCGCCACTGTGCAAAGAAACTCATCATCAATTAGGAAAGATGGCTTCTCATGATCCTTTTTCAACAGATCCTTTTTTCCAAA
>BMAW01073251.1:25237-56628 GCA_019974015.1 Nephila pilipes
GTGTGTGTGTGTGTGTGTGTATCGGTGTGTGTGTGCTCGCGCGACAGATATGACTAATTTAATTAATAATTATATCATATTACATTCGATATGTGCCGTTATATTGGGATTATGAAATATAGTTTTACACAGAATTGTGGTGGAAGTTGGAGATTTTATTGCGTTTAATGTACAGATTTGTACTTTAAGCGGTTGAGAGAGATAAAAGTCTTTTTCACTTTACATTCATGAACCGACCATGTAGTTTCTTCAATCTCCATTCTTTTGTTAGGACAGCAAAAGAGGAGGCTATGCATGTAGTGATTCGCTTGGCCAAGCACCATCCCGTGTGTGTGTGCGATAATATACTGAAGATTGTGGTTGCCGTCTGCAACGAAGTTAAAAACTTCCGCCAATCCGTGGCGGGAAAGGCCGTCCTTACTCTCGGGTACCTGTACGAAATCATGGGCAAAAAGCTTGAAAACGTGAGTAGTATTTTATTTATTTTATTTCAATAACAGTTATCGATAAATTACTTAGACACACTCAGTTAGAGACGCATTAGAATTTCGCAACAAGTTATTTTGAAGTATACGGTAATTTAAAGCCATTATCAATTAACGAGGATGACACCTCAATTGAGAAATCACTTTCCTTATTGCCACACCATGTTTGTGAAGATTTTGAAGTTTAATCTGAAACAAAAGTCAGGGGGTAGTCTTAATTATTCCACATTTTAGAAGAGAAGTTTGAAATCGTGATCAGAAGATCAAATGGACATGTCATTGTAGAGGAAGGGAGGAAGTTAGGGGTGTGAGCAACAAAACCCTGCTCCGCCTACTGAATTAAAAAATCAAAATGGTTTCGTTAGCCTTTCTGTTTCGGATTATTCCGAATACACATTCATTTGAATGTCATCACGCAATTACCGCACATTCCAAGTCAAGTTCGAGAGTTTTGTGTCGATCACTAGGCCTGTAGATAGCCAGAGTGCACAAGAGAGGGGTAAAATTCCACATGTTGACCACTTACGACCTCTGGTTGTACATCGTACGTTTTTTATCGAAAGGTGTGAAAATAAATAAAACACTCGTTAGTAATACACGTTATTAGTGTCCGGACACGTCTCAACCAATTCACATACTTCGAGTCTAACTAACTTAGGATATTAACCTATTTCATGCGACAATGTCAATGTTGTTTTTGATCCCCTCTCACTTATTTCTGCAGATATTGTTGACACACTTCATTTAAGGCTCCCGTCTACCCGCCATTTTGATTTCGTGGACGTAATGTTAATTCTATGAGATTTCAACTTTCGTTCTTAAATCTTCATTATTTGATCTATTTGAATGCAATAAAGTGCATCTGAAAGAGCAAAATATAATGAATGTTTCTATGGATTTACTTTTCTTCTCCGATTTTTAGAAATATTTTTTAAAGACCAGAAAAACTCGCAATTGAATCATTAAAATAGGGGTAATAATATTTTTAAGAATCGGAGGGGAAAAGTAATTCCGCAGGAACATTCCTTATTGTGAGGCGGCTTGTTATTTATTATTGAGAATAAGCAAGAGAAAACGTGTGCTTCTGAAATCAGAAGTGACATACAAGATGTTTGTTAGCACAAATAAAGGTTTTTTAACAACTGTCGTGCACTATTTGTTCTAGCATTATTATTGAGCTCACTCTTTACTATCATAAAAAGCAAACTGAAGCAAGAAAACGAAAATATATTATTTTACGAAACGAAATTTGTTTCAGTGCCTCGGAAGAGTTAACTTTGCAGCGAGCCCTGGTTTTGTTCCACCCTTCGCAGTTTCGTATCAGTTTTACTTAAATCGATTGCACAAATTAGAATTGATCCAATTAAAATCGCAATATTTTATTTCCAGAACTTTTTTTCCTTCTTTTATAGTGATATTTTGGTATAAAAGTAATTTTATTTCTAAAGAAATAATACCTGGTTAGACTTAATATATATATACTATTTAAAAGACATTTCAAAGTATATTTAATCTAAAAATGTAATAAAATTACTCTAAAAGCTCTTCAATGATTCCGGAAATATGATTCATGCTCAATTTGTAGACGAGTTTTAGTAAAATTATTTTATTTCATTTTTCCCATTCTCTAGCTGACCCGGATATTCTATATCCAGCACCAGCTCCGGTCCCAATTAATCCGACTTAATAAGGCTTTACTGTAGTTGCAGCTTCTATCTTATTTTCCTTATATCCTTTATATTTCCTTATATTTTCCTTTATACACATCTTCCGTTGCTTTTTTTTTTAAAAAATTCGCATCTTGTTGAGGATTATTAAGTTTGATTAAATAAAGAAAGACTTCTAGTGTTTTTTTTTTTTTTTTTTTTTTTGTCTTATTTTGAAGTGCGAGTCTCTGGCACGATATCTGGAAACTTTATTATAAATTATTTGAAGAGAAAATTCAAGTTCTTTACAAAGTCTTAAACTCTCAAAATGGGAAAAAAATCAAATTTTATTTTAGTAGAAAATGTGCATTAAAAATACTTATACAATCTTTGAAAAAAATTCACCGAACATTACGATTTTCTCATTCTGTTTTTCTGATATTTTTTTATTGTTATTTGATTGAAGACTGATTTTTCTGGAATATAAAGCAACAAGGTTATTATTCCTATGGTTATTTGATTTTATGGAAATATTTTTAAACTGTTCGAGATTTTGCAATGAAACATTATCGTGCCGCCATCTATTGTAGCTTTTAAGAAGTATCAATATTTCCCGAACTATTTTGAAATGTTGATTAAAATAATCAGATTAAAAGAAGTTTTATGTCCCGTATCGTTTGTGTGTGTGTCTGTTTATTACACATGTATTTCTTTACCTTCTTTAAAATAAAACTAAAGTTATTTTTATTTTTATTCACAAATACAAAGTATTTCTTCTAAAAATTTAAAGATTTGATGATTATAATGACGACTTAATAAGTTTGAGGGTAACAGTGATACAAGATTACTTGAGTATTAAGCTCAAATAAACTTAAAAATGTTTTGATATAAAAATTATGCGATTCGATTAAAAAGTCATGCGATAGACGGAAGTAATAGCATGTTCATCCTAGGTTATAAAATGAAGGGTTAGGAGAGAGGTATTTTTAATAAATACGTATAAAAACATATCTTGCTATATTTAAATACTGTTTTGTTTTTACCTCTTGTTTTTTAGTTTGAAATGTATAATTTTTTTCCAATTCTATAAAAGCTTTTTTTTTTTTTTAATTTCAGAAATTGAGACTTGTGATCGGAGCTCTGCTGGCGAAATCCGGAAATAGGACATTGTCTGCATACTTCCGATTAACCATTAAAAGTTTGTTCAAAATTATGAATTCAACAACTGCGCACAAGACAGCACTGGCCTTCATACATGAAGGAGCAAGGTAACATCTCCTATTGACATTTAGAATTCGTATAACGCCCCGCCTCTCCTCTCTCAGATTCTTCTTCTTCATGATTTTTAATATATATATTTTTTAAAAAAAAATTGTAAGTCATTGGTTACTCTGTAAAACCTAGCTACAACACAACTCAATCGTATAAATCTGAACTCTGTACAAGCTTCATCCACTTCTACTTAAGTAACATTGTATACCATCTGAATCGCCAACTGAATTCGACTCGAAGCTGTTTTCCCCCACTTAGGGGAAGAATTTTCACCCTGTGGCAAAGAAAACGTCGGTTTACATTGAGTAAAGGCGGGGGTTCGAAATGTCAATCTCTCGTTCCGGAGAAAAACACGTTCTGATACCCCATTCAAAAAACCCTTCTACGCGTTCTCTCTTTTTCAGATTCTTTCCATTCCACTCTTGCTCGGAATAAAAATCCTCTCTTGAGGATTGGCACTCCGACTCATGTTTACCCCAAGATACTCCACTGAAAAGGAATTCCCCTTCGAGTTAGTTATTAAGGCGTTTTTAACTTCAGATGTCTTTGTTGAAGACAGCCGCCGCAAAAGCTACGAGAAAGATTTTTTATGCAATAGCAGTGTTCTCCAAGTATACCCCCTGAATAAATCCAAGACCAGTTCCTCAATCGGTCAAAGCCGATAGCCAATGAAATTCCTCTCACTCATAACTACTTATAAACGTATTTCAAAATCCATCTTCCCCCATATTTCATGATTCGAGGTGAAGTGTCGCTACGTGCGAGCTCCGCAGTTGTAAAAATTGTTGTCATATCGCGAGCAGAATAAACCAGATTGATAATTGTTTTGGATTACGTGTCCCGATATGATGTCATCCCTCACAACTGGCGAGGATGAATCAGGGATTTGAATTCGATATTATTTTCTGTTACGTCATACGAGGTTTATTTTTCTGATTGTATACCGATTCTTAATTGTCATGTTGAGTGAATCGAATTCAGATTCCTGATGAACATAAAGGGATAACTGAAGTTACTATGGGTTGGTTGATATTGAGTCGGTTTCATGTAAGGTGGCTGATGTTGAGTCAGAGTCCTATGATGTTGCTATTATGCTGATTATGATCCTTGTGGCGTCCTTTGTTTTCATAATATGAAGTTAATATGCCGGTAATGTACGGCAAGTTTGATCGTGTCGTTTTGCTATCTTTTAAATGTAAATAAACTCGTTTTTAAATATTAGTGTCTGTCTCAATCTGCTCTTAGGTAGTTTGTGTCTTCATCTATTATCAAGGGCCGAATCAGGCCTTTCAAAAATTAACATTAGAAGAAATTCCCAAATTTCTTCCGAAACAACATACAGAAAAGATACTTCCTGTGAAACGAAATTTTTATGGAACTGCAGAATTACCAAAAAAGAAAAAGTCACTCTTTTTTTAGAAGATTCAATGGATGCGTTCCTATAGATTTGAAATTAAAGTGTGCAAAATAATTTCATTAAAATCGCAGACAAACAGAAGATTTTCAAGACTTACGAACACTTTATATATATATATATATACATACTGAGAGAGAGCATGTTAACTTAATACCATGCGATGCACTCTACAAGTGAGTAAAACCTAAGTCTTAAAATATCTATGAAAGATTTAATACTGGGGAAAAAATATAAAATTTGATACATGTTCTATGTTTGTGATTGTTATATTTATTAATTGCTGCTGCTGAGTCTTATCAAATTTATTTTATATAATTTGTACGTGGATAAAACTATGTTGTGACTCACACTACATGAAAGAAAGTGTTAATCTGCACGATTGTTACTTATCAATAAGAATGTTATTTTATATTTTGATTACTATTAGATAAATTAAGTACATAATTAATTTTAATATGGCGATTTGCTTGTGACACACACTACACTTCCAAACGTTTTAATTGGTCCTTATACAAAACCACTTAAAGTACAAATTGTTTTCAAATTGAAAAATAGAATAGTAACGTATTATTTATCATAAAGTTAACTCATTAAAATTAACATTTTCAAAATGTATAGTATATATGCTTATCAAATGCTGGTGCTGGAATTCTCTTTACATTCTTCTTACATTAATTAATTCAGATAACATGTCCTATCTTTAAGAAAAAAAGAAAATTTTAAAGTGTTACATTATTGTTAAAGAATACATTGCTATATAAAAGCATTATTATATTTTATTGCTAGTATCAAAGAAATCTGTTTTGCAATAATTTGCTTTGCAAGGTGTGGTATTGTTTTTTCCTCAGCTAAGGAAATCTATATCAATTCTCTAACATTTACTGTTTGTTATGAGTTCGTTTATTGCCGCTAATCGAGTAAGTAACTTGAAATGAAATCAAATAGCTCATAATTTTCAATACCCCCTGTCACTAGTGAACACTTTTTCTTATATGAAGAAACTTTCTCAAGAAATGCATTTTCCTCGTGCTTTTTTTATTGTTTTTTATTTCATTTTCATTTGGCATCCATATATTGTCAGTATTCTCATTCTATGTTTAAGAGTATCCAAAAGAACATCTATAGCACATTTGCTACAGATGGTCTTGGTCCAATAGCAGTAAAATACCATTAGAATTTCTCGTTTATTAGTGTTCCTAAACATTGATAATTTCTGAAGTGTTTCCCAGCACCATCAGACCGATAGACAACTTTCTTCACACTAAATTTAGATTTGTGTTTCTTCACTCACCTCACTGAAAGTGGCTGCAGCATACTTGTCTTGTTGAATTTAATTGGATAGAACAACAATGGGAATAGACAACAGCTTCATTTGGCCTTTAGTCATTACTTTTCCATAAGAACTCTTTCATTTGAAAGTTATAGATGGGATAGTGACCAAAACAGTAATTATTTTTTGAAGACATGTTTCACGGTTTTTTCTCATTCCTACTCACTTTCTTATTCTTTTGATTTTTTTTTTCTGCTTCTACAATTGCATATTTACTTTTATTTCTGGCTAATTTTTGTCGATTTGTTTCTGACTTACAAAATTCTTCATACTTTCCAGACTCTTTTAATCTACTTTGCTCAGCTCTTCGTTCAGCTGGTGTACTCAAAGATATATTTTCATATACAGCCATCTCATCCGTATATTTGAAAATATACCTTATGTTGAATGTAGTATTTCATTATTAAAATTGAAATTTGCATACTGTGTTTCTTTAAATAACTAATAAGTTATTCTTTAAATAACTAATAGTAATTAAGTCAAAAATTATTCCTGTGGAAGATGAACTAAATTAATTTTTATGTTGAGTAAACATTGCCGAAGCAAATACTGAAGTGAATGTATATTTTTTCATAACATTTAGTATAAATACTTTTTCAATTTATACAGATACAAATTCAATTGATTAATGAAAAATAATACTACAATGGACAACAATGACTTTTGATGTGACTCACACAACAAAAATTAATTCTTTTTTGAAAACGTTTTTATGTATTTCACTTGGTGTGTGTGTGTCATCAAATTTTCGATCGTTAATTTAACCAACTTCCCATCAAGCTAGAGCTCTGAAAACATTGGGAATCGTTCTTACTCGCCTAACAATGCAATATTTAGACATTTTCGACAAGTTTTAGCTAATATTTTCCTTAATAATGCAGCTTAGCCCAACCACTAGGCGCGATTTCAAAAATTGGCACCAAACATGGCGATTTTTTTTTTTTTTTTTTTTGGCTGAACGTTAAGTCCGTATAACGGACCAGAGTAGCCACATTTGGCAAAATACTGCCAAATAATTCTTGTCGCCAAGGTTGGTTGGGTTAAACTGCATTCCAACCATTTAATTTACCGGATGAATTAATTAATTTTATTTAGTTTTAACGTTTTTATGTATTTCACTTGGTGTGTGTCTGTCTGTGTATGTATCAGTGTCTCATCAAATTTTCAACTGTTAATTTAACCACCTTCCCATCAAGCTAGAGCTTTGAAATTTTGGGAACCGTTCTTACTCGCCTAACAATACAATATTTAGATATTTGCGATCAGTTTCAACTAATATTTCAATAATTCTTTTTAATAAACTTTGCTACCATATAAAAAAGTTGTTTTTAAGAACGTTGGTTTTTATCTCGAATTATTCTAGCTCAATATCTCTAATTAAAAATAAAATAACTTTACTCTAGAAAAATAATTAGCATATATTAAAAAGAAAAATTAAGTTAGCTGAAATTATTAGAATAAAATACTTAGAACAAAAAAAATTATGTGACACACATTTCATATATTACACCTAAACATGAAATGAAATGGTTAATTTAAAAAAATACTTAATGGAATTATAGATGCACTTTTTAGTAGTTAAACTTACATATTGTATAAAAATTAATATTTATTATTTAACTTATCTTTCGAAGGGAAAAAATTGAGATTAAAAATTGCTAAAAAGGCACTGACCGCATTCGCAGGTAAAAACTATTTTTGATTTCAAATGTTGCCATATTCTGAAAGATAAACTTGATTTCAGCTTTTGAATATTAAATTCGAATCTGTTATAAATGAATACAAATAAAATAAAAAGGTAAATAAAAAAAGAATATTTTAATATCTGTTTTAGGGTGTACTTTGACATGGAATTAAGCAGTAAAGAGTGCGAGAAATCATCAAAGTAATCAAAAACCAGTGTATGATTATTTTTTTGTACAACAGAAAATATTAAATTAAAAAGGTTGTTAATTTCGAGCAAAATTTTAATCGCAAGTTAAATTTTTGAATTAAAAGGTTCATTATTGATAAAAATTCAAGTAATTAAAATAAAAATTCGTTGAAAAAGGTTAATTTGTGTGAAACAATAAATTGAAAAATAGGGCGATTTGAATAATGTTGTTGCTATGAAAAACAACTTCTTTGAATACATTTTTCTCTTTAATTTAATTTTTTATAATGTTTCGTGTTTCCTTAATAATTCAGCAAAGTATGTGTGTCAAAATTTTCTGCACATACGTTGAAGAAATTATGCGCATTTTATGCTTCCCTTTCAAAGAATGAGTAAAGGGAATATCAATATTATTATACCGATCTTGTTTCCATGCTCGAAATTGTATCAAATTTGGCTCTATTCATTAATCACCCAAATAGCACTTAGTACATTAAGGAGACTTGACACCTTTCAAATGCCGAAAATTGATGAAAATATCGATTTTTCAATTTTTAGCTCAAAATGTATCTTGATACCTCTGCTATAACTGTGCGAAGTTTTGAAACGATCTGATTGAAAAAATAGTACAATTTAGATTAAACATGTTGTACTTTATTTGATATTAGATATTGAAATTAAGTAGCAAAATAAATTTTATAAAATATTTTAAATTTTCTATTGTACATTTCATATACTTTTACTTTATTTATCTTATATATTTCATTTATTTTTAAAAATATTTAATATATGTTTCTTTCAAAGAGCAGTCAGATGAAGATTTTCAAATTTTTCGCAATTTTGGGCTCAGACAAACTTTTTATAAAAGCTTATATTTTTGTTAAATACTTTCAAATTATGCTGTATTATGCTTTATTTTAAAGGTATATATCTATACATTATATTGACAAATTATTACAAAAATTAGACATTGTTTTGATAATTTTTAACTGATTATTATACTTTAAATAGCGTTTTCTCAGTTTGGGATTTTTCATGAAACCATGGTCTTTAAAACTACAAAACTGTAGCAGATATTCATTAAACAACTTGAATTTTGGTGCGTTTGTTTGTTATAATGTGCGTGATTAATTTAGAGATCCATTTTTCAATATTTTGAACAGAAAAAATATTATAATAGAAAATGTAGCAGAAATCATGTTTTTTTTACCTATTTTCCATAGATGTATGCTTTTTAATTCTTTTCTCAAAAACTAATTTGTTTATTGCAAAATCGATCCATAAAGTTGTTATTCTTTTGAGTACATATTCTTATGAGCCCGAAAAAAAATTTTGGTGCCAAAATAATAATAATTGTGAAAGAAGAAACAATTTTAAAATCGTTGAAATTTTTTTAAAAAAATTAATTTTTAAATTTTTTATCAAATTAAACCCTTTTTTTGGTAAAATTACTTTGTTTAATAGTAACTGTTAATAATATACATGAAAGATAAGTTTAAACACTTAAATAAAAAAAATGATCAAAAGGTGCCGAGTCCCCTTAATCTTTTGTTCTCTTTTTTTTTTTTTTTTTTTTTGAAGATAACGGGATTTTCACATTTCATCATCTAATATCTCGCACATTATTTTCTAATGTTTCATAATTCTATTTTTAAAGTAAATACGAAACTCGATTGTAAAGTAATGCCTCAAGCGACAGAACCTTTTTATCTGTTACATGATATTCGAAACTCTTGTTGTATGCGAAAGATACTCGTGTCCTCTGTGCAGTACATTATTCATTTTTGACAAGTAGTTTCAAATACAATAGGGATGTTGAAATCCTGGTAACAAAATGAAAATGTTAGGATTATGTATGCAATACTTTTCAATCTGAAGACTCTTTGTAGTATAGATTAGTTATTAATGTTCTTGTATTAAATTATCAGCCCTAAAGGGCTGTTGTTTTAGGTGTATCAATTTTGGTGTACCAGATCGCTTTTCAATTTTTTATCGCTTGCTTCAATTTTAATTACATTTAGCTTAAACATATTCAATTTTAAAAAAAGTATATCGTTTGTTTCAATTTTAATTACATTTAGGTTAAATGAATGCTATTTAATAAATTATTGTTTCCATTAATTTTAATATCGGAAAAGTTTACCATTGTCTATTTCTCGATATTTCATCGATTACTTTAATTCTTATTTTTAATTGGGTAATTTAATTATAATTATAAAAAAGCGCACTTTGGGGGCTAAATCTGTTTTATGCAAGACTTTGCATAGAATTGCATTGTATTATTATATATATTTCTGCTTCTTCTCTATTCTTGAGAATTTAGCTATTATTAAGATTTTATTTATAAAACATTAAAAACTCGGCGCATGGAGTGAAAATGATGAAAGTGAAAAAAAAAATAAGATTAAAGTTTAAATTTCGGCTAATTGCTTAACAATCCAAGAGCTTACATTTCATGGAAAACCGCAATGACCTCAGAAGTGTTTGACGTTCCTTCAAAAATTTTGTTCAATATATTTAGCTTAAATAAATTTTTAACTTGTGTATTTTTCAATGTATCGTAAGGTTTTTAATGATTATTAGCTCTCTTGATCTCTCATAATGCCTGTTAAAGACGCTGAACAAACACTACTGGTTTCCAATGGAGCCGATACCGTCCAAGGAAGGGCATGATCCGAGGAAGAGTTCTTAGTCCCTGGCAAATTAAGAGGACGTAGAGGAACAATTAATGTGTCTGGGCAACACGTGAAAGAACATGCTGAAAGCTTTATTAATATTAAAAATCATCGAGAATACCTGTTTCAGCAATTAGTTTTAAGCAAGATTAGTTCATATTAAAAGTAGGTATTGATGAATTTTAGCTTTGTTAACAATACCTTTTCTGACTAGTACGTGAACAATTTGTAGCATGTGCACTGCACCATATGTAGTGTAACGGTGAATGTTCCGACTCTATCAGCAAACTTGTATTTACAACTTTCCACACATCCTGACAAGATTAAGTCTCCCGCCGACACGCCAGAGCGAATGTCTTGTTAATGCTTTGGAATTATCTACTTTTCTTCTCAAAGCCAAATTATTGCTTTTAACTGCATTGAATAAAATCATTCGAAATCTGAAAAAAGGAATGTTTCTTAGTGATTATATACCTTAATAAAAGATATAAAACTCACAGCTATAAAAGTTGTTAATCTTCTATTATTATTTTCCAACTTATAGTGAAGAGTCGGAGGAGAGATTGAGAAAAAGGTATCCGTTAGTGTAACAGTATTTTATTACTAAGGGTAAGTTACACGCGAACAATAATTACAAAAGCAATACCAAGATACAGGGACGGAGTAAAACGACAGTTCATTTGCCGAGATCCTTGGTCTTTGCTGACGCATCCTTCCTCGTTTCACATGTGTGGCCTAGGGGTCATGGTTTCGGTTTCGTGACTGGCGGCTTTCTTTAAGTCGCGGGTTCGATCCTTGGCCGCTAAAGACCCGTTGTGTAGCCGGGGCTGATGCACGTTAAATTTGTCGGTGCCCAAAGTCCTCCCGTTGGCGTGGTGTGGAAGTTAGGAGAGGGGGACAAGCTCAGGTGACGTCCTCGTCATTTGAACGTGGTTCAAAATTACGAAGTCCGTCGCTAATAGCCCTCGTCTTGCTTCCAGTGCAACGTTAATAAAAACTAAACTCAAACTCGTTTCACTTGGTCGCGAGAAGATGTCCCTGCTGCTTAGGACAGTTAGTATACAATTAATATAAGAAAGGTGGTTCATAATTACATTATAGGTTTCAAGAACAGGAATCGGTATTATTATTTTGAGAATTATTTATTTATTACTTCTGAGAAGGTATTGTTACTTATTTATTTATTCGAGAAACATGTAGACAGTATTTTTTTAGAAGAGGGTGGCAGGCCAAAATTTTTGGAACGTACATGTTATAAACAGTTCAAACCACCCTTAAATTTCTTAAATGAAATAAATCTGACCATCTTTCAGGCATCCAAATAAAGCTTCGCGAGAGACTGCGGCGCAGTTCTTGGTTCTCTTGACGGAACAACTAGGATCAGTGAACAGTCTGGCCAGCCCTTTGTCCGGGCACATGCTCAAATGCGCTACCTTATTTGTATTCGACTGCTCTGCTCTTACGAGGTAATTATATGTGTTATGTCTATGAGCAAACAATTTAAGTATGGCTTTTAATAAAGATTTCTAATAATCCGCTAAGTTATAAATCTTAACTTGTAAAAGCAAAATTAGTTTATAAGAATAATAAATTAAATTTACTGGTAAACAATCATTGATGAATCAATCACATTTTTCAACAGCTTTATATAAGGAACAGAAAAATAATTTCTAATCCGAGAAATCTACGTCGATCAATGTCGTTAATGTTTTTCACTTCTAGATATCTCTTCGATATTTGTTTAATGTTCTTGTTCAATGCTGCTTTCAGGCACTGCGGGAAGAGGATGTTTCAAGTGTTCAAGAACAACCGGAAATTCAATAAACTCAAAGAGCAACACCTGGAGATCAACACGATTGAGAATTTGGCGAAAATACTGGAGCAAATTGAAACGAAAGTAAGCGAAACTAAAGCCGGTTTCAAATTACCAAACATTTTACATACAATTAACATTAACATACAAAAGAATTCAACATACTTATAAATCTTAAAAAAATAATAACATTAAGAGTTTGATAGAGAAATAATTATATCACGGAAAGGCAAAGGGTCTCCTTCAGAACTCTAAGCGATAGGTTTAACCCTTTGACGGTTAGGCAAATCGGCGGTTTTCGCTCTCCTATGATGCGCAGCGCTACGATCAAACGGTCGCTGAAAGTGGTGGCCTTTTTCTCCCTAGTGGCCTTCGAAAACGTCACTCTCTTCTGACGGTGATATGGATAGCTCGCTCGCTTTTAAAACATAGTTTTTAAACAATTATTTGCGATATATTAATGTAATATTTACACCAATTGTAACTTGCAATTTAAACAACTCAGTAAATTATAAATATTACAAATACTAGTTTTTAAAATATGGTATTTTTAAGCAATTATTTGCGATATATAAATGTAATATGTAACTCGCACTTATAAACAATTCAATAAAAGTTAAATATTACAAATATTAGTTTGCAAATTATAAAATTAAAATATCTAAATTAATACACGCAATTGTAAGCTTTATAAAGTTTTTTTTAATTGTTAATGTATATAAAATTCTTTCTGTGTGGGAAATATATTAAAACATGGAATTGCACATAATGGAGCATTACAGTCTTTACAATAAATACGCCATTTTTCTGTAATAAACTCCTACCAAATTACACTAGAAAAATAACTAGATTAACAACTGGATCGGCAACATTTTTCCTTATTATGTAAAAAATTTAAAGATACCCATTCCACCATCTGCACGCCATCAAATTAATTAAAATCTGCCAGTAAATATCGTTTGTTACATGAATAAAGCAGAATAATATACGCTGACGAACTCAGCTCGTCAGCGTCCATTGGGGAAAAGTTTTACTGCCCGAGTAGGGTTTGGCTGCAACCAGTCGAAAAACTTACGGACGAGCTGAACTCGTCAGTGTCCATTATGGCACGCTATTCGGTTGACGAGCTGGGTTCGTTCATAACCACTGAAGAGTTAAGCAGTATTTGAAGTAAAATGGCTATGAATAATGCAATTCAATTTGTCTTTTCTTAACTTTATAGAATAAAACTCAAATTAGAAACAGTTTTTGGGATCTAAATACCTATATATGACAACGGTAACTCAAAAATTCCTTCTTTTGACGAAAGATGGCGTTGCTAAGGCGATTGGTGTTACCTTCTCTACTGCCATCTGATGAACGGCGCCAATACACGTTAAACACTGATTAATTGGTTTACTGTAATGTTGCAGAAAATGGCTATGAATTCAAAATATGACTGATGCCACATTGAATTGTTGTCGTCATTTCCCGTAGAGTTGTCCACGTCGATGAGACCTGGATTTATTATTATACACCGGAAACAGAACAAAATAAACCACGAATGGATTACTTTTCAGAGAAGGTGAAGACTGCCTGAATAGTTGAAGTGACGATTTTTTGACGATACGAACGACGTCATACCTACGGATTTCCTAGAAAAACGAAAAACAATCAATGGGCAACGCTACAATAAGTTATCCTATTCCTAATTTTGGTACTTTTTGAATCAATTTGGAACATTTCAGTTCCATCTTTAACTAAATCAAATTGAACTGTGTTATAGGTTGAAACTAAGCAACAAATAATTCTCTTAGATTTCCATGGAGTCTGCAAAGCATTCTTTAGTAACCCTTTGCATTTCTGAAAAGTCATTGTCTAAAAAAAGCCTTGTCAAGTCATTGTCTAAGAATTTTATAATTCAAATCACAGCCCTAACTGTGGAGTACATCTCTTTTGTCGACGTTATTCTTGTTTTGTTGTATATATAAAATCCACTAAAAGGGACTTCACTACCCGTGTTGTCTGTAGATCTTTATCTAAGTCACACAATACTCTTAAATAAAGTGAGCGACTGCTCATTTGAAATGGAATCTAAATATTATATATGAAGGTAAGAGTAATTGACAGTTATATGTTGAGATAATTATTTTACTATTAGTTTTCTTACATTCTAATCACGTCTTTGCGACACGACCGAATGCGTCTGTATTTACGGAGAGCTCTTTCTTGAATCTTGGCTGTACATACTTGCAAAAAGATTTAAGTAAATATTATTATCGTCAAGACCGCCACTTTGGTGTGATCCTGGTTCTACTTGCGTGGTGATGAGGGCTTCTATAAGCGACTAGAGCACCAACTTGAACGTCATTTTGAGTGTGAAAAAAAACTTAATGAACAGCAGTAAACGCCTTTATAACACAGTAGTTGCGTTCCTAATAAACGCCGTGGTATGCGAATCCGTGATATCCAAAACTATATGCTACTACAAAAACCAAAGTTGCACTCCAAAAATTAAGAAAAACGTAAAGTATTATATTTCTACAATTTGAAAAAAAAATTGTTCAAGAAACTTTCTTCGACAGTATTATGTATTAATATATAAAGAATAGTCTTGTTTAGTGAGATTAAATATATTTTAAAATATTTTTTTTACTATTATCAGATATATATATATATATATATATATATATATATATATATATATATATATAGGGAGAGAGAGAGAGAGAGAATTGTACAGGGCAACAAATTAATTCCCAAAAATTAAAAACATAATAAATGTTTCCAAAAATCGTTGAATCATGCATAACCAGAAACGCAAAATTTTATTACCGAAAACCGTGTTATAAATTATTTCTTCATGCACTCCAAGAACAAAATTTAATAAATTTCAAAATATTGCAAGCAACTCTGATACAACATACATGCTTATACGAAAAACACTTCATTGTTGCTCTAGTCGCTTCTATTTTATGCACTGGAATATCTTGAGTTAATGAAAAAAAAAAAGAAATTCATGTTAAAGAAAAACCAAATTGTGTTCTAGGGTGTTTCGTGTTGTATGAAGGAGTTCCCAAATTTTGAAACCGTGTTATACGATGAGGTTGCCAAGATGTGTTCTCCTTTATTCCCTTCACAATATGCATTAATAACATATTCAATCTAAAAAATTATAATACTGTTTACTGTGCTTTTTTTATTTCTTATATTTTCTTTTAGGGTGTCAGTGAAGAATACTTACCGATAAATATAATCAAGTAATCAGCATGTTTTGATTCTGAAGCAATTCCTTTACTGAAGATGGGGAATCAAGTGTTCAAGTTGAAGTAGTATAAATGACATTTAACTCACGTATTTTTTTTATATAATTCTTAATTGTATTTTTTTATTCATTTCTTAATGATCAATGGAATTATCAATTGTGTATTGTACATGAAACCTAAAATGTTATTTATTTTCCGTGTATCATCTTGTTTCGTTTTCTAATTCAAAATTACACTGTGTATCGTGAATGCGACAGTAATTTATCTTCAATTATCTACTTAATGTAATTTATAAATAAAATATTTACATAATTGTGCAAAAATTGACATTGTTTTTAATTGCAATTTATAACTAAACATGTCTGTCAGAATTGCCAAAGTGGGCTTAAATTAATCCAATACTAGAAATTCGAACAAAGATTACAAAAATTATAACACGACATTGATATTTACTCATGTAAGACATCTGCATAAAAGTTTCGCAAATTTGCACTGTTTTCACAGCAGTGTTACTATATAGATGTACGTGCTCCCCTTTTCAATATCAACGTGTAAATCACCCCCCTCCCCCTCTCGTTTGTCAGTGGGGTTTGAAAAACCCGTATTATTGTAATAAAAAAAAAACATTAATTTTCAATTTTTCACATTATATTTTAGCATTATCCCTTTTAATATACAAATCTCCACAGTCCTTACACCACATTCACAATCCTCAATGGGAGTTTTCCATTGGTTAAAACAGGTTCCGGAAATCATTTTCAGAAGAAATGTTCATAGTGTCCGTTGTTCTATCTTTTGCAGATTGAACTGTCTCGAAAATCCTTCCTTTTAATGGTGATTTTCTCTTGGGAAATAAAAAAAAAAAAAACAGTCACAAGGGATTTGGTCGGATGAATATGGCGGATGGTTCCCCGCAGGAAATTTATGCTTCGCCAAAAATAAATGTCTTATTAGACAATGTAGTACGGGCTAGTGCATTTTAATAATGAAGAATCCATTTTTGAAACCTTTTTCCTCGTATTAAATGTTTCGTGCAAAATACACCGAACAGATTCATAGACCAATCTATGGTTTCAAAACCTGTACGATTACTCTACTGAAAGACTTTCTGAATCAAATAATCGATTATTATAATGTTTACGACCATCGGAGACGTCATAGATAGTTCTGGACGGATATTATTGCGAACATGAGATGGAGCTTCCTTTAAGCGGCTCTCTAGTGATAGAAAAGAAAAATTTACAGAGATGTCATCAGATAGCCAAGGGAAGCTTAAAACAATGACCCCTTAAACTTGGTGAAGGATTTGGCGACTATTTTGGCTAATTGGTGAGAACCTTGGCGACTTTGATGATAAATGAAAAGTTATCGAAAATACTGGAATTGAGTCAATATCTCCACGAGGAAGAAAGTCACATACTTTTCCTAAATTTTCCCATGTCACGTCATACCTGCCTGGAAAAGGTATAAATACACGCCCAGAGCCTTAGTCTACAGAATCAATCTATCTTTGGAATCTCTGTTGCGGAGATCGATCGGGAAATCGACTAAAAGTGGTGAGTGCCGGGTGAATTTGCGAAGAAGCAGCGTGTATCTGCCTGGCATTGTCGGTGCCTGTTCTGGAATTGTTGAGTATTACTGCGGAGACTGTCCATAGAGGGAAATAGTAAGCTGATGAGCGGAACGTTGCTGATATAACTGTGATTGTCCTTAAATGTGCTGTTTAGTTCATGCATCTGAGTCAGTAATCTGTGCAAGTCTTGTGTTTTCTGTTTGTGCTGTTATTGTCCCATCTCTGCTACCTGTATGTCATCCAGAAGATTTGTGAATAAATTGACATTTGTCATTATCCTCCGAGTTGGAAATGATTTCATTCCCACACATCCAGAAATTTTGTAACAATATCATCTTCGATCTATTTTCTGTCCTCTTTGAATTGTTTAAACAACTCAAAAACCTGAATGCGTGATACACGTTCATCATCATATATACTGCTTTTAACATACGGTGTGTTTCTTCGGTGGATATTCAAAGTACCCCAAGAAATTTCCCAATAATGCTTTGCTCTTTTAACACACTCAACATTTTTGCTATGCGCTGCAGTTACAAGGTCTGATAGGAACGAAGGCCCAAATAAGGGAATCGCCGTCGAATTGGTGGTAGGAATAACGAGATGTAACGTATCTCGCCCGTGTATAGTTTCATTTTGCTGTTTGTGCTGTTTTTCGACAAATTAATCTGCCCGGATATTTTTTTACCCACCGTGCACCTAAATAAAGCTATATTTTTCAAGAGTGCTCTAGCTGCAGGTGTGGATGAACTTGGTAATGAAAGTCTCAAAATATTCGACTCCATTGGAAAATGTTGTTCTTGTTATTGTTATGCCCTTATTTCTTATTCCTCTGGTTTAATCCTCTGATAGACCCATTTCTTGAGAACATTAATGAGGGTAAAGTCAATCACCCAAGCAGGATAGGTGACGTGGTCCATCTTCGTAAAATTCTGGTGCTCACGAATGTATAAAAGGTCGACACTCGCAGCCCCACACAAGCTACAAATGAGAAAAAATATGCGACCGTCCAAGAATCTAAAACTCCTAGTGTCCACTGGAGAAACTTGAAAGATCTGTTAAATATATATCACGAAAACGCAAGTTTTCCACCAGTAAAGATATAAATACCAATAAGGGACAAAAAAAACCCAGCTAAATAAGGATATAAAATACCAATTGGGAACAAAGAGGTGGGATTTTCTATAATATTTAATTAAATTTCTTCCGAATGGATGAAAGTAGTGGATGATATTATGTACTGATAAATGACTAGTTGAGACTTCACATAGCTAGAACATCTGCCTTCTCATTTTCACATCTGCTTTTTAATTATAGAGTTTAATTAAATTATTGAATCACTTTTATGATTTTATTTCTTTTTAAAAAGTTTCAGTTGCTTAAAACTGCAATAATTTATTTGATTTTATTCGAACAAAACCCATATTTGGCATAACTGCGCTTAACACTCATCAATGAATGAAGAAATGAATAACTTGCTTAGAAAAAAATAAATGCAAGAAAGGAAGAAAAAATTGCTGTTAAAAATCTTATTTGCAAAGAATTGTTTTGTGTAACAAAACTTTTAAATCCAATTTAATTGTACTCAAAATATGGCATTTTATTTTCTGTAACTAATCAAGACAATGTTAATGAACAGACACCGAGAAGTTAGAAATAATAATTGTATTTACTTCTTACGTACAAGTTATATACTTTTATTTATTGCTGCATTTTTATTTTAATTCTTGAATTTATGTTTTATTTTTATCGTCAAAGTATAGCATGGACATTGAATATGAACGATTTTCTTGGGAGCATATATTTATTTCTGTTTTATACATAATAATACAAGTGATTGTGTCAATATTATTTAATATTAACACAAAACAAACATAGCGTCATTTACAGAACTTGGCTACTCGGTCTCAACCTGATGGAAGATAAAAAAAAAAAGCACTGCATAAATTCCCTTTTGAGGAATAAAGTTGCAACAATTAATTGTACTTGTTTGACAATTAGCAATTTAATTCTTGTTCAAACATGAAAACAAAAAAATTATGTTTAAATATTATGTTTGTAAACTCAAGTCCAAGATTATCTTTTCATGCATAAAAACACAAATTAATCAAACTGTGAACTATAGTCTTATAAATTTCTGTTCAAAGATAAATAACGTTATAACGCCTCATTTCAAAGGGGAAAAAATTGTATCCGTTGCATACATAGAAAATAGCAATATTGAGAATTCAAGAAAAAAAAAATAAAATTAAGGCTTATGAAATTAATTTGGAATGTGATCGTGCATGAGTTGTATACTCAACTTGATTTAATGAGTAAACAAAGTTTTTGATCATAGATTGTAGAATTCTGCTCCTGTTCTCCGGCAATGTGGTCTTTGGTTAATTTAGATCTTTAGAAAAAAGAGGAGGTTCCAAAAGTTCTGTAACAGGTTCATATATAAGATTTACGAGACAAGGTATTGGCTCAATGACTTCACTTTCAATGAATTTATCAACTAAGTTTGCTCGGTAAGCATTATCATCCAAAAATAGAAACATCGGATCCCCATGTGCCTTTGAAATGTCTTGCATAAGGTTCTGGGACTTAATTCCGATGTATCTGGCCTATAACACATCTTCTATTCAAAACGGATAGGGGCGTCTATTATTCTTTCCCTTACCATTACACCTTCACTACCAAAGCAGTCACATTCCACAATATTCGAAGGTAATGTTTGTGCTCCTGACTCCATCCAGATGTAAAACCCTTTAAAATCAGATATTAAACTAAACTTTGACTCATCAATAAAAAGAACATGGGTCCATTGATGTTCACTCCTGTTCTGCACTAACTAAAACAATTCCTTTTATGTTGAGAAGACAATGAAATACATATCCTCGTATTTTAGGCATAAAGGGATTCTTCATTAAGCCTTCTGAATTCAGTTTGTCTTGATAAAATAGTTCCAGTAGAAATTGTACGGTCAAAATGAAACTGCCGAGTCGAGTAGCAGAGTTCCTTTCACAACGGGTAGTTCTTTCTATACATCAATCTTGGAAAAACAGTTTTTCCCGTTTGCAACCTCATCCAGGTCTCCGTACAAGAATTTGTCTCCATTGCGTAGAAACTACCTATCTTGAAATATTCACACATCTCACTGCTTCTAAGCGGCACATAATCCCCCCCCCCATAGATTCTTCCAAATGATAGTTCCATAACAAACTATTTTGAATCCTTACGCCCTGAATTCTAACGCTGTATTGGAGAAATGCATTCATATATTCAGTTTACTCAAAGCGTTCGACATTTTCGGATACCGTAATAAAATGAATTTTGCATCAGAAACTGTTTGATCACTTTGATTGGATAATGCTAATCAGACTTGTATTTCCCACATACTCTGTTAATCGTGATTACATCGATTGGGTATTTCACAGAATATCACTAATTTTTTGTGTATATGAAAATAATATTGGATATGAATATTGTTCAAGTACGTCCTTTGAACTATGTCTTAGTTACACGAAGCAAAATAAAAAAGGGGGAAATAAAAAATATATATACAGCTCAATTTATATTTATTTAGATTTATACTTACTGATACAGATTTTGGCGGTAGTTATGACATAAATATAATAACTGAAGGAATGGAAAAATACCAATCTTAGATATATCCAAGAACATTAAAAATAGTGCACACGAAGATGAGAGATTCACTTGATAAAAATATCAAGAAAATTAAGCAAATACCGTGTGTACAATTAAACTAATACAGTGCAACTTCAATAGCGCGTCGTATAAGTTCCTGCTGCAATACATGCCACAATACTATCTGGGATTGAGTTGATTAGTCATCATATGATGTTCTCAGGCAGATGGGACCACAAATCCTGAGCAGCTACCTCCAAATTATATACAGATTGAAGCGGCGGTATCTGGCGTTTTAGCTAGTGCCCCAAATGATCTATATGGGACAAGTCCTGGGAACGGGGTGGCTATGAAAGGATTTGAAAGCGGTTTGAAAAGTCTTGCGCTACTCAAACTGTATGCGGACGAGCATAATCTTGCTGAAAAATTTCCCCTGAAGGACCATTTAGGAAAGGTCCCACGTAGGGTTGAAGAATGTGATCAACATAACACTGGCCCGTTAAGGTTCCACGTACAATAATTTCATTGGACCGGCTATCATAGGCTATGACCTCTAGACTATTATGTCTGCTGAGCGGGCAGTGTGTTACACGACAATGTGGGTAGAATTCTATCGTTTACAAGGGCGACTCCACACCCATACACGGTTAAAATCTGTTTCCAAAATAAAACAATTTATCACTAAATACCACTTTTTGCCAATCTATGGCATTCCACGTCTTTCTGGCTTGGCACTGCTGTAGAAGGAGTCGCCAATGTTTCGATGTTAAAAGCAGTACACGAAAAGGGCACTTGGATTGCAAATTCGCTTCCGTAAGGCATCTGAAAATGGTTAATAGAATAACTGGCAACTCTATATTCAATTGTATAGTGGAATAAGTCAATATGGAATCCAAGAGCGCTTACCGCACGATCCTCTCGCCTCGTCGTCTTCCTAGTCACTCAAGACACGGCTCTCTGCACGTGGGTACCAGCTCGTGTCCGATGCTCCCAACATTCTTTGCACCCTCCGAACAATCGCCTTATCAAACAACACGGCGCGTTGACCAGCATGAGGTTTTCATACCGATGATCAGGCCCTTCTTAAATTCCCTTAACTGTACGAAATGTCTTCTCACACGTCTACCTGGCATTTTTTGCTTAGTTAAGTCCTCCTGAGTCAGAATGTGATCGGTAGGCTTATATATCTTTCACTAAACACTAGTTTATATTGAACCCACTTCCTGATTAAAGCGCCAGTACAGGGTCTGTGGTTCTGCGCAATGGCACCAAACTTGGAACAGTTTCATATAGGATATCATTCAACTACTTTGCAAAGTTTCGTGATTGTAGCTCACTTCCTTCTTTATGCGCTATTTTTAATATTCATGAGTGTATAAAATCCAGACAAAAATAGAAGGATGAAAATAATAAGCAACTTGAAACTTTTGCTCAATGATCATAACTCTAGGGCTTTTGTGGGAACTCAATTTACTTAATAAGCAAAATATAATGCCTTTTATTGTATAGACAATTTCAAACATATTTTATTCACTTACGAAATATACGATGACCTCTCGAATAGAAATCGCCTCTGGATTGAATTCAAGGTAGACCCACATATATTATCACTTTCAGACGATTTATAACTAGTGATCGCATTTAACTGTATTAATAAAAACTACAGAGCATTAAATTTCCATCATCAGCCAAGTGATAAACATTTAAACTTTGATATGATAGGAGCTTGAAATCCGCTGGAGCTGCACGGGCGCTCCAAAAAAGCACAACTTGCGTATATTACTTGCATCATTTACATCTTGGAGTTATCGTACAGTCAGTACAAAAGGTACATAATTTTCAAGGATTTATTAAAAATATTTATTATAAGAAGTATAAAGTGTGACTTTTATGAGGTGTCTGTAAAGATGCTTTTAAGTTTTGAATTCAAATTTTGAAAGTGCTATATAAAATTAATTTTAGTAAAAGATTTAGCACAGGTAAAAATTAGTTTTTGATATTATTTCTGAGAACGACATAAATTTTCTGTACATTTCGATTTTTACTGTTGAGCAAATTTATTTAGTATCTCATCAACCATACAACCAATGTAATTTAATATCTCATAACCAACTAGACAAGTATCCAATTTCAGTTTCATTTAGTGGGAATGATGCTCCATTTCAAACTTCCGTCTAATGAAAAAAGTTGATCCTTGTTATATTTAAGTTAGTTACAAACAAGATGAAACTGCTCAAGGTCATCTTCCCATGGAGATGCCATCAGTATGTTCAGTTGAGCAGAAACACCACTAAAGTGATTTGAAGTTGAGGTCAAAGACTTCTATAAATATGGATGAAATCTGCACAAAAGAGAATGTTATTGGATTTTTTCCCCTCGAAATACAAACAAAATCCGTTGCTTTTTCGTTCTAAGAAACACTCATTACAGAGAAAGAGTTACCACAGCCAAATAGATCTGGGAAATATATAGTTATACCTTGCCAAGTTCGTTCTAAGAAGCGTGTTGTGGCTTTCATGCACAGATTCCACTATGAGCAATCGATTAAGATGTAAAATCATTGAGAAGGAGAATATAAACAATGATTCACATATTAAATAGAATCAATTAATTAACGCATTGATTGATGAGGGATATACGAATCCGTAATTGAAAATTAATATTGGAAATGAGTTCTGTTTCGCATTAATTGATAATGGATTTATATATTAAAGGGAGACACAGTTCACCTTAATATGAACTTCATAAACAGAAGTAATGTAAATAACATTTTTTTGCGTTAATTAAAATTGATATTTCCTTAAAGTAGTATAAGTGACGGCGGATGTAATTTAAAAGTTAGGATTATATGATTTTATAAAATTATGTATTAGTGGGGAAGATGATGAGCGACTCTTTTCTCTAAAAATAATGATGATGTATTTAAAGGGCAGTGAAATTTATAATTATGAAATAATCTGCTTAAATAAACTCTTGATGATTTTCTGAATTCTTCTGAAAAGTCCTTAAATATTCACGAATTTCTTTAATCTTTTCATTACATTTCGTTATTATTACTCCGTTTGTCATCAGTCTTTTTTATAGCTTAACATCAAAATGGGACTTTGCATGAGTGTCACAAACTGAACTTGACTTTGGCAAGCATGAAAATTACAGAATAGCATAATGAGAACTTATATTATTAAGGGGAATTACGGGAATTTTATTAAAAAAATTGTTCTAAACATCACCATTAATTGGAATGATGTGCTATGTTGTATGAAATATTGGGGTCACCAATCAACCGTTATACACAAATATGATAGAAAAAAAATTATAATCTTGACCTTTTAGCTCATTGAAACATAGTTCTAACGCGATGTTTTCTATAAAGTTTCCTTTAGTGCTTTTCTTTGCTTATATATCCAACACAAACAGGTATTAATAAAAAGCATAGATGGAAAACCAGTTCTAAGGAAATATGTGTTATTTTAAAATGTTGCAGGTTTTCCATTCCTGAAGGTAGTAGATGTCTTTTTAAGACTAACTTTGCAAGCAGTACAAACGTAAATAGTCGCTAAAAACAATTACGCTCATCCAAAGACGCTTTAATAGAATTAAATTTACACATGATTAAATAGAATTATCATAATTTAATTTTACGAAACCAAGGCAAAATTAAGCAAGAAATTACAACTTCAGAATAACACGGTATTTTATGGAAATTAACAAAGGTTTTAAGTATATAAACGTTGTTATTTCATGTTTAGGATTTTTCTCATTGCGTATTAAGAGCTTCTTAGTAAGATATTTTTAATGTTTATTTTTAAATAGATTATTTGTTCTCTTTCTTTCCATTTATAATACTAAAGCTAATTATTCTTTGTAAATCACTGCATATAATAAAATCAGCAAAAATAGCCTGAATAGCTCTGCATTAGGAAGTGAAAAAATTGGATTCTTAATAAAGTCGAGAAATAATTGTAATGAGTTGCATTTGTGCAAAAAAGAAATGAGTTTTTAGCTATCACAGCGACTATTGTTTTAGTTAACCACACTATGTCGTAGTTGACCATTTCTCAAATTTTTATTGTGTTTTTGTTTCTGCTTTCACCAGCAATTAATTTAATCAAAAATATGTCAATAAATTTTTCCAATCTTTTATTGAATTCAAACAAAATATATAAAAATTATTTTACTTTCCTATCCATCGATGTATTAACTTAAATAATATGTAATCAAATTTCAAGAAATAAATAAAAATTAATGAAATTAATCAGAATTTTAAGTCATTTTTGTCCCAAAATGTTCGAATTACTTCTTTTTAATTTGCTTTCTTATAAGAATGTTTTGGGGTCATATTATTTTTATATTGATTTGCTATTTTTAACCAATAATGGCCCTTTTTTAACACATCACGTAATTTATAAATTTAAACAAATTCTAATACGTTGCAAAGAAAATAGTCCCTTTGGAGGCGAAATCTTTTCTTCGTAACGCATGGAATAGAGCAATTTATTATTATTATTTAGAGTCCACTTTTTAAGCACTTGCTATATATCATAAATCTTTAACTTAAATAATATGAAAGTTTATAAACAATATTTCATCGAGTACTTTCATCAAGTATTTCTTTATAAGGAAACAAATCAATTTAAATATAACTGATTGGTTTTACTGTATCTTTTTTTTTTTTTTTTTTTTCGATTAAAAAAACCTCTACCAGACGGCGTTCTCTGAGGTGGAATCAAAATTTATTTAATTCAAACTTAAATTCAGAAAACATACAAATGTGCATAATTTGAAAAATCCAGCGTGCCAGAAAGAAAGAAAATTTCGATACAAAAGTTAAACTATATGAACACGAAAGAAATTAAATAAATTTGTGTAAAATTCATCCCATGAGAACAGTTACCGTTCGAGCAACTCTTACAGAAAATATAAAATAGGCTCACGGCCGATGAGTTATGGGTTTGGGTCCCAGAATTCCTTACTAATGACTATCGTGTAGAACGTACGTCTAAACTTTCGGGCACAAAGTTCTCATGGTGGATGGCAGAAATGGTAAAATGGGCCGCGTGCTCAGATCTCTACCTCGTCGATTGACTGTGGTTCAAATTAAAGAGGAGCATTGACGATGTTAAGCAGAGTTTTGAAATAGGCTGTCAAAATTGTTCAGTAAAGAAGCACAACGATGAATAATTGAATCAATATTTTTTAAACTCTACAAAGAATGTTATGCAAGATAAATGTAAAAATTCAACTGATCCATATCTTCGTTTACAGTAGAATTTTCAAAGTTAATCACATACGTTGTTGATTAATTCTTTAAAATGTGCTACTTTTCATAATTCTGACGAGCACCATGCATTTTCTATGGAAGACCTATTCTTTAAATTGATTACTTCTGTAAGTAATAGTTGTAAATTTTGTATTGAATGCATCTGGCTGCCTATCTGCTTGACACAAAGATCCGCTAACCACAACCAATCGTAATTTTGAAGCTCGGTCAGATGACGACTTGGTCATCTGACCTGGCACCCCACTCGTTACATCAATGCCTCGTTAACGTGAGGACCTTCACAAATTTAACATGAATCACTCCCCCCCCCTCCCACCTCCGACAGGTCTTTAAAGGACGTAAGTGGTATATTAAACACTTGAACTGAATCGCACATTAATAATTTACCACTAATTTAATCTCTAAATCTTGACCTGTTGTGTATAGGGACTGATGTGCAGTAAAGCTGTCGAGGCTCAAAGTCCTCTCCTTATAGTGATTTCAATGTGGAGGGTAAGTAGGATCTTAGTTCAAGGATCGACTCGTCATCTAACAGCAGTTCAAAATAAGTATGGTAAAATTGGCTGTAGCAAAATTGTATTGTAGTTTACGGACTTAAGAACAGAGTAGAAATAAACAGCCGCATGCAGTAAGGAATGTTATATAATGGAGGATATAGAGCCTTTGTTGCTCTATATCCTCCAAAACCCAATCAATGAAAACGTTGAGAACAATCAACTCGGCAATCTTTGAGTCTACTCTATACTAAAGTTAAGGTCCAGTGGACATTTTTGGGGGAACTCTTAGTCGCATTATTTAATGATACATTCTTTTGTCTTTTGTTGTTGGTTTTCTAAGATTAGGGGGCTGCGGTAGCCTAGTGGTCAAGGTCGCGGACTAGCGGCCGGTGGTTTTCGTTCAGTCACGGGTTCGATCCTTGGCCGTCAAAGACCCTCCGTTTAGCTGGGGCTGATGCACGTTAAATATGTTCGGGGCCCAAAGTCCTCCCGTTGGCGTGGTGTGAATGTTAGGAGAGGTGGTGCCAGCTCAGGTGTCGTCCTCGTCACTTGACCGTGGTTCAAAATTACGAGGTCCATCGCCAATAGCACTCGTGTGGCTTCTAGTGCGACGTTAATAAAAACTATACTAAAACTAAATTTCTAAGATTAGGAGCAATATCTTGGTAACATGGAAAGTGATTTTTTTTTTTTTTTTTTTCAATATACAGGACCTGTTTGAATTGTAAGCAGATTATTCAGGCTCTACAAAAATAAACAAAAAGAATGAAAATTAAAAGCCTCAAAGTACTCGAATGCTGTATTAAAAACAAAATTGAATTAGAATGTCCCTCCATCTGATAATGTAGTTAAAGTTGTTTGCTCAAAAAAGATACGTCGAATTAGATAATCTGAGTTAAAAGGGGTTTTGCGCCTTAACTTTAATACAAAAATAAAAAATATGCAACATTTGTCAAAAATCGAGATTCTTAAAAATAAGAAGTGTTAAAGTATTTTCAGGAAAAAGCTTAAGTCATAAATAAAAGTAAATTAATTGATTTTTAGTAAATTTTTTCGTGATCTTACAATGGTTTAGATTTAATCTATTATTTTACAATAAAGTAGACTTAGTTTCAAACATTGAAAAGTTTACGCATTTTCTTTGAGTAACTTGTTTATATAGACTATACTGCGAGTATGTCAAACTCAGACGTTAACAGACGAAATAAATATGATTTTCAAAGATAAATCTTTGTTTAAAAATGCTTTTAAACGCAAGTCTGTTATGAAAGAAATTAAAGGTATTTACATTAATAAGTATAAATAGCTAATATTATTAAAATTATTTTGCGTATGACTTATTAAGTGGTTTGCTATATACATTTATACTGCCTGGGCTGCGTTTTCACAATATTATTTTTCTCTATTTCTCATGAGTTTTTCCCTACAATTTGAGTTTTTACAGTTAATCTTATCTAATAATCTATGTTATACAATTCGAAGGACACATACTCTCATTTTCTAAAAAAATTACATTCTAAATATTGAACAAAGCGTTATCATTTTTTTTATGCTATAGTGAGGATAAAATTGAATTAAATTGATAAGAAATATGGATAACCGTATACCTTTATACACATCATATACTTTTAAAAATTAACCTTTCCTTTATTTCTGGATTAAAACAGAATCCAAGACATAAACCTCCAAAAAAGTGTATTTCTTATACCTTGTTAGAACAATGTACGGGAGTGGTAAAAAATAGATCTTGTTTTAAAAGATAGTGTTTCTGAGGCAAAGTAGAGTTGTCATTGCGTTCTACCATGTGTTAAACGGTGTCAAAACAAATTTGACTCGGTGTCAAACAATTCAGAAGTTATTTTTATTGCTGCCGCGTCGAGTTGTCGTTATTTTGAACTGTGTTTTCGCCGGAGACTTGTATCCACCATTATTTACTTAAACTAACAAACAAGATGTTGTTTCAGGTGAATTTGCTCCAAAACAGACGGCCGAAAAAGTTATACTAACGATTTTTTGGAATGTGATGAACGTCATATTCATGGTTCCCTCTTAGAAAAAGGAACACTGGATAATACACAGGAAGTTAGTTACCTCATTTCCCATTCCTAACATAAGTACTTTTCTAATCATCCTTGTACAGTAATTATAAAATAAAGTCGAAGTATCCTCACATGTATTTAAATGTTTTCATTTCGTACGCATGCGCTGATACATTAGAAAAATTTCTTTACCTTATAAAATGCCTTTTAATCTTAAAAATTCAAAATCCGACTTTATTCAAAGCGTTTAATTAGAAAAATTTTGATTAACCTTTTAAAAATATTCTGATTTATTTTACTGACCATATAGTTAAAATCTTCAAACTTTTAAAAGAACCTGTTTTTTACGTTTGAACGAAAAAAAGAACGCTAACCGTTCCTAGGTCTTAATTCAAGCTTACATGTATACTGTTGCTATCTACCAACTACGCTTTCAAAATTCGAACAAATGAGGATATCGCAAAACATTATGACCTCGACACATAATTTCCCGCCATCAATAAAACTCTCGAATCTTAAAAACCTACATTTAAAACACTTCGAATTAATCCGACCTTCGAATAATATAATCGTTTCCTTTCTTTTCTTCACGAAAAGAAATTTATTGAAAATTGAATTTTATTATTATTGAAGGTCTTTTGAATTCGCATTCACCTAAGTTTTGATACTAGTCATTTATTGGTTAGTTAACACAGAACACATACTCTGATTTAGCCGTATGAAAAGAGGTCGTATTGAGCAATTTCATTGCTTTTCGCTGTAGAGAGAGGAGCTAACTCTCTATATATACCAATTTAAAAGTAATAATTCATAATAATGGTAAGGCATGAATCCAAGTGTTTGGAATTCTCTTGTTGGATCGTTTAGATTTTAGTTTCAGACGTAAGGTGCGTGAGACCACTTTTATTGCAGACTCATATTGTATTGGCTACGATAACATTTTTAAAAACTAAGCACTTGGTTATTATGTTCTTTTTTTTGCATTTTTAAAGCTATTTAGATTTTCTACATAAGTATTTAATTTAAAAATTTAAATTTTGTAAAATGAATTTTTTTTGCAAGTAATACGATCAGTGACAGTAATTAGGTGACTTTCCTATTTTTCCCTCGACAATTTCTTTTCTACAAAATTTTATTTCAATGAAATAAAAAGAGCAATAAAAAGACGCAAGTTTATTATTTTTATGAACATATGACCTTAATTGTATTTTAAATTAGTTGATTATAAATTAAAATAGAAGCAACATTCGTATTATTTGGACTTCAAGTACAGAATTTGTAAATGTGAAACGTGACAAACGTGAAACAGAAGTTCACTCTCCCGTATCACAGTGAATAAGTATAGGTAATACATTCATAAGTGATTGCTTAGCTCTACAGATATAGGTTTCCGTAAGCAATGTGATTCGTGTATAAACCATAAATTATTCGGGAAAATGTATCGCATATTTTTGAAGAGCATTTAAAATTCTAAGAGAATCAACAGAGCATTATATTTCTTTAAATCTCCTTAATGCCAAAATCTCCTTAATGCCAAAATCTCCTAACATTTCCCCCTCCAATAAAGTTGGCTGCCCTGCGTTCAAGATCAAATTCTTGAGGGTAGAAGGCGTGCCTGTTTGTCTCACTCGGTTGAAAACACTTCTTGTAAAGCTGCGTTAAAATAAGTGTCACAATTCCGAAGCCCTCTAGCAGCTGAGGAACATAATCCGATTTCTTCTCACGAAAGGAAAACGCGCCGTTCCTGATTATTACAGCAATAAAATCTGCTACGTGGATGATATCATGAACCGTGGTAATATGTGCAAGTAACGAGATGAGTGTAAAGCTTACAAGAAAAAAAAATTGACCTGTTGTTTCAGTCCGACCAATCATGGTTTCTGTCTTTTGAGACCTAAAAAAAAATAATACATCTTCGCATTAAATTTTTGTTCAGAGGAAAGCAACTAATCCCAAGTGGTGTTGAGAAAATCTGAAAAATTATGGAGGGCTATACAGAACAAAAGAAGTGGAATGAGAAAGAAGGCAGTGTGTTTGTTGAACGACAATGCGAGCCCCCTCAGAGCCTCAAAACAAAAGATATATCACAAAGAGGGAACAAGTCCTTTATCTACACCATAATGGCAAGAGTTTGCATGAAATTTTAAGAAACAAGAGTTGAATACACTGGTGCTCAAAATTACGAGAATTTGCATATTTTGTCGAATTTCATGAAAAGTACTGAACGAATTGTAAAAATACTGTTTCAAAACAAAGATGCAAATCTTGTGCGTCGAATACGCAAACGTATACGTGTGTTTGGACGGAACTAGACGAAAAACAGGATTTATATGCGAGCATACCAAAATCCGCATTTCGTTCGCTAGTACATTTCGCCGAATTTCTTGGTGTTTTTTTTTTACAGCAATCGCTTGAATTAAAATTCAAACAGTAAAACTAAATTACCACCAACATTTAGATGGTGGAATGAGGTGGCGAATTATGGGTAGGCTAGAAGAATAAAGCAGTTTCAAACCCAGATTTGCTAAGAAATCGATTTAACACCCAGCGTCGTGTCCAACTTATGGAAACAGTTTCAGGTACCGTATCCATCGAGAGAAAGCCTGGGCAAGGTCCTC
>BMAW01073252.1:0-15614 GCA_019974015.1 Nephila pilipes
TTTTGTTAAGCTAGAACAGTTCTACATCAATTTTTGTGAATGTAATAGAAATATCTTATGTGAAAGACATTCTTACAAACATATCAATTTGAATGTTTGTTTGACTGTTGTATGAATTCAAACCATTGATCACTTTGCTTCACAATTTTTAAGGTGCTTTGTGGATGTATGGAAAGGGCCATAAGTATATTTCTGACAAAAATATATTTTTAAATGTATTTTTGGTGATATTTTTCTAAATCTCCCACTTTTCACCATTTTTCTAGTAGGTGTAACTCTTTCCTAAACTTTTTTTGCTCAAAAGATGCACATTTTAATGAGTTTTTAATGCAATTTAATTTTCCAAAATCTACAAAACACACACACAGCCAGATTAGTTTTTTTCTAGCCATAGCTATCTCTCTCTAATACATAAAAAGAATAGTTTGCGCATGTGGGTGACATAGCACAAAAGTAAGAAAGTTCAGAGACATGAGACTGGTATGAAACTATGGATGATTATATAAGTATCTTCAGTGATTTCTTTTAAAATTTGCTACACAATTTTGTTTTAAAAAATTTAATTTTACAATTATTGATGAAGCAGAGAGTTAATGCTGAAGTTTATGGTGCAAAAGCCAAATCTATCTTTAATATACTTAACAATGTATATTTAAGATCTGGGTGAAAAGTAAAAATTTGATGACAGGAAGGATTGAAAATAGAGACGGATCTATCCAGGGGTGCATCATTCATGTTTACAAAAGAGGGAGCCCAATTGGAAAAAAAAAGATCATTACGATACATTAAGATCATGATGCCAATACTTACCCGAAGAAGGTAGGCTCTTGAGAGCATACCAAATAAAGCAGATTTTGTCTTCACTGCACATAATTCTGGCACATATTATTTAATGTTTTCGGCTATCTACATTTACATAGTTTTTCGGAGATTGTTATTCAAATGCATTTGCTTTTTGTTTTCTTTACTTTTATACTTATTTTGTAACAAAAGCACTTGCTTTTTGTTGCAAAAATACAACTCTACTTTGAATTAATTATTTAATAATATCCGATTGAACTTCTTACTATTAAACAATGTTTTCTACAAAATGCTCCAAATTTCTATATTTGCATCTGCAATATTAATAACCCTTCTATGCAAAACACCTTACTTATTAAATCCCAAAATTGAAAATCCATGAAACATTCTTTTCGATTCTAATGCAAAATAGTTTGTTTTTTTACTTTTTTTTCATAACAATTTGAATCCAGTATAGAGAGCAAGATACCTTATGTCCCAACTTCTTGCCCCAAGTTCAATTCCACACTTTACTTTTCAACCAATTTGCATTCATTTTTATAACACTAATTACAATTAAATTAAAAACCTTTAAAAAAAGTTTCTTTTTTTCCATGCATTTTTATTTTTTTAAAATTTTTTTTTATGCTTCTGTGGCCTGGGTCTTAAACAATACTTAACAAGATAACAATTCTTGTACAATTTGAGCTATACCAGTCAGAAAATTGAAAATATTTTGAATGAGTACATTAACTAGTAGATTATTGAAAAAATGTGAAAAATAGTACTAAAAGTATCAATTTCAGATTTTAAAAATTTAGATGGTTCCATCCAAAAATGTAGCGATCAAATTTAAAAAATATTATTAAATTAAATTAAAAAAATTTTTTTTTTTAAAAAAAAAAAAAAAAAAAAAAAAAATGAGAAAAATATAAATTAGTAAACATATTATTTGCATAACAGTAATTAAGTTTAATTTTTGTTTCCTCCTCCTCAACTTTTGCTATGAATACCACAAATATTAGTTCTGGCATAATATGTCACAGACTATGGTTTATCGCCCCCCCGGGCGAGGGGTGGGGGGTGGGGATTATTTAATTGAATAATTTGTTTGCATTAAATTTATGCTAAGAACTTTTTCCAAATTTTCATTAATTTTTACTTTAACTATTCATCCATATGTATAACAGATACTCCAATTAGTTCTTCATAACCTGCACACTTTTCCAAATTCTCTGACTTTCTATAACATCAAGATGAGTGAGTGAGTGATTGTAAAGTCTATTGGCGCAAGAGCCAGATATGGCTATGCTGCGCCAAACAAGATTAAACTGTGGTCTAGACGTGAAGTTGAAAAAAAGGTAAAAATGGTTGACAAGTAGGAGGGTCGAAAATAGAGAAGGATCGCTAGGGTATCCCGGGAGTGCGTCACCCGTGTTTACCAAAGACAGTAAACCCCATGGGAAAGAAAAAGATCACTAAGGTGCCTCGGGGTCATGATGCCCGTACTTACCTGAAGAAGGCAAGTCCCTGAGGTCCCCTGATATAATCCCCAGGGGCAGGGTGCCTGGCTATACCCCCAGACGCTGGGTACCCATTTTAGTCGCCTTTTACGACATGCATGAGCTACAGTGAGACTATTTTATCATCCCTGGTCACCACACGGGTCATAACATCAAGATATATCATGAACATTAGACCCTCAATTTTAATTTTAGCCCTTTAAATGTAGCCCCCCCCCTTTTTTTTTTTTTAAAAAAATCATTGTAGCTTTCTTTACTTAGGAAGACATGAATGAGAATTTCTCTCTTCTGTCTTGCTTAATATACTTCCTCGGAAGAAGTTTATATTAATAGAAGTTTATTTATTAACTAGTCCACTTCCAAATTTTAATTTTTCAAAATGTCAAAGTTTCAAAAAATTGGTTGATATTGTAATTAATACTTTTATAAGATAGAACTTATTTTTCAATTATTTAGAGGAGGGGAAATGACATTATTTGAAACAAAAATACAATTTACTTGTGTCTTAATCATTTTATAAAAGCCCTTAAAAATTCCATATAATCAAGATCAGTGAATTAATCAATCCAAAAAAGGAATATGTATAATGGTAATTAAGGTATAGTATGTAAAAATGACAACATTTGATGAAATTAAATGCTTTGAATTTTATTTTAACATATTGATAACCCAGAAAAAATTACAATTATGCACCAAAATAAAAATGCTGTTATTAAAAACAAATATTTATTAATTTTAAAATGTCTTAAAACATAAAAATCATTCCTTGCATAATCAAGAGATTCAAGATATATATTTTTGCAAATTGGCTTTGTATGGAAAAAAAAAATGATGTTGATATTGAAGCACATTGACAAATTATAACAGATATTACTTTTGAAAGTCAAAAAGCAAAATTTACACATGATAAATAAAAATTTTTACAAAGGAAAGAAAAAAAAAAGAAAAAAAGGTTTATTTTCACCAAATTGCACAAATGAAACAAAAACTGTAGCAAAAAGTTCACATGTATTTCCTAAACAATCATTTATTTGTTTGAGTACCATATATAAATTATCAAACAACAGATGTTCACAATCAGATATATCAGTTAATGGCCATGAAGAAGAAGAGATTCAACAGCAGCAACAATGATAATGATATTAAAATATGATGATCCATTCATAAAAATTGACCCAGGCCACTTAATGAAGCTTTCTCTTCGATAAAGTTACAGATAATCTAGGAACATGGCATCAAATTTTCAAAGAATTAAGAATACACCATTTCACTGCCATAAAAATAAACATCACTAGCATCTGATAAAAAATATGAAATCTGATTAAAAAAAATATGGAACTTCAACAACTTTTTTAAAAAAATTATTAATCTTTCTTCAGGAGTGCTATGTTTACCAACCTGAAAGGTTATGCACATTTCCCTAATACATTATTGTGAAATATGAATTTTTCAGATTTTATTTTGTGAAAATATATTCCAAGAGTCAATAAGCATGCTTTATTTAAGCAAATTTCATTTAAAACAGAATATTAATTATTTTTTGCAGAAACAGAAACAATGTAAATAGAAATCTTAATATATAAAATGACCAAAGAATTGTTAAACTAATATGAAAATAAACAAAATGAGAATAACTTTCCTGAACTATTTACAATTGCAATTGTTAAAGGTATATATCCACCATAAAAGTTAAAAAAAAAAAAAAAAATCAAATTTATATATAAAATAAGGGAAAAAATTGTCTTTATAGTTATTGAATCCCTTTAAGTAAGAATGGGAATCAAGAACATGAGATACCTTAATGATCTTTCCAATCATCTAGTAATCTTCTCATGAGGTTTATCATCTTTGGTTAACAAGGATGATGTGTCCCAGAATACACTAGTGAACCATCTATATTTTATACCCTCTTTCTCATCAATATATTTTTACCATTTCTTTCTTTTTTTTTTCTACCCAGATCAAAGTTTACACAAAAGTTTAGCTCATGCGCTATAAGCCCTAATTGTCCCTTACCCTATGTTTCAGTCTGAGAAAATATGATTGGAGTGCTACAAACATATACATTTCTGTTAAGTCTCCCAACTGAACCTGCCTTATGGCAGGAACTACATCCTTTTCTCCCTAGCATAGCTTCTTTCACTTCTTCAATGCCTAGTTCAGTTTTTGTTTCCAACTTTTTTTATTTTTAGTTCACTTTTCAGAAAGGTAAATTCTCTCAGGCCAACATTTCCTGAAAAAAGGCATTTGCATTCTATTATAGTAATTTTTTTCTAAGTAACTTTTTTTTATTGTTGGTCAAAAAGTATTTTTATAAATACGGGAAGAAAAAAAAAAGTTTAATCAACAGTGCAGCAAATCTCTAAAATACAAAAAGCATACATGCAGGGCCTTATTAATGCCTCAAAATTCAGATGATGCCTGAAAGTAAATCAAAGTGACCTGGTAGAAAAGCCAAATACAGGCATCCATAGTGCCATATGGTATAAAGATATTAAATGAAATTTAATTCAGCAGTATCTCTCACATATGTGTACCTACTAAAAGGTTAAAATTTTCTGTTCACATTTTAATTACAGAAGATAAGCAGATTTTTAGATATCAATTTGAAATAAATCTCTCTTTGCAATGTGTAATACTTTTTACAGAGAAAAACTAAGGCTCAACAATATTTAATAAAATACAAACGGGGGGGGGGGGGTTGCTCACTTTCTTATAGTAACAGCAATTGAAGAATTTATACAAGCCATTCCCAATCTTACATTATGTTTTATAACATTTTCATAAGGAATTTAGGGGGAAAAAAACCTAGAATTTTTTTTGAGAAAAAAATTACTAAATGGATATAATTCCACATGAACTTAATTATCAAACTTTCCAGCTTTAAAATAAAATTAAAGAAAGTATTGAGAGGTCAATTTGAAGCTGTTCAAATTTTTAAAATAGAAATGTAAGGTTACAGTTAATAAGTTTACTATAAACACCCAGAATTGTAGTTACTAACCAGTAGTTCATGATATAATTTTGTTGTTTCACTGAAAATCTTGACATTAGTTTTGTTTTAATGTTTTATTAACAAGAAAACAAAAATAATATTCTGTGAAATTCTTATACTTTGAATTTTGCACCAGGGGCATATGTGACAAGTTCTAGGCTGTGCCGATTTCTAGTGCTCAGTCACCACTTTGACAGGACCAGGGTTTTCTCTCCCTGCCTCAGTGTGAGTGGAGGGGGAATGTTTTTCTATCCTGTGGCAATGAAAAGATGACATTAAATGGTGCAAGAGCCAAATGAGGTTATGCAGCACCAAACAAGAGGTCAGTGATCTAGGCGTAAGAAAAATAGGGGAAAAAAATGAAGACAAGATGGAAAGTCGAAAAAAAGGATTGCTAGGGTATCCTGGGTGTGTGTCACCCTTATTTACCAGAGACAATAAGCCCTATGGGAAAGAAAAAGATCACTAGGGTTCCTCAAGGTCATGATTCTGGTACCTAAAGAATATAAGTCCCTGAGGTCTTGTGGTGGGGAAGGACATTTTATCTTCCATGCCAGAAGCTATTTGAACCCACAACCATTAGGGTCCAAAGAAAGCATGTCTGTTACCTTTTCGTGCTGCTATTATCCTCTCATTTTGAGCTCAAAATATTTAGCAAATAAAAATTTGTCATTTTACTTTGCAAAAATATCTTGCATAAGCCGTGAGAAGAAAAGAACTTACAAAAGTGGCTTCATCAAGTTGGATAGAAAACTTATAATATCCTAGTTCTGAAACCACAATATTTTCTAGATCTTCGCTACTTTCATCAATTTGCACTCAGTGGTAAGCTTCTTGAAACAGTGGCAGAATCTTTTTTTAGTTCCAGAATCAATGACATCTTTAATAATAGGTATGATTATGACTTTTGCGGTAGAATGAGGTTTTCCCTTTTTTTGCGATATTGAGAGAAATATATGAACATAAATCCACCTTCATTATAAATTTCAGTTGATGGTTTAGTAAATTGTTTTAAGGTTAAATATGTTGCATACATTTCATTAAGTTTTTTAAAAGAATCCACATTTTATTTTTTTTTATCCAATGTATTCTCTTAAAGTGATCATTTAATTCGGCCAGTTACATGGCATTATTGCTCAGTTTCCTCACAAAGAAGGCCTAACAGTTTTCTGCCATTGCAGTATTGCATTAATTCATGAAGGTATAAAACCAAATTTTAAATATTCCACTGAATATGGTCGGTATTTTTTCCTGCGTTGCCATTGCAGTATTAGTAGAGTCCTAATAAAACAATTATTATATAGCCAAAGAATCTACTTCTATGTAAAAAGAAACACAGGTTTAAAAATGCTGTTAGTAAAAAACAATGAATGTGCAGAAGTTGCAACTCTCTAGAGTTGAAGCCAGTATGTAAAAGGGTTGGTTGACGAAACGATGATGCAATGTAAACAGCTTCGCCATTTTGTAGCTACGCAGAGCAAGAATCATTTTTCACAAGTCTACGAATGAGTAACACATTGTGAAACACACACACTTGAAATGGTAAAAAAAAATGTTGGAATGAGAAATTAAATGTTATAATCTATTATAAAAACTTTACTTACAATATTGTAATTACAAATGGCATTCCAAATAAAAATTGTACATACTGTGTTGATATCAATAAATTTGTGATTGAATAGCATTGGTATTCATTCATCGATCCATAATTATACTATATCAATCCCCAGAGGTCAATATCGACCACTTTGCTGACCCTTGAGCTAGACCAAGAAAGAAATCCCCCTCATGCAAATTATTAAAGCATTTTAACATCTATCATTTTTGTTGAAGAGAGCTGGTGCAACATAATCAAAATACCCAGAGATTTATCTAGGAAACCACTAAATGCATGAGAATGTAGTAAGTCAGTAGCTGCTTCAACAAAAATTGATCGTTGAAGATAAAAAAACATAATATATGAAAAGTAATATTTCACACAAATAACAGAAATTCTTGGATCAATATTTTATTAATACATCTTTCCTTTTTTAAAAAAGAAAAAATCATATTAATGGTCTGCAGGATTTCAGATTATGAATTTAATTGCTTATGAGGACTGAAAGATTTGCAATGAATGATCTAAAAAAAGCAATAAAACCCAAGTATTATTTTGAAAATGACAAAGAAATTTAAAATGTACTTAGCTTCAGTTAGAGAAATTTCAGATAACCTCTTATGCATATTATTTTATAGTACATAACACACAAAAACCCCCATCAAAGACAAAATAAAACTAGAAAAGAAAATAAATATCTAAATATACCCATTTTGTATACCAGCTCGAGCATCTCTAGAAGATTTTACTCCAATCATTAAAGTGGAAAATAACATGAAGAACAATGTTAAAGCAAATATTAAACGATAAACAGCTAGGTATCCAACAGCACTCTCACACGTCTCATTACAAAATGGTAACTGAAAAACAAAGACAGTGAAAGATTTAATTATTGCCTATTAAAATAACTGTTTAAATTGTATCGTACTTAACATACAATAAAATTATTATATTGAAACTATTATTTATACATACACAGGCAGAGAGAACAAAAATTTCACTTCCATATAAAAAAGGAATGTATATGTAAAAATTTCATGAATTTTAGTTTAAGCAAAAGTGTCTCTTGACAAACACAGTTGCAGACAAAAAAATAAATAAATAAAATAAATAAATTCAAAAACAAATAGTTCTTTTGTTAAAAATTTGATAAGATTTAAATTACATTGACTGATTACATATAACATCTGATGTATAAAAGTACAACTAATTACCCAATGATTAAGCATAATGATATACTACAGTATACTTTCTGTTACTATAAAAAAGGTATTGTTTTGTATTGATAGCTTATGTTATTCCAATAAAGTAGAAGACATAAAATGCGCAGCAATGACTTATCTGCTTAATAAAAATATGGGATTACTGGCAGGGCCAGAAAGGTGAAGGAAATACTGTACAAGAATTTTTAGTAACTGAAACTAATTCTAGAATTCTTAATTCCTTGCTACCCAGAATTTTGAATAATTGCATTAGTCCATTTCATTTAAGTTTCTTCTATAATAATTATCTTTTTTGACAAGTTGTTGCGTTAAACAAGAATTTTTTAAAAAAGAAGCGAATACTTATACATCATTGACAAATATAGTACATTGTTACATATAATTAACTTTATTGACATCAATAAGATGAAAAATATAAAAAAAATTCTCTTAACTGAGTTGTTAGCTACCTCAATGTTATGAGGGAGTATCAATTAGAGGATTGACTAAAACAGAATAAGATAATTTTCTTCTGATAAAATCATCTTCAGCATAAACAGCTAAAAACTAAAAGGCAATTCCTGATGTATAGCTCGACATTTGTCTTGAGATCCTCATTAAAATAAAACTCAAACTTTCTTTAGATGTATTAACAACACCTTAAATCTTAATCCTACATCATGGACAGAACCAACTACAATAAGTTCTTCACTGTACCTACAGAGGTTCTATTTCCTTACAATGTGTACTTTCATATACAAAAGAACATGGTAATTGAACAGCATATTTGTTGCAAACGGAAAGCTACAAGTTGATAATCCCAACACTTTGTGAACTTAATTTCATTGAAATTCAATCTTTACATGATTTAAAAGTATGATGTATTTCCTCACAACATTTGCATATTTATCATATCCTGGAACACCTCAGCTTTAATGTTAGTTACAATTCTAAACTGGCGAGACTTTAAAGTGTACATACCAGGCAAATAGCTTTTATGAAAAGAATAAAAAACTTTCATTTTTGTACATATGATACATACTTAGGAAGACTTAGTCACATTTTATCAGTTGTACATATATTTCTTAAAATCATCTTCATAAAGATCAAGATATAGTTATTTTACATATAACAGAATATGGTGCCTCTTAAATTTAGTCTTGGTAATTTCTTCAACTAAAAATATTATTTCTTTATTATTAGCCAATTTAAATTCACATTTGTTGAAAAATGAGTAATAGAAAGATTAAAAAATGCGAAAAACACAAAAAAAAGCTGTTTTATCCATAATATAAATTGGCTAAGCCTTACACAGAAAACACACTTCTTGGTTCTTTTTGATGCATACTTTTTATAACATAATGTATTTAAAAATATTAAAATAAATCTAAGGATTTATATGATCTAACATAACAGACAACACAATAAATAAATTATTAAAAATCAGAAACAAGTGTTCAGAATTTAAGATTAGCAGTATTTTGTTGTTGAAATATGTAGATAAAATACTTACACTCTTGAGTTTCTTCTCAACATCAGGGTTTAACATAATACAAGATACCACAGTAGTAAGGAGAAGCATCAATGCATACATAATTCGAGTCGAAGTTGAATTTTTGCATGATGGGCAGGCAGAGCAACACAAACTACATGCAGCACTCCCACAACAACATGCAAGCTAGAAAAAAAATTTTTTTTACACATTTAAAACTTCTTTTAATATTATAAGAATATTCAAAAGATTTCCAAAAGATCATGTCACTTAAAAGAACTATTTTTCACCAATTTATTAAAATGAGTTTGATGTACAAAATACATACATTCATATAATTCTCTGCTTAAAATGCATTATTTTATGTTACTATATACAGTTACACAGTATTCATTCGAAGAAACTTTAATTATGAGTCTGCTCAGCATTTCTATGGACATAACAAAATAATTTTCAATTCGAAAAATGTTATACATGTATTCCTAACATTGGTTTATTTTTTAATAAATGGATAATACAGTTATTACATTTAAAGCATGAAAAAACAGTGCCTTTTTAAAGTTAACTTCATTTCTAGGTTCCCCCCCCAAAGTCAAACACGGGGTGGATCTTAAATTAGCGTACTTCTTGGCGACTGGGAAAAATTCAAAAGGGTGATAAATCGCCAATTTGGTAACCCATCCAAAGTCGTAAAATGGTAAAAATCATGTTTTTGTTGTAACCCTACTATAAAAAGGGGATCTCGTTAATGGACTTGTTTCTATTTCTATATATCCTAATTTATATTATATTTGATTTATTTGAATTCTTATTAAATTTTATTTTAACTATTATTAATTCTTATTTATATTATATTATACTATTTATATTTGATGTATTCTAATTCTATACATCTATATATTATATTTTTTATTTATATTATGTTATTTATTAGTTATACTATTTTATTACATTATTTTTTAATTTATTAGTTATATCACTTAATTATATTACTTTTTAATTTATTATTTAATTAGAGCTGAATAAAGCATTATGAATGATGATACGTTTAGAGATTTCCTTACAGCGATCCTCACAGTTTATCCGCCTGATCAAAGACATCCCTCCATCATAAGGTTAGTGCTTTTTTCACATTTTTTAATATTATTTTCATGTCTGCTGCAAATGCTGATTCACTACGTTATTCTTGTCTGTCGGTCATAATTTCACCGTCTTTTCTAACCTTTTTCAACATTTCGCAGTTATTGAAAAAAAATTGAAAAAATTGAATTGTTTATTGAAAATTGTTTATTGAAAAAAAATCTTATTATTTACTTTAAATATATTTTATATGATCTTAAATATATTTATCAAAGTTTAATTGTTTTAAGTAAAATTAAGATCTACCTTATTTATTATTTTAATGTTTGCCACAAAACGCTGATTTAATCCGTTTACTGTCTTTTGTATAAAATTTCACCGGGTTTTTTTAACATTTCTACCGCTTAGGCTAATGTTTTTTTCTATATTTCACAATTAACATGTTTTTTCCTCCAACGGACAAAACGCCATCTTGATTTTGACTTAAGACTTTGAGAATTCCGCATTTGGCGCCATTTTAGCGTGATTTTAAAAACGTGCTAAGAGGTACACTAAATTAGGACTTTACCCAAACAAGTAATCATATATATACATGGAAGTTTGTCTGTTATTCAAATCTTCATCATTGATCCAATGAATCCAAATTATTTTTTTTTCATTTATTTTTGGCAATATTTTTCAAAACTTCACCTTTATACCATTTTCCAATGTTTTCAACAAATGTAACAATTTTTTTAAAAATTCTTTCTAGTTCAATGTGCATTTTAAGGAATTTTTAAATGTAATTGGATTTTTTGAAATCAGTTTAAAATAATAAAATCACATTAGTTTGAAGATGGAATGCCTATAAACACGAAATTTGCAGTGCTAAAATTACAGTTACCGATGGTATACACCCCAAAACAGCTTTTCGAAATTAATTTTAGATTTTTAAAATACAATATAAGTGATGGATAAGAAAGATTTTGCCACCACTGCAAAATCAGGGGCACTTACAGATCTTTGTCGATCCTACTTCTTGCCTTAGAGATTAAGGACCTCCTCAGACTTTTCCTACTCTATGGGGTTTTATTTGTATCTTATTCTTGTTACTTTGCAACCTCTTTATATGATATTGGATAGTGTCTCACTAAATTTAAAACTCTGTCTTAAAAACATTTCAGACAATTTTTAAAGTTCCCTCTGGTTGCTTGGAATTTTGATATCTTCTTTTCAGCTTTTGCTTAGTTTATTTTAAGAGAGACTTTTACTTGTAAGATTAATAATCAAACTTAATTTATTCATTATTTATTTATTGTTTCAGAAGACATTTATACTAACATTTGTCAAAAAAAAAATGAAAAAAAAAAATAAATAAATAACATTTTTTTCTTCCAGCAAAATATTTGAGGAAGATCTTGAACATAGAAATTTTATCCAATTAGATAAAAAAAAAAAAAAAAAGCAGATTTTGAGCATTAGGATCATATCACCTGAATGGTCATTACTCCAGGACTTTTGAACAATTTTAATTAACAAAATACTACAATGTTCAAAACCAGCAACCGTTTAAACAATCACGAACATATTTTGTTAGTCTGCATTAAATACATGTCTCATTGAAATAATCTTTGAAATATTCTAAAGAAAGATCTAAGATGTAATATCACTTTAAAAATTTTTTTGATAAAATAGTGATAAATGGAAGTATTTTGTATTTCATTTATTTTTTTTGTTATAAAAGATGAACTACTTTTTTTTTTTTATCAAACTAGAATAGCGTTAAAAGGTATAAAAAGCTCTTTTGCTAAGATTCTTCATAATCAAACAATTACATAATGGAATAATATTTACAATATTTTTTAATAAAGCTTTTCAAATTGCATATTAATGCTTCTTCATAGTTTAATGCTATAATTATTAGTTGAAAAGCTAAATTATTCCTTTATTTATGGATATTTTTGCATTGTTTAATTATCAGTTTACGAAAATTTCATAATCATGCATTGGGGCTTTGCTTAAGAGCTATCCTTGCTACACAAAACGAAACTATAAGTTTAATTTTCATATATATTAGTTTGCGTCATATTGGATGTAGGCTATTTAGTATCAATACTTATATTTGTAAAATGCAATTATACTTCTTACAAAGCACATATTCTTGTAGTACATACCAAAACACGAAATGCATATTTATTTTATAAATAATCTTTAAATATCATGAATTTAATTTGAGTTATAGTATTTCTAACAAAGAAATTCAATGAACATATTATATAAACATTTGATCAACACAAGATATATAATTTTCGAATGGTTGTATCAATCGGAAAAATTATGAAATGCAAATAACTATAATTGTTTTTCTTTTGAGAAAATAATTTTATTGATATATCTGAAAGAATGCAAATTTTAATCAAAATATGTAATAAAAAAATTTAGGATCTTTCAAAAACACAAAAACTTCCTTACGATATTGCTTATATTTTAAGTTAATAAAAATTACATGAATTAAAAATACTGTAATTATTTCATGTTTCTTTCTCTTTTGTAAAACAGCTCAGATGAATTTTTTGATTCTTAAAACATATTGGCAGAATTTTTTGAAACAGTGATTTTAACAAATCACAAAGCTGAAAAACAATAAACAAATACCTGTCCAACAGTCAAAGCACCAAGTACTGCGCCCATTTTCAAATGATAGTTTTAATCTTTTCTCAAACAGTGAGGTGTTTAATTCAAATATAATATGATACACAAATTGCAACAGATTGACATCTGCGTTCACTTCTCCGCAGATGATTCAATTATCTCTCGAGAATGATACAACTTCAAGCTGAGTTGAAGCGTAAGCACTCAAAAGCGCATGACAATAAAAACATATTTTGTTTACTATTTCGCAGTTTCTTTTTATTAATGAATATATCTAATGCGCTCGAAGCATAATTAACAATTTTCAGTGGTTAAAAATCAATAAATATCTGAAAAAAATGAATGAATGTAAGAAAATGTTTTCTTGAAAGGCCTTTCAAAGACGTTTTCATTTATTAATATTATAATGAAAAATAACAGCAAGGCTAGTTTAATTAAATTGATATAGAAAACTATTGAATTATAAAGAAAAATAATGAAGTAAATGTAAGTCTCACTTCTTTTTCAACAGTTAATTTATTGGGGAAAATGTAGAAACTGGGGTTACAGAATTTCCCCGCCATATCTTCATATTAAGTAAAATGTAGATCACCAATGCGTTGTCCTTGAGTTTGTTAACAACCATGTACAAGACAATCCGTGGAAAAAAACTCTCTGTCTAAAACTATTTTGGAAAGTCTTTATTAAACGAGTTTGAAACTTTTTTTTGAAACGCTCAAAAATGGCCAAATAGAGCAAGAAACATACAAATGTGGCAGTCGCCCCAAAGACTACGTCGTATACAATGACGTGACAATACCATATTACTAAGATATTTTCTAGAAGGAAATACGTTAAAACAATATTAAATAAATAGCTTCTGTAATCTCATGACTATACTCTTTTAGAATGCGATAGTTCAATCATAAACTCGTAATAATTTATTCGGTGCTCATATATATATATATATATATATATATATATATATATATATATATATACACATATGGGTGTGTAATCACATGGCTTAATGTGCAGACTTTATCAGTGGTCTTATTATTGCAACTTACATATTTAACTGCAACATTGAACTCATGTTATAAAAATGATGCCTCATGTTTTCAAAATTATTCGACGAAATATGTAAAATAAGGAAAACTTTAAGAACAATATGTTGAACATTATTACTAAACATTTTATTTTTTATATTAACGCCCCTTTTATGCACAAAAAAAAAATCAATGTACTCCAAATATTTTGATTTGACATTTTAATAACATCACATTTTGAAACAATAGGAAGGTTACTGGTGAATGAATTCATAAATTTGAACGACGGTCAAGCAATGAGGACAGTATCCATTCACCAAACTTCCACACCACACCAACATCAGGACTTAGAACCCAGACAGGCTTAACAACCGGTTTTCAATTGAACAGGACTCGAACTCACAACTCAATCCAAGTAACGAATTTGCGATCTCACTCTGCTGAAATTACTTGCTGAAATCTGACTATTACAAATGGGACACGTTGGAATCGAAATTCTATCCAGCAATATTCTTGCTTCCGTTAAAATATTTTTAACTGTTCCTTCCTTCGAGGGGTCAATATTAAATAAATTTACGTTTTCTAGTGAAGGATGAAGCTGAAACATCAAGAAAATTACTCTAAATTAAGTTACATTATTAAGTTTTATTGAGAATATCAAATTAAAATAAAGGAGGCATTTCTATCAAAATTTGTATCAGATATATTATTTCTGGTTATAATAGTTCTATTAGGTCTATAAAAAGTGAAAGTAATAATTACAATAATTTAAAACTCGATTAAAAAATTTCGTAGCTTTTGCATTGAAAATCTGTAATTTCTGTAACCATGATTTGCTATGGAATGGTTATTATTCACTATTGTTCGGAACGAAAATGTTGAAATTGATTGCAAATTTCATACTTAACACTTAAAAATGATGACAGAGAAATATTTTAAATGCATGCTGAAAAAGTATAGCAAAAATGTGCTCAAAAATACTAAAAAATTAGTAAACAATATGCATTATAGCATATTAATTGTCAAAATAACTCTTAGCAATATTTTATAATTGAAATGTTTAATAAACGTACCGCAGAAGAATAAGCAGCAGAAATTTAACTCGATTCTAATTTGATAATGCTCTGAAAAATGAAATATTGTTTAAATATGTAACTTGTACGACAATCATTAAACAAGCCAAACAAATTGCTATTCAGAGTTATTTTTAATAACGATTTTGAGAGTCAGATTGAATGAAACGTGTCTCCAGAATATTGCAATATTTGAAACTGAGGAAACATTTT
>BMAW01073255.1:0-14385 GCA_019974015.1 Nephila pilipes
GAGATGTACAGAACATTGCGATAAAATTTTATCTGATAATATATAATATTTTTCAAAAATGAGAGTTTTTCGTAATAAAAAAAATTGAAAATTGACATTAATGAATTTTGTGGGCATCAGAAGCTATTTCGGAGCCAATGAATGCCATAGATAAGATGACATGTAATTTGAATTTAAAATGATTCTTATGTAGAATGCTTAATATTTGAAAATTCTTAAAATTCAATTAGATATCTAGTATCGGAAAGAATTAAATAATATTGCTCATATTTGTTCTTGTTAAATAAACAAGAAATCAAACAATGTTTTATGTAGTTATTTAGAAATCCTTTTGGTTTAAATTAAATAGTAAACGTTGGTAACACTTTAGCAAAACGAGTTTTTAATTGTTTTAGCGAATTACTAAACATATAGAAAAATAAATTTTTTTAACAGTCTTTTGTGATATGTTAAATTTTGAAAAGAATCAATTTCTCATCCGAGGGCGATTAAAAAGAACCCGTGTTTAGAATAGGAAATAAAATATTAGTAATGGGAAATGTTGTGGGGTGTTTTTAAGAAAAATGATGTTCGGGGGAAAGAAAAGGGATCAATGGACAATGTTATTGTCCAATTGATCGCTTCTGTTTTCTAAAATACCAGTGAGTCCGATGCTCTTCACACCCCAAAATTAATCACCGTAACTTTCGCGGCTGATGAAATCACCTTCGCCTTCATTCGAACAGATTCTCCGAAAGTGATTTATTGTTTTGATTATTGCTTAGTTTCGGTAAGTAATGAAGATTCTAGGCCTCATAGATGAAAAAAATTGACAACAAAGTAATAAAAATTTAAACTGGCAGCAATTGGCTGCCAAATTCAAACTAACATAAAGGTTTTCGTCCAATTTGTATTGGCGTTGTTTAACAGATAGCAGCACACAATGGTTACTCTAATCTAATTTATTAAAGCTACATGTGTGTGTGCGATTAAAAATAGGTACTTTTTAAATATGTATCCTATATAAAATAATATTCATTCAATAAAAAAATTATGTTATTCCTCTATTTCTTATGAAGGTATAGACTTAATTAAAATGGTTAGGAGAAATAGCAGAAAAGGTTAGTTTTATACAGTTTATAAACTGAATCCTCAAATGATATACTGTATGAAACACAAGGTAAGATGTTATCAATTTATTTGGGAGAATAATTTTAAAGTTTATCAAAGGTAATATGCAAAATAAAAATATGTTTTAATCAAAAGAATTTGAGTGGTGCAAAGTCAGTGCCATCGAAAAATAAGAAATATTTCTATTTTAAAGTATAAAAGCAGTAAGACAAAATGGAAGGGGGACGAATTGCCAAATCTATTGAAGAAAATTTCCTAGTCATTAAATGAAAGTAAGTTGGTTAGTTATAGTTCAAAAGGCGTATATTATCATTTGAAACGATTTTTTCTATTTGTATTCTCTTGGTGTTGTTTTTCTGTTGCTTCAAATAGTTATGTTCATTCAAACTCCGAGCAATACTCGTATAAAAGCACAGAAAGACAGTTGATGGATGTGGTTGTAGATTTGTGCAGTATCAATGTGGGTGTTTGGTGGCAGGTATAAAATACAGACTGGTATTAATGTTTGGATTTGAATCCCGATCGGAACAGCTTACTGCGTGTTAAGCAAATTTATGTGAGATACAGGAATTTATGAGATATCAACAAAGAGACAAACTTACTCGCTTTCTGGATAATATCGTCGTTTATGACTATGTTGTGCTGGTGAGTATTGGTTATATCTTTATCTGTTAAATAGGTTTCGTGGAGAACTGCAGCAATTTTTGATATTCTTCAATTCTGATATTTTTTTCATGTATTCTCTACCATTCAAGAAATTGAGGTGGCCATGGAAAAAGAAAGAATAATAATAATAAAATACCCTGCAGATCCGGGCTAATTCAGAAGAATCAACTAAGAATCATATGTTAATATTTTGAATTCATTCTATGATAAACATTAAGCTTTAAATACAACTCCATGCTCAGAAAGTTGTTCTTATTTCTAGCTATACATGGTTTCTTCGTATTTGTATGGTTTTGTACAATGATAACAGTTTTAGATCCGGATGGACAGGTATTCTTGGAAGGTGGTCTTCTTCTACTTTGTATTATTGAGTGGATTGTTTTTAACAGATTGAGTTTGCTTATCATTTTTCTCCTTAGTATGAATGGAGTTTAGTAGTGGTGGCGGTAGCCTCGGGGTCATGGTTATGTAGTTGCGGCCAGAGTTTCGTCGAGTGGTAGGTTTGAACCCCAATGCCATTAAGACACGCCGTGTAACGAAACTGATGCTCTCTTCGAGGTGCCGAGTACTCTTTTGGTGTGGTGTTGACGTTAGGATAGAAAGTGCCATCTCAGGTGTCATACTCGTCACTTAACTGAGGTTCAAAATTATGAAGTCCTTTGTGAATAGCAGTCGTGTTGCTTCTTGTTACGGCATTAACAAGCAATCACTAAGTTTTAATTGGTGGTTCAATGTTTTTGTAGAGGGTAGGATATAGAAGCTACAGTCTGTGAAATAACATGACTAGTAGCTTTTGGATCTGCGTTCATAATTTGAGTTTATTTATTTATTCTAGTTTTGCTTAAATAGAGACATTTTCGCTTGTAATATGATTATTTAAGTTGGACAAATACGATTTGCCAATTTTGGAGGTATGTTTATCATTTCCTATTTCTCAGGTTCTGGGAAGATAAATATTTCTGTCTTATTTTAACTGTTTGTACTCCGTTTTAAATGGCCCCAGCAAGGGAATTTTCGAGAGTTGGCAAGAGAGGACAATTCGGATAGATAGGCTCTGAATCTTTCGGTCCTTGTTTTGATGTCCAGAGATTGAGCACTGGAAACAGGTATATTGACCATGGGAGATTGGAATAGAATGATCAAACTTTTTGAAATTTAAATCAGCGCAAAAAATTGGACATATACGGGTTTATCGGCCTGTTAAGAAAAGCTATTTTCTTGGCACTGGGGAGAGTCCTGCTGTTGAAATTGTAGATCAGATACTTAGGTCGTATTATTTGAACAACACATCAGATTGTCATCCGATGGACATTGCAAACATTTTGCTCATTTATTTCAAGTATTTCGTTTTTATTATCGTAAATCAAAGCTATTTTTGTCATATCACCACTCGATTGATATAAGTTATGAGGGATGACGAAAACATCAAATTCACCAATATTGTTTTTTATTTTCAGTATTTTTTCTGCTTGGTTGGAGGATTATATTTCTATTGATAAATCGCCCGTGTTTCCCTTCTTAACAAATTTACCTCCCCCCCTACACCATTCTTAAAATTGTGAAATTAATGAGGTTTGCAGAGGTAAATGTAAGAAAACCTTTTTAATGACGAAAAGTCTATTATTCAAATAAAATTAAAACCTATTATTGTGTAAAGGTGTTTGAAGTCTTACATGGGGACGCAGAGAAAATAAATCTTTATCCATATTCATGTTTCTTTCTTCAGAGGAAGAACGCTATGGGCAGAAATCTCCATTTCGCCAAATGCAACTAAGGGATTCAATTTCGTTTTCAAGAAACGTACCTCAAAACTGTCACCGACGACATACAAAACTTCTCTACCATAGATCCTTCCCCTAGTAGGATCTATTCCACTGCCCAAATAGTATTCTTTGCGGAAACAAAGAATACTATTTGGGCAGGACAGTGGAATCAGAGTTAGTTAAGCAAGATAAGGGACGTCTGTTAGACTCTACATAACAATTTCTTAAATTTAAATATTTCTGTAATTTAAATTTTTTTTTTCAATACAAGTAACAGTTAAGAAACAAAAATGAAAAAAGAATTGAATAAAAAAAAGTTCTAAACAAAGTTTTATAAAGAACATATTTAGCCATTCAAGATGCGCTTTTTTATAATTATTATTAAATATTCAATTAAATATAACAATTAAAGTAAACGATGAAACATCAAGAAGTTGTCAATAGTAAACTTTTTCAATATTAAAAATGAAGGAAATGATGAATTATAAAATTGAATGTATTTAAGCTAAATGTAATTAAAATAAAAGGAAGCGATAAATTATTACCCAAAAAATTTGTCATTTAATAAAAATACAAAAACATTGTATTCTGTTACCTTCTAAATATTTATAGATATGAAATTTAATGGATATATAAATTAATTGGTATGAGTGACTGATTACTTACTATCTTTGCATTAGAAGAAACGCGAGGGCTTTCGAAGAAAGACCAAATTATTTCGAGAGACGATCAAGTGATCGGAACAACATTTGAGTTGGGCGTCTTTCCTAATTTAGCCCTTATTCTACCGAATGACTTTGAGTTTAGCTAAATTTAGCATCAGCCGTGCTACGCTACAAATCTTTAGTGGTATTAATCCCTGAACCTTGGAATCGATTGAAACAATGCCGGTCCTGAGTACACTGTCATGATCACTCGTTTATTGATCTGCTTGAAGTGTATGGTATTTAGACTATAATAATTAGTAAATGTTTCCAGATATCATGTAAGGAATTTATATTTCATGTTTATATTTTATCACAAATGTAAAATTTTATAATTCATATTTACATATCTTATTCACATCGGGCTAGGACACTTAAAATAAAATTAAAATTATTAGCCTTTTCTAATACCTCTAAATTCCCTCTGACAACACAAGAACCTACATCAATGTAGATGCTTTCCAAATACTTCATTCATACTGAGCGTATGTTTAACTTTAGAACCATTTTACGGGAATTTGACGTACAATTATTACTTTTAAATTAGCCATTCAATTATTTATTTCTACAAGGATTTCTCAACAATCCTAAAGCACCTGATCTGACAGCAGCTGCAATTCAGGTCTTTTGACTATCCAAAGTATACTCTGCACTATCCATGAACATGACAGCAAAAGAAGTATCATTATTCTTTCCTTTTTGATGGAGGTATTTATTATTTAAGACTATATATTCTTTCAAAATTACGAAAATAACTTTTTTGTATTTGTTGCATTGTAGAAAAATCCTGCAAATAGTTTCTGGTAGTTTCAAATATTAATAAAGTTAAAGAGATTTTAATATTCAACAATAATTTTTGATTATGAAAGAATTACAACATATTTTAAATTAATTCTTTTGAGTAATTTTACAATACCATTGCATTTCTTACACTAATAACGAAAGTACTACGTAATTGTGATTACATTATCATAAATTAATTTTATATAGTTAATTTTATATATATTGAATCTAGTTGAAATAAATCAGTTTTATAAAATTAACTAAGGTAAGAAATTAAATTTTATCTTTATATTATTCATAACTATACCCCTATTCTGACGCATCAAATTACATTTTACCTAGATATCCTTTTACCACGTTTTTATCATTCTGCTGCTAAAACTTCGAAAAATGTTATTATAGTTTTTTAAATTTTCTTTCAAGCTTAACATTTTTATTTATTTATTCATTTATTTCGAAAAGCATTATTTCCTTGGTTAGAAGGAATAAATGATGTTCAAAAAAAAGTAACGACCAAAGCCGCCAAGCAGTTAAATAAGAAAAACCTTTCTTACTTCTCTTGAAAATCTGTAATTTGAAACACATCAATCATTGTTGAAACTGAGAGAAGTAAAATTTCAAAACTACTTTATTTCCAATCGTCCAAGAGAATGTTTTAATGAATAGTGATTACTGACAAATAGGTAGACACTTTTTTGATGAATATCTTGTTTCAATGTTTTTTACCTCGTGAGGTAATGTTAGAAAAACTTAGTCATTGCTTAATCTTCCTTAATGCATGCATAAATATTTAGGAAGTTAAGAAAATTTTTCTTTCTAAAAATTGCTTTTCAGGTATTATTTTATAGGGATTGATAATTCCTTTTAATTTTTTTAAAACAAATTGACCGTCTCTCTTTAAAATAATTCCTGGAATTATTAAAAATTTGTATTTATAAGAATATAAATTTAATGATAAATTATTATTATAAAGAAAAATATATATATTATATTAATATGAAAATAAGTAACTAAATATATGCTTAAAATGTACATGGATGTTAAAGAATGGCATAAAGTTCTGTTTAAAACATAAATGTATCTTAAAAAATAAAGAAAATTAAATAAAGTCTGATTAAAAAATTAAATCATTGTTTTTCTGTTTATTACTCTCATGATAAATCTAATCAAACTTATGATGTTGAACATTTTCCATACTATTAACATAGTTCTTATTACTCCTCAAATAATTGTAATATTTCAATTAAAATTGAATGAGTTAAAATGTTCGCATTTTGCTTTACAATTAGTAAAAAAGACACCAGAAATGATTGATTAAAATGTTTTTAATTCGTGACTTGATAGAAATTTTATCCATTACGCTTAAAATAATTTCTTAGACTTTTCAGCCATTTTAAGCATTTTCGAAAATGAAAAAGCTAATATATTCCCTTTTTATTCAATTAAGTATTATTTAACATTTGTTTGAGTTTCTTATGTCATACGGGAAAACTTGAAATAGTAGCTGAAATTAACACCTGAAAATATTAAAAAACTAGGAAATGTTAACACATGTCTCAAGAGAAGCCTTACATATTTATGGATATCAGTGCATTTGAAACCCCAATTCATTAGAAAATTAAATCAGAATTATTAACAATATGTATCATTAATTCACAAGAGTAACTTTTTTTAAAAAAAGTTAAGTGACTTTATATCAATTACTTGTATACATTGAAACTTTTTTGTAGTGAATTCTCTTAATTATAAATTCTGGAATAGACATTTAAAATTTGAAATTCTTTAAAAATTGTAGAAACTTGATAGCAAATCTATTGGGTTGAATATTACTTATCTGAATTTTCTTAATTTTGTAAGTTTGATAACTGTTCATATTGTTAAGAGAGTCCATTCAAGAGCTTTCAAGTATGCTTTGTTAGAAAGCAACGTGCGCTAATCAATTTTTATTTTAAAGGAAATCAGAAGCTTCAGACACATACAATTCAAACAAGAAACAGCGAAAATGAACTATAAATAATTATACGATCTAAAGGAAATAGTTGGTTGGTTATTTGTGTGAAATTAGAAGTAGAGGTATATTTCGGAAGCGGAACTTGGCTAAAATTTAGTAATCTAATTTTTGATTGAGATTGAACTTTAAACCTTAGGGATTTTTAAAAGGCTCTTCACTGATTAGCGATCATTTGACACTTGAAAGGAAATAACCAGATTCGACTTACCAATATTGGGAGAACAACTTCATTTATTCAAAACCTATAGTAACTGCAATTGATCGAAGTCATCTGTTCTATAGTTTCAATAAACTCTTATTATAATTTTGAAAAAACTTAGAAGAATTCTAAAATAATTTCTATGATTTCATTTATGATATTGTTAATTTCTTACACAGTTATTTAAACTTAATATCAAACCAGTTCTAGATCAGTATGTGAAATGATTTTAAGTCATTTAAATGTTTAAATAACATACTATTTTGTATGTAATTATGAGTCACATAAGTTATTTTTCTTTATATAGTAGTTTCTTGACATTTACAAAATAAGCTTTTTGTTTCAAGTTAGCGTGCTTAATAAATGTGTTAATTAGAATTTCCATAGCATGCACAATTTTGAAATTGTGTTTTCCCATTGATATAAAAATTACGTTTTTAGATTATTTAATTGATGGTAACCTTATAAGAACATTAAAAAGTTTCAATAATGAGTATAATATAAAATTTTTAACGCCATATTCATGAATACATGTATAACATAGTTACTTCTTTCGTTATAAGTATTTATCAATAAATGGTCTTATAGAAAAATGAGAAATAAAAAAGTTACAACATAATTTTGTTTTTCAAAGTTTCTATGCTTACAGTCAGTATTAAGATGTAACATGACACAATAACGAAAAATTTACATTTCAGAAAAATTAAAAATTTTGTTCAGTTTATATGATTTGTAATTTATAATTATATCATAAGTCGTAACACAGATATACATAAAAATGTTTTTCAAAATTATCCTCATTCTTACCACTTTGAAATTTTACTTTGATATTTTTCTCCATCAAATATTTCTATAGTTTTATTTTTAACTTTAATTTACTACGTGGCAAAAACTTTTCAGAATAATTGCATACAATTTGGAGCATGTACATTTATTTACATTAAAATAATTTATTTTTGAAATTATGTAATAAATCTAGTTATAAAACATTAATACTTAAGATATTTTAATAGAAAAAAGGGAATAATTTTTATCAACTCTTTTATTTTAAAAATACGTGAAAGGATTCACCGAATAATAGTGAAAAATATGTTTAGTAGAATATTTCGATTAAGGAATTATTAAACTTGACATTTATTTACTCTTTCTTATATACATCAAAAGTTTGTAATGCTACTTGCTTAAAATATTCTTAACTTTTAAAATTATAAAATTATCTAAAGAATATTCAAATAATTTTTATTTTATAAATTGTATACTATATATTGAGATAGAGTTTCAGAGAGCATGCTTAAAATATAGAAAAATGTGAAACTTTTTTCAGTTCTTTTTTAAATAAAAAAATTTATAATTAAATGAAATCTTTTAATACTTTATGGTATATCGTAAATTATTTTATATTTTTCGGAGTCGTTTTCATTCCATTGCCTTGTCATAGACTCCGAACTATTTTATCACATTCTCAGCTATAAAATGAAATTTGTGAATTTCATGTTTTAAACAAGTGCTGTCATAAAATGAATTGTCAATTGATCTTGTTGTCACAGTTTGTCTCGAGATTTAAAAAGATTCCAATTTCTAAGGGGGAAGGGATCACGAGGTTTTAAAGGACAACTTGAACGACAGAATATATTTTCACCTTTTTAAGAACTGTGGTAAGTTTAATTATAATTTAATTTTAATTATAATGTTTTATTTATCATTTAATACATTATAATTAGATGTTTAACATATTTTTTCACTCGGGTGACTTCTTGTACATACAATTATGAAACCTCTTTCAGAAACTATTTCTTTATCTATTAACACATGATATGTTTCCCTTTAAATAATGCGTTATTTCTCTTTTTTATCAGAACCTCTATTCATTTTACTTAATAAATCAATTATAATATATCGATTTGGCTTGGGAGAATATTTTTTTGAACACTTTTTTTAAAAAAGTAATTAATCAAATTCTTAAAATAAAACACGTTTAAAATTTTATTCACTCGGAGTATTTTTGTAAGGTCTTAGCAACTAGCAAGTTTATTTATATTTAACTCTTGTTTATTGAAAGGATAAAAAAATTCTAATGTTTGTCTAGACCAAAAAATAAAAAAAAGAACTAGAAAATAATCGTTTACAAATTTTTTCTGGAATTTTTCTTTTTTACCAAATTAATCACCTATCTTTAAAATTAATATAATTAGAACTCTGAGTTTATAGAAAACATATCTTCAGAAAACCAAAAAAATATCTTGAAAACCTGGAAAAGAAAATTAAGATAAGAATTCAAGAATTATTTCCAGTCCTTAAGCTTAAAAAGTTAATCAGTTCTAGATTCAATATAAGTATTTGCTTAGAATACACATATAGAAAAAAAAATATTACACGAAGCGAGCCAATCAATTTGGATTTTCGGAATCATGCACACTTTTAATTTTTGTGAAATAATGTTAATTCTGAAATTGTTTATAAAAAAGAAACTCTGTGTTTATTGATAATTTAATATGTTTTCTTATAAAATAAATTTAAAAAAAAATAGAATGATAGTGTAATTTATTTTACTGACAAGATAACTCATTGCGGAATAGAATGAAATAATTTTTTATCGATATTTTCCTCATTTGACAAGCTATCATTTTATATGCAATGTATTACATTCATAATAACATTTCTAAAGAAATACACACTATTTACTTCATATAATTGCTTATGAGAAAATTTTATTATATTAAATTGGAGGTCTTAATAGCTTCTCAAATGCGTTATGTTCACTTGAATTAACTAACATAGGAAAACAATTTTCAATTCATTTCTGACACACTTAATTTCTGCAGTTAATCTTATTTAAATTTTAATTTTCTTTATATTTTTACAGTACAAGGAGCTCTAACCTCATTACAAATAATTTCCATCAAATGAATTCAAAATACATTCCACATATAGATTCTCCAATATTAAACTATTTCTTAGAGAACAGTTATATCCACATAATTAATAACACTCTTTTCAAAGTAATTTAGAACTTTTTAATTATTTCACTGAATCGTTTCCACTCGAGTAAAGTTCTTTATGTACTTTTTTCTAATTTAGATACGACTTTTCCTAAATAGTTAGCAAATTTTTATTTTTAAAGCCAAGTTCCTAGACGAAATAATGAACCGCTTTGAAATATCACAAATTAAAGTTGCCGTTCTTTAACAAATTAATCTAGCACTTAACTTATAACGTATAATTTTGAAACAAGTTAGAATCTGAAATATCCTTAGTTATTTGAAAATGTATTTCTGTTTTCCAACTGACAAGTTATTAAGCCATGCTATTATTATTTCTAAATGATGCACGTATTGTAAATTGGGTATTGTATTTTAATTTTGGGTATTGTTTTTCACTTTTAACTTTTTTAAAAAAATAATTTGTGTGAATGAATATAAGCTTATGTTTTGGAACATCAGCCATAGAAATAAATTGTGATTTATGCTTATATATGTTTATTTTTGCCTCTTGACTAATGAACAGTTTAACAACAAATAGCCTACCGCAATCGTAATGAAAGACAAGACAGTGATTTTTTTTTCAAATGAGAATTACTTTTAAAAAACAAATAATCAGTTCTTCACTTGAATTTATGAAAGTATATATATATATATATATAAAAATTGTCAAACTTAAGCATCATCCTTATTGATGAGGATATTTCATGTTAAACATCACAATTGAAGTAGCATTCCAATGCAGAGCGCAGAATAGCGACATTACAGGCAAAGCAAGAGGGCCGGAGATACAACTCCGCCGTTTGATTAACAACCCAAGAGTTCAGATGAGCCAATCAATTTCATTTTGAATAAGTTCATTTAATTAAAACATTGAATAACGTTCGTGATACTAGGTAGATCTTCATTAAATTACAGCTTTTGAAACGAATCATGTGTATCATACAAAATATATTAAATTTAATATATAATGAAGAAAGCATCACGCATTACTATCAACACATTTTAAAATATACATGATGAACTGCAAAAAATATATATAAGGCATAGTAATATAATGTTACTGGAATCAAGCTCGAGTATCAAAGAATAACTTGCATTAAATAGAATATAATAATAAATCATATGTTACAAAGCATTTGAATTTACTCGTAGTACCATTAGTTCGATGCGTGTAAAATTATTTCTCACGAATCCCTTCTTGGTGCCCAAAGTTTTAAGCATTAATTAACAATTAATGCATTCGCAACATTTTATTAAAATGATAAATAATCTTATAACAGCTTGTTCACAATGTTATATTATTATTTACACTTCATGCGAGATAAGTGACAGTATATCAAATCTTTATGTATTGTCTTAAATTATTACAAATTACTCCAAGGTATTTACAAACTTCAATAAATATGAATTTAATTTTAAAATGATGAAATAAAAATCTGAACATTTCTTTAATTAATTTTAAGGGACGATGTATTGTGTAATTGACGAATTTTAATCGTGTTATTTTTTTAAAAAAATTATGAATGAATAAGTCTCGTTAACTATTAATTTCCGTTGACATTTCAAATTGAATTGTGAACTTATTTTTGGAATGTGTTACTCGCAAAGTATTTATTAAGCATGTACTGAATATATTGAAGCGAGTTTTGTAAAGGCTTACGAATATTACGTATATAAAAAGTTGCCGAATATTTTAAAGGAAGAGAAAATAACTATTATAAAAATCTCCTGAATTAATAACAAACTACTTTACAATCAAAACAAAATATTCTCTAGATAAAATAACAGTTTCAAATCTAGATCAGGATTCATTCAAATAAGTTACCCTGCATGTTTTATCATTAACTTATTATTATAAAACCTTTTAGTCCTCTATCAGTTATTATACTATCATGCATACCATAAACTAGCATTAACGTTTGTATAATTTACACCATTTATTAAAAAATTAAGAAAATTCAAATTATTTAATGTGAATTAGTAAAATTACAAAGGAATTCTAAGAATAATTCATGATTTAAAAATAAATTAAAAAAAAAATGCATTAGAAAAGGCAGTACATTTTTTCAGGAAAGTAGATAAAATTACTTTAAGGAGAATAATTACCAATGTAAAAAGTTTTTTTATTCATAAAATTAATTAAAAGGCAAGTAAGAAATCCATCGACGATGTCTTCACCTAAAGATAAACATCACGGGTTTACACTTCAAACATATTTATTAACCGAAAAATACCCCTATAATAATAAAGTTATTTTTGTGTTTCATAGATAACACATCAATCAATAAGTTCCGAGATTAACCCAGAGATGGCGCTCGTAGTAAACCAGTAACCAGGTCTTTCTAGAGTACGAACCTTTGCTTGAAACGTGTCAAAATTTTAAGTCGATCGGACCAGAAACAGCTGAGTTATCGAGGTTGGAGTAAAGTCGTTTTGTAGTTTGTTTAAAAAATGGAAAAAACCGAGTTTCGTGTTCTGATAAAACATTGTTTTTTAATGGGTAAAAACACCGTGCAAGCGAAACAATGGATTGAAAAATGTTACTCGGACTCTTGTCCATCAAAAGCAACGATTTGTCGGTGGTTTGCCGAGTTTAAACGTGGTCGTACCGACACAAATGACGCGGAACGCTCGGGTAGACCTGTGGAAGCCGTTACACCGGAAAATGTGAGTGAAGTGACAAAAATTATAATGAAAGATCGTAAAGTGAAGCTCCTTGAGATTGCTGAGATGACACAGATATCATATGGAAGTGTACTTACTGAAAAAGGTTTTTTGAAGTGAAGTGAAAAAAGTTTTTTCCAAGTGGGTGCCGCGATTGCTTTCGATGGAACAAAAACAGCAACGAGTCGATGATTCAGAAAGCTGTTTATCGCTATTTACTCGCAATAAAAAAGATTTCTTGTGGGAAAAAAAAAAAAAAAAAAAGAAAGAGAAAAGAAAAGAAAAAAACACGGAAAAAAAAAATTGGAAAAGCGTTGGAACAGGTGTATCACCTAAAAGGTGATTAACAAAAGGTGTTATGTTGATGAATAAAAAAAATTTTTGCAAAAAAAATGTTGTTTTCAATGTTAGTCTCGGGAGTTATTGATTGATGTGTTATTCATTCAGAATAGCATGCCTTTTAAACTGAAAAAATAGGACATATCTGAATTTTCTTGGTGACCCATAATGGGAATATAACATGTAGAAAAATTGAACAATAATTTTTTGAAAAAAATCCACTGACTTTAAAAAACAAATTACGTACTAAAAAAAATTTAATTTTCTATATTCTAGGTATCTTAAATGTAATATTGTATTTAAAAAGTGCCGAATATGTTAATATTTTCTTCATATTTTTTAAAAAAGGAATGAAAAATCTTACAAAATAGATTTTCTTACTACTTTTCACCTGATACCATGTTTGTTATTTAGCAGCATTTAAAGAATTGTAAGGTATTGTTTATTTTCAATTCAAAATTTATTAGACTGTAACATATTATGAAGAAAATTATCTTTTTCTTCGTATAATAACTTGTAATTGATTTCATTTTAAATTTTCTATTAAATTTGATGTCAAGTTTTCTTAAAAACTTTCTTATTCGAAGGTTAATGGAGACAGACATTGTAATTTCTAATAATTCAAATGATTCATTAAACTAATATTTTAAAGGAGAGAAAAACTAATGATGCTCCTTAACCATATTTAATGTAAGATAAGATAGATTACAAGTATTTTTTTATGTAAAAATTTGATATGTTGGAAAAAGAGAACTTAATACTTTTCGTTTAGTTTTCTCAAGAAAAATCTGCTGAATACGTAAATGCAAATTATTAAAATGACATTTCAGCTTAAAAACTCAACAGTCAATATTGCACGAATTTTATTTTTACTCACTCGATTCAATTCACTCTAGGTATATAAGTTATGTGATGCTGTAATTTCCGATTTCTTTTTCATGATTTAATATTGTTTGCAGAGAATTTGCTTGCAATATTTTCTACATTATACAGTATTTTTATAAATATTTCCTGAGAGGTTCTGGAAATTAACACATTTATAATATTGTTATGAAATGAGCAGAACTTTGTGTAAAAAACAGGACAACTATATCTGATAAAACTGAATAAATTTTATTTTTAAGTAATACTAACTAAGACAGACACACACACACACACACACACA
>BMAW01073256.1:0-13073 GCA_019974015.1 Nephila pilipes
TCTTATTCCAATTTTTCATATGATTCATAGAAATCACTTTTTATGTATACTTTAACCCAAATATGATTAAAATGTTAGCATAAACTATTTTAGACTGAGTTTTTTATACATTTTAGTCTAGTACCATTGGTGTCCCTGGTAGCAAAAAAATCATTTTATCAATTACTTTACTCGTTAGTTGTAGCCTAGAGCTCAAGCTCTAGGACTCGCAAACTTGGTTGTTTTCGTCTAGTTGAGGATTCAATTCCTGAGTCCACTAAAGACGTACCGTGAATCGGGGCTGATGCAAGTTAAATCTGATCAATCAAGTCCATCTACGAAATACTAGCGAGAGGTGGTCACTTGAAGAGGGAGGTGCCAGCTTAGAGTTCATCCCCGTTACTTGAAGGAAATTCAAATTGACGAAATACGTCGCTAGTAATCCTCATATAGTTTCTCAAAGTAACGCTAACAACAATCAGAATTACAAATTTATTTGTCATTTTACTGTATTATATTCATCCTGAAAATCTTTTTAAGCTGTGTAAAATCACATATATACAATTCTGAATATTAAATATCATAATAATAAGTAAATGTAGTCACATTTTAAAATTTAATTTTCCCGAACATTGTAAACTGAAATCAATATGAAAAAGAAATGTAGTCAGTGTTAAGACGAGTTGTTGCTCAAATGAAAGGTTATATATATATATATATATATATTAAACATATAAATAAAATATAATGCAAAAAATCTAATCTCTATCATAAAAAGTGTTAGGTAATAAATAAGGTTGACGCTGCTACAGAAGAAATACACTTGCACCAAACGCTAGTGACCAAAAACTCTTTAGCGTGAAGCCTTCTCTTTTGAATGCAGTACCTTTCGTTTCTGAAACAAGTCTGTATACCCATAGCCTTCGTTCGTATTAAGTTATTTTTTGTTTCACCGGAATAGGGTAATAATGTCGTAACGAATTGTGAAATTTCACATGGTACTTTGAAAAAACCGTTTCTAGAATTTTATAATTTATTGAAAGACGTCTATGGTGATGAAAGTTCCTTGAATGTCCATCAGTTTGAGTGGTTTAAGCGTTTTGAAGCTGGCCGGGAAGATTCATGCCGGGTTAGCCCTTCCGGGACATAAGCGGATGACAATATCGAAAAATTCAGTACTCTGGTTCGATATGACCCTTCGTTAAGTATTTGTGCGATTGCGGATATTGTAGAAATTGACAAGGATTCCATACTCAAATTTTACTTAACAATTTTTACAAGTAGAATGTCTGTGCTCGAATAACACCCAAAATTCTCACGTTTGAGTAATAAGCTACAAAAACTGTCTTAACGACTTTTTGAATTCTATTGAAAATGACCCAAAATTTTTGGGAAGGATAATAACATGTTACGAATCGTGGTTTTTTACTTATGATCCTGAAGAGAAAAGGCAATCCATGCACTAGAAAAGTCCATCTTCACCAAGAGCCCTAAAAATTCGAATGAGTGAATTAAAATTCAAAACAATGATGATTGTTTTTTCCATATTCATGGGATTGTGTACCTTCACTGGGTTCCAGAAGGTCAAACTATTAATCAACATTACTACATTCCCATTCTTTTCGAACTTGTGGAAAGAATATGAAAAAAATGATCCAAAATATGGAAGGACAAATAATTTCGCATTGCCTGTCAATAGATTTCTAGACAAGTACATCATCCCAGTCACAGACAATCCGTCTTATTCACCGGATCTTGCATCATGCGACTTCTTTCTCTTAAGTAAGGTGAAATATGCATTAAAAGGAACAGGATTTGAGTCCTCTGAAACTGTGAGAGAGAACTTGGCACGCGTCCTGATGGAGCTGATTGTAAAATTCCAGCACTGTTTCGAACAATGGAAGATTCACATGGAGAATTGCAGAGAAAAGCAAGGATATATATGGAAGGTAACAATAGGTTAATAGTTTTGAAACCAAATTAAAATATTTTACAGCATCAATCTCGTTATTTCATAGCCACACTTTGTAAATAATAATCAAGCAATACAAAGGATGTCAAGAAGGGTGCATTGTTTTAAAAAGAGACAGTAAATTTCAGTATCAATGCTTAGTAATTTTAGCTTTTTATGAAACGAAAGAATGATTCAGAAATTTTTTATAAGCCATCCAAATCTCTACTTTTTTCTTTGATTGCTACACAAACACGAAGCAAATTATCTTTTAAAACTTATTTTAATAAGCAATTTTGTCTAAATTCAGAGAGGTTTTTTTTATAAACCGAAGTGCTTTAAGGCTATTCACAAATTACATTACTTTATATATAAAACCAAAATTTAAAATGTGTTTCTCTCTTTTAAACAGGATGGCTTATTGTTTTTCAAAACAAAAATTAAAACTGCAGTCTGACTTAAATTAAATTAAAAATAACAATTAAGGAATAAAAATGTAAGGGAATGATATGCAATACGTATAAACACAATTATACTCATTATTTTGAATTTTAACGCACTTTCTGCCTTTATATAAGTATGTTTGCTATCATTTCTGTAATCTAATAGAAAATAATTGTGTTATTTCTTTCATTTAAATTGTTTGACAAGGTACTTCGATATACATTTAGATATTTAAAATGTACGTATTTCATCTAATACATTTTAAGAAATATTGTTAAACAGTGTTATAATATCTTAATTATATTAAATTTATTACCAAACTTTACAATTACACTAGCAAGTCTTAATTCACAAATATTATATACGTATTAAAATATTTTTGAAAGTTCACAAACTTGATATTTGACATTTAGAAGAGCTACTGTAAGCAGCTGCAGTACTATATTTTTTAACGAATATAAATTAGCCGATATGGAACCATTTAAAAAGATAATTTCTTTTTTTCCAATTAAAATAATGAAAGACTTGAACTTAATGATATCATTACATTAATCATCATTTCATAACATGAGAAAGCTTTTTGAGATATGAAATATTAGTGATATTTTAGGCATAACTTACATGAAAACTTATTTCATTGTGAATGATTTATTACAACTTAGCAAAAAACATATTTCGTAATGAAGACTGAAAAGTATTTCTATCACGTAACCTCTTTAAGCTATGAATGCGAATATATTCCAATAAGTATATTTTTGCAGTAACTTGTCGCTGAATAGTAAAACATCGTGTTTTTATGGTGTATCTCTAAAAGGACATTTCAATCAAATTGATTGGTTCTTATTTGCAAACTGTGCTGAATTGCACCATAATAACTGAATCTTATTAATTAAAAATATTTTGCCTATTTTTAACGAAACTATAAGGAAAAGGAGTTATTCATGTCATACGTTTTGGACACATTTAAAATTCTTTATTCCGCATTACCAATAAACAATTTTATAAAATATTTTTAAGAAAAAATATTTAAATTATTCAAAGCATAATAGAAAAAAAAATGTGAAACTTTGTTTTATTAAAGTTATGTCATAGAATTAATATAAGTAACGTACGTATTTTACTTCCTGTAAATAAATCAATAAAAAAGACGAAAATTTTTAATGATTCTTAATCTATCTACATCTTAAGAGTTTATCGCTCGGTTTAAATAGCATATTCTAATTAGAAGTCAAAGTACCTAAAATATCCTTTATAATTTATAAACTTTTATTTGGACTATATTTTTATGTTTATATTGGATTTTTTTTTTTTTTTTTTTGCTATTGCTTAGGCAATTCACTATCACTACAGTGTATTATTAAATACATGTGCTAGAATTGATCAGCATGTATTATTTTCAAAGAATTAAATGGATTTAGTAACAGTTTAAAAAAAATTTAATTTTTAAATTGTAATATTAAATTGTAAACTACTGAATTTTTGTGCATTTTGTCATCTTCCCTTCAAATGGATATTGCTCCCAGGAAAATGTTTTACAGACAGAGGAGAATACTCCAGGTTTTAATGTTTCATTGTAGAGATGATGTGGGCAACACACTTGGTAGACAAATGTAGCAATTCGGTAACAGAGTTTGATTTCCCCCAAAAAGTCAGAAAGTATCCGGAACAAATTTTTAAATGTATGAATCAGTGACAATATAAACTGTAGTTAGTGTACGTAGAAGTTTATATGCCTCCCATGATATTGTGATTACGTATTTTGAAGTGGAGCTTTCAATTCGACTGTGGATTTGCGCTCTTGTGAATCAATGTGTTTATGTTAATTTTTTTCAGTTAAAATGAAGTTTTATATATTTTCTAGAGAATTTTAGAATAAAAGTTAGATTTAATATATTTCAGAGCTGACCAACTTCGTACAAATATAATGTATTCTAAGATAAAAAAAATTAAATTTAACACGATGACTGCCACTATGATTTTTTAAAAATCCTATCTAGGAAATCTGTTTAATTTAATCACATAATATTATAAAAACAATCTAAATATCTATTCATTTATTAATAAATTTTGCCTTTATGTAAAACAGTCTTGATTTTTTTGTTCTCTTCCCAGAAGTTAAATATTCATATTTATACTGATAAACTGCAAATTTTATCATAGCTGCTCGAATGTGGCAAGCAAGCTTCGAGATAAGTGGCAGCTTGCGTCTTATCCAAGAACGCAAAACTACGAGTTACCTTATAGTTGGTAGCCAACGTGTTAACATTATGATGATGAGAATTGAAATGTAAAGTAATTTAAAAAAATATTTTTATTTTAACCAAATAAAAAAAAAAAAGATAAAAGTGTAAAAGTGTGGATGAAAACTGAGAAAAGTGTCGAAAAATTAGTAAAACGTTTATGTCTGAGCACTGTCTTTGGTGTATCTCTAATACCCGATTCATCAGCTATCATAAATATTAGTCTAATCCACAATTTGAATTTCAGCTTAATTCCAAGAACAGATAAAGGACTCAAATATAATTCCACGTCAGCAATTTAGGAATCTAGTGAACTACGTTTCAAAATATTTTTTATTATTTTTCTGAAAATTGGAGTGATTTTTACCAGTTCTATGCCCTTTGGAGGGAGTTCTAAGAAATTCTATAACATGTCAAAGAATACGCTTATCGAATTATGTTGCGAGTAATTCCTTCCAAGAGTAATTCGACGAGACATTGTCAGATCCTAGTCTTTTCAAAATACATAGCCACACAAGTAACTCCTGCACACTTCACATAGCAATATTCATATTACCGTAACTTTTTTTCTATTTCAAACTAAATTCTGTGCCACTTCAAGGCGACTTGATTATAACTATTCAGTCCACTTTTAAAGTTTACTTAATTTGCATAACCACATGTTATTTGGTTGGACAAAGGCTAGAAACTTAAGAAAAAGAAATCCACATGTAAGTTAAAGAACCGTTCACGAATAACCCATGCTCCATGTTCCTCAAAATACTAGAGCAATGATAAATGTTATGGTGGAAATACATAATTGAAAAGAAAAAGATAATTACATTTCGAATCATTAGAGAACGTTAGGTAACCCAAACTTTCCCCATGAATTAATAATGATGAAACAGACATACTTCGGTATCATACGAGGGATATTCCGAAAGTATGTTCCTTATTTTTTTGAAAGAACACCTAGTGCACCAGGTAAAACAAACAACCGTCATAAAAACACAAGCTCGTTGCTGGTTTAACGACAAAAGTAGCGTTCAGTGGAGAAGGAATGACGTATGCACAGAGAAACGAAGAAAAGAGAGTAGCAACAGACCAGCGTGCCCTAGATGTGACTGACAGCATGGTTGGCAATGGAAGTGCAATCTGTTATCCGGTAAGAATGGCCACGTGAGACTCGTCATTCATGAAAGCCTGCAGACCGTGTATTGTTAACAGGCCATGTCTCAGGAAATGGTATGTTCAGTGAAGGAAGGCAGAGTTTGCAGGTGAAGGTTGAAGTGGACGACCTTCCACATTCACGAAAGAAAACAACATTTCTAGAGTACAGAAAATGGTGTTAACGGATAGATGCGTAAAGGTGTTAGAAGTAGGGTCCAAACTTTCTTCAAACTGATTGCTCGCTTTGACAAATATATCAGTGTCAATTGCTACTATATCAAAAAATAGTACAAGGTATATAGTTCATAATAACATCATTTATTTTATTCACAATAAATTTTGCTTGTGAAAAAAAATGACGAAACTTACTTTTGGAGCATCCCTCGTACTAATTACATTTGTTGAAACTAGAAAATAGAGGGGGCTGCTGCGCCACTCGAGAGGTCCCTTAAGGGTTGGGTAACTGCCTTGTTTTACTGCTCCTCGATTGATGACCCAAATATGTTTGAATTTTATTCTTTACTTAAATGTTGTGCTGTGCATCTTAGTAATAAATTAACGTTGTGACATTGGGCTATTCGCGGTTTCTCTTCACTAACCTTGGGGACTTTTAATTGAAATTGATTGCTTTTGATAAACAACCTTTGTCCAACAAAAAAATGAAACGTGATTATGTAAAGCAAGTAGAAATGAAGTGAAGCGGAGGAGTTAGGAAATATATAAACTCCGACTGAAAGTAGCGAGTGAGGTTGTAGAAGAAGTAAAGCTGAAGTTATAGATAAGCAGAAGGAGAAATAGAAAGGGAAGTTGAATTAAAGGGTTAAATTAAAGATTGCTGCAAGACGTTCCTTTGCTGCTGTTTTCAACAGTTGATCCAGAGTCTGAGTTGCAGTCGAGAAAGGATTAGTGGTAAGAGTCTGTTTGATTACTATTGGTGGGTTGAATTGAAGTTAATAGAAATATTACCTGGGAGAGCATAGTGAGTTGTTGTCATAGTAAATATATGTTAATAAATTACTTAAAGATTGTTCTAGTGTATCTTTAATTATTGTGTCGTAGTGTTTAATAATTGAATCTAGTGATGGCACAAGATGAAGCCTGGGTCGGGCGAGCGTCACAACGTAATGATGACAAGAAAGTCTCATGTATTTTATCAACCGATGATTTGAAAAGCCACCTATCTGACAGGTAAGCGAAATTTCCATTATTCTAAATTGCGAAAATTTCTTGTGTTAGTTGTGTTCTAAATTTGTCTGTTCTGCCAGACAAATTTAGTGTAACATGTCAATTTTTAATAAAATGTTTCATATCAAAAAATTTTCATTCTCCCTTTTCGTAAACACTAAACCTAAAATAATAATTCCTTCATACCTCAAGGCAGGTAATTAAATTTATTTTAACTCATTGTGGAAGAATTTCTGTTACATGTATATTTTAAATTATCCTTAATGGTAAAAGCATAGTTTTTTCATTTATAGCTAAGAATTACTTTAATCAGTTTAAAGCAACACGGAATATTTGACATTATTTTTTTCAATCATGACAAAATGATAATAATCGAAACGATATTTTTATAAATGAATAAATTTATTCAGAATTCTAAATCACTTGTTGGGCATTAATTCTTATTTTATAACTCTAATAATATCTACATGAATCGCCAATTAAACCATGAATGGTAACGTAATCCAATTACCCATCCCGTCTGTTATTTTAAATGTTACTCATAATACAAAATCTATGTTTCAACTTAAATTCTAGCACATTCACAGGAATTAAAACTCAGTTATGTTTCAAAATAAAGTTTATTAATCCTCTAATAAGGGAGACAAAATCAACCAGTATCTAATCCTTTTTTGCGAGTACTCACAACTTCGATAGTAAATCAAGGAATTCATTTCCTGGTATATGTTACGAATACGTCCTTAAAATATTCAATCAGACAGCGTTGAATTCTTATCTCAACAAATCACGTAGACGCACAAGAAGACATAATCGCATATAACACTATCATCCTTTCCATTACCACAACTCTTATTACTATCATTCAATTCAATTTTCTTTCGCATTTATACGACATTATTCATTCTAATTCTAAAGTTTTCTTAATTTGCATCATCATGTTTCATTTGAATAAAAAGACACCGGAAATTTGAATATAAAGTCAAGAAGAAAACTTTAAGATGTTAGTCAAAGGAAAATGCGTGAGTAGCCCACGTAACAAAATAAGAAAGCAGACTATGTGTATAAAAGTCATACATATATATGCCTCTTCGTATGTTTGCGTGCTTTACATCTGAAATAGTATATCCATAAAAATGAAAAAATATTAAAGTCAATTAAATGCTTTTTCTTAGGGTAATTTTAAGTTGTTTTTTTTTAATCCGTTAATGTAAATATAGCAATAAAGTTCCTTAAGAATTAATAAAAATGAACATTAATAATTTGGAGTAACGTTAAAAATTGCTATTCTACATTTAGGTACTTTTTTACGTTAAGGATATATTTAATATATTTCTTTGCTTAAATTTTAATATGATATTTATTCAAAACTAAATTGCCACAAGTGAAGAAGAAAATGTGTTAAATCAAACCCAAAAAAAAAAAAAAAATAGAAGAAAAGAAAAAGAAATATGTGAATCTTTCAAATTCGAAACTGCAACTTGGGAGGAAATAAATCTTTTTGGCAACTATTCAAGCCACACGAAGTTATTGATTCAAATACCATACTCATTTACTTTTGCAGGCTAAGTCTTTTGTATTATATTGAAAGAATATTTACAGGCAGAATCATGTTGATTGTGGAAAGGTTACTTGTTTTGTAAAGATCCTAAGCTAGATAAAAATATATATAAATGTTTGTAAACACTTTTATGCCAATATAATGCAATCATTAATTTTAATTTTGTATTTTCTTTTAAAACTCTGCTAACAATTTTGTTTCTTCTAATAATCATTGACACTTTTTTAATAAAGTAAATATGGTATAAGATTAGAAAAATAATTTATTAGTCGTGTTATCTTTTTCAGCGAAATTAAAATATTTGAGACATAAATTACACTTCATAATGGGAAATGAAGTTAATGGGCTGGTTTATGAGCACTAAGTCTCTAACGATCTAATTATTCCTTTAAAAAGTTTTAATTACTTCATTTATGAAATGAAAACGGCAAGCAAATGAGAGGATTTAAATGTTCAAAAGTCATCTACATCACTAAATCACATTTATGATGTTTTAGTTAAGGCATCATAAATTATGATGTGTTTGAAGTTGTTCCATTTTTCAAAATATTCTTGGGAGGAGAAAAACGATATTGATGTAATGATATACTGAAAATATGAAATTCAATCAGAGGGAAAATGTGTTTTAAAAAGTTTACGTTTAGTACTAATAAAGAAAAAAAATTAAGATTTCTCTAGCACATTATATTAATATGAATTAAATTTATATAAAATTAAACTCATAAACGTAAAACATTTTTAACTAAATTTTTGTTAATTAATTAATTTTATCTAATTTTCGTTATTAGGTTATTTTCAGTACAATTTCTAATATAATTTCTTTCAAAATAAGTTGTGACTTTGTGCTATTTAAGTTTTTTTCTTCACTAACCTCGGGGATCTTTTATAATTTAAATTACATATAATTACAACTCCTTGTCAACCAAATAAGACTTTATTAGGTAAATTTGATGAAACAAAAATAAGGATAATGAATTAAATTTAGGATAGTGATATATAAACGAAATATAATTAAAAGGAAAGTTGAGGGAGACAGAGAATAACGGCAATTTGATATATGTTTGTAAATTGGAGTGAGTCATGGTAATTATGACATAAAGTCTCTACTCTGATTTTGGATATTTTTTATAAAACTATTAATTTTGTGATTTATATATTATTAATCAAATAACTTGGCCGAAAGAATTGATCTAATAATAGGGGCAGAAATTCTTGTCATAGATGAGTATAGAGACTCTCAGATGAAAACTATTATTTGGTGCACCCTTTAAATTTATTGAAACCAGTTTAATTTTACAATTAGATGCTTGGAGGAGGATGACAGTGGTGACCCAATCGTTGAAGTATTGGTGAATCTAGATAATTTGTGTGTAATTCACGAGTGTGACAAGTCTATGTTAATGTATCAGGATGAGTGTGTGGGGAAATGTGAAGTGTTGGATGTGAATAGGTAAAATTCTTGACCAACTCCTTATTTAAGTGTACCACAAGGACGGATGGAAGGTAACCATAAAGAGGGAAAAGAAGCCCATTTGTCTTGAAATTGCAATTCACATTTCTGTAGGTAAGCCGTTTGATGAACCTCTACTGTGGATCTATGTGTGGAGTCTAAGTGTTCGAATTTGACTAACCTAAATTAAAACTACTTGTTTCATGATCGTGAGAATAGCAAAGTATCAATTTTTCATTTCTATCTAAAGAAGTTAGAAGCTACACTCCTAGGTAGGGTAATAGAAGATGAACCGGTTATAAGCACGAAATGCTTGAATCGGAGCGAGTGAGTTGGTAAACTTAGAGTTCATTGTTATATATAAACTAGGATTAACTGAGTTAAAAGGGATTCCCTAGAAAGAGAGAGAGAGAGCGATCTTGCATATCGTATATTGAAAGATCATAAGCTGTATTGTCCATTTTCTGAAGTCTATTAAACTAGAATTGTGAGCGTATAGACAAGTTTAATTAGAGTTTAAGATAGCTGTAGAACTTAATATTTAACCATGCATCAAATGTTGATAAGAAATTGTTATAAAAGATTATTTATAGAGATAGCTATCAAAGATTGTGACTTTATGTCTTATATTGATATCTTGGAACTCCTTCCTTAATTTAAAATATTTGCAAACATCAGATATATACGGATCAAAATGTAAATTAATAAAAATATAAAAGTATAAAAATCATTTACATTAAAAACACATTATGGTCGAACCTTCAAAAACTGAAGAAGGAGGGAAGTTATATTGCTTCACAGATATACTATGAAAATATAAAACTGCGTTCCTGGTATATTTTACATCTCTCTTCTGTATTTAGACCAGAAATAACAGTATATTTTTCCGCTGATGAGGGTTAGAATAACATAAAGTTCGAGGGGATCAGCAAAAAACTAATATCCCCCCGTTTCATTCCATAAATTTGTTCTTACTTTCCTAACTAGACATATCAATAATATTAGAAGATTTGCTGGAGTATTGGAAAACTAGGAATTTTAAACTTCAACCAGAATAATTATGTATTTAACCGATAATTCGTTAAATTGTATCTTTGAATTAAAATTCTGAAATTGGCTGATCTTTGTATCCATGCAAAAAAGCGATACACATACTACGACCAACCAGATTGAAATTAAAATAATAAATGTTATTAATTCTGAAAATTCCACATGCATAATTCTTAACGATTATGTTATCTGCGAAAAAGAAACTTAAATTATTGATCAAAATGAAAACAAAAGAACACAAAAGTTATAGAAAAATGTTTAAAAAAGCGAATTTTTAACAGGAAAATAACAAAAGATATGTACTAAAATAGCGAAGACTAATAATTATTAAACTAATAACAATTAAAAGAGCATGTTTTACAGTAGAATTATATTCTATTAAACATAGATTACAATTATTTGTCGAAAGCATTGAACAGTTAAGTTACTTAAATCCTTACTTTTTAAAACATGTTGACAGTTAGATCGCATACTTAGGCATTTATTTTTAAGTCTTGAAATTGGAAATTATCTATATACAAGTGATACTTAAGATTTATTTCAAAATTATGCACTTATGAATTTTATTTATACTATTTATATTCAGAATACATTTATTTTCTTTAATTACAGATTACGAGGGGTAACGCAATCCTCATGTAATCCTCATGTACATAATGATGCAAATTATAACTATGTGACGTAGTATTACTACTGCCCTACCCTTTTGCCATAATATAATCGAATATAACTAACTGTCAAAGTAAATAGCCTAGGTAAAGACACACAACTCAATTCCAACTCACCTATTTATTTATCAGTTACTGTAATATAATTTCTAAGGAGTTTTTACTCTCTATGGGACCTTTGGATTAACCCTTCTATTCAATTATTATTGAAATAATACGCTCTTACCAAAACCTTACCAGTTAAGGTTGCTTTGATTTATGAAATCCTCTGCAACACTTATAGTCAGTAACAACTCTTGGTATTGTCACCATCTATTTAGAACTATACTCAGAGTTAATTACACTCGTCCCCTATCTCCTAAATGTCCCTATACATATATCACTATATCTGATTCGCTTCACTTTTTTTCTATCTGCATCTAATTAACCTAATCACGTTTCATTTTGGCTGGGAAGAAATTGCTATTTTATGCAATCAATCTCAATTAAAGGCCCCAAGGTTAGTAAAGAGAAAATAGCGAATAGCCCAACGTCACAGCTATTATTGTTAATTCTTTTGATTTCAAGAAGCCATAGATTGAAGTAACCTACAGTATGGAAAAGATAGAGGCTCCCAGTGTGATTAATGTCCTTCCTTTGAAAAGTTTCAATACCAAATAAAACCACCATGAAATAATATATGTTTATAAGAATTATAGCCCATAATATAAAGCTGCTGTGAAGTGAAAAAGGAAACTTCCAACTGGTCACATGTCCCTCACAGACTATCCAAGTAGAAGACGTTATTCACAGTTGATGCAAACATAATGAAGAACGAGAGGGAGTTTATCCTACCAGACATCCGATGCAAAGTAAACATCCGAATAATCATGAATGAAACATATCTCAGTGACAGAAACGACCACATAGAACTGTGTACATGTCAAAGTGTCAGCACTCTGTGTTCCTCGATTCCTGACTCCTTTTCAGAAGCAAACATAGCGTAAAATGCCAAGGAAGATGTTGAATCTCTTGAAACAAAACGAAGAAAATTTTTTGATCACTGTAACTATTGATGAATCTTGTTTTATCAATATGATGCTGAGATCAAACAAATGAGCAAGGATTGAAAGAATAGCGACTTCTCTCTTGCCATCAAGAGGACTGACGCATAAGTCTATAGAAAAGATCCTGAAGTCTGTTTTTTTTTTCCGACTGTGAGGAGTTATCGTAAAATACTACCTGAAGAAGATCCAGATCACGGGGCATTATTACACACTGCTAAAGGAATTGAGCAGATAGATTAAAATTTTTTAAATATAGTCATTAAAAAGGTCTGTCTTCATCTTTATTCAATACAACTGTTCACTCATCTCGAGGTGTTGTACAACTGTTCACCGTTCACTGAACGAAGTACACA
>BMAW01073260.1:0-10185 GCA_019974015.1 Nephila pilipes
TCCCTCTGACTATGTCGCCTTACTCTGCGAGCAATCACCCTTGCCCTTTTAAAGGCTATGAGTTTTTCAGTTGTGGGATACCGTCTGAAGATACCCCACAATTTCCTTTGTTCCCGGTAGGAGGATTGACATTCCTTATTCCACCATGGTTTACTCATCTTCCTCTGTGATGTTCTATTCTTCGGTATCGCTGCATCAGCAGCGTTCACGATAGAGGTAGTGACATGTCGGACAGAGTCATTAACATCTTGATCTTGAACCATTGTACCGGTAATAACCGCTAACCGTGTGAATAAATCCCAATCTGCCCGGTTGAAGCGGTAAGTGGGGGAACGTAAACGCACCCCACTACCATGAACCTGGGAGATCAGGAGAGGGAAATGATCACTATTATAGAGATCATTTAGAACCTCTAAATTCAGCGACGGTAGCAGTGTCGGTGAACAAATGGCTAGATCAAGGGAATGAAAAGTCCTAGTGGGAGCATGGAAATACGTCTTCTCGTCGGTGTTCAGCAGACAGAGACTGTGATCAGAGATCAATCGCTCCATCTGCCGACCACGAGAATTTGTACCATCATACCCCCACTGAGGGCTGTGTCCATTGAAGTCACCTAGCAGAAGGAAGGGAGCTGGTAACTGTTCGACTAGTTGGTTTAAATCCATTTGTGGCACAACATCGTTAGGTGGCAGATAAATGCAGCAGACTGTGATTAATGTGCGAGTGTGAATTCGCACAGCCACAGCCTGCAACGATGTGGTCAGTGTAACGACGTTATGAGGATAGTTCTGGGATGCCAGAATGCAAACACCTCCAGAAGAAGGTGATGCGACTTCAACATCCCGTCGTACACAATGATTTCCACGCACGCGGGTTGTCATATTACTCTTCAGAAAAGTTTCCTGAAGAGCAACACAGACAGGTTGGTGCGTAGATATAATGGATTTGAGATCCTCTAGTCTGGGTCGTAAACCACGGCAGTTCCAGGAAACAAAAGCCATTAATTGGGCGCACTGGAAGTGGAAGGTCCCGTTTCCAGGACCCCCATGGAGTTATAATCTTCAGGCGATGGGTGTAATATTACCTCATCCCCGTCAATGACTCTAGTTTTTTTGCGAGGAACGCTGTTCTTCGCATTAAATTTTAGTTTTTGCCTCTGCAAAGCCTTTGACCTGGCCAATGGCCTAGTCTGATTAGCCTTAGCAGAGGGAGATGTTTTAAGAACGTTAATTTTTTTCGTTTGCTGTGGAGCATTAACCTTTGTAGATGTAGGGGTTTTAAAAACATTTAAATTTTTCTTTTGTTGTGGTGTCTTAGTTGTAGATTGAGTGGCAGTAAGAGGTTCAGGAAATTGAGTAGATTTTGAAATCTTTATAGCTTGTGTGGCGGTGGCGTAATTCTTTCCGAGTACAGGGGTACGGGAAGTTACTATACGTCTTGCCTCAGAGTATGGAACGTTTTGCAGAGTTTTAACAGTCGTAATTTCTTTCTCTTCTGCCCATTTAGGGCAAGAGCGAGAATATGCAGGGTAGTTGCCCTGACAATTGACGCACTTCTCTTCAGCGTTACAGGAAGCACTATCGTGTCCTGTTGCTGAACAGCGAGCGCACGTCAATTGTCCCCTACATGCGTTCTTAGAATGTCCCAAACGCTGGCAATGAAAACATCGTAGAGGATTGGGAATGTATGGTCGGACGGAGAGCCTTAGATATGCAGCCTGCACTGTCTGTGGTAGAGTAGGATTCGAAAAGGTCAAAATAAGGTGCTGTGTATTAAGCACCTTACCATCTCTCCTAATCGAAATCCTCCGAACGCCACAAACTTGCTGGTCCTGCATATTCTCCAAAATCTCCTGTTCTGACACATTCGCCAAATCTAGTGATGATACAACGCCACGAGAATAATTTAGTGAGGTGAAGTGGATACGGGAAAAGGTCCCAAAGACTTCATCTTCATAGCAAGTTCCGCCTGTATCTCATTATTTACTTCAAGTAATAGGTCACCTGATCTCAATTTCTTAATTTCTTTGACTGTTCCAATCATACCCTGTATGCCCTTTTGTATAAGAAAAGGAGAAACGTTATTGAAGGAATCCTCCACTCTTTTAACTATAAAAAAACGTATGGTGCTTGTGTTCGGAATATTTTTTTTATTTGTGTCATGTAAATGTATCGCCTCACTGGAAGTAGATTCGTGTTGTTCAACACGGTCTGCCCATGTTGCATTTGTAGCATTTTTAGCCTTGGGAGCCAAAATCTGAATATCTTTAGTTGTCACCATATTGCCTTAAAGAGAAAAAAAATTCACGGAAAGACTTCTAGTTCGATGGGTCCCCGCCAGACCCATCTCCCCACCCTTTCCTAACGTGGAAACGAGTAACCTCCTGAGAGATTCGTTCCAGCCGGACAATGTGACCTGCCCCATTACGTGCCCAGGCAGAGGCACAGGTCCAAGGCCGAAGCCAAGGAGTGTTTCTCGCAATGGGAGGGAGGTCACACCATCCAGCCACACGCAACCAAGGCTCTCCCTCTGGGAACATTTTATAGGATGACATTCCAAAACTGTAACCGACGGCGCACGCAACTCCTCTCCTCGCACACCCTTCCCCAACCAGGGCCTTTTCCAATCACGCCCATGCGGTCTCCCACTAGGTACCTCCGCATGAGGGCTACTGGGGCCCCGTATTGCCAGAGCTAGGCATGCAGGAAATCGGCATTGATACGCCGTCGGCCTTTTAGTGTTTTAGTAGAGACACCACAAATATTTTTTTTTATTTTTAAATATTTTTATTCATTTTTTTAAATTTTTTTTTCCACACAAGAGTTAACACAAACATTAATAAGAAAAAAAACTATGTTAGTTTAAACTGTTTTCCGCTTGATATCTTATACTATCAGGCGGAAAACAGTTTACCCCACCCCCCCCCCCCCCCCCCCCCCCCGGGCGGGGGACAAGAAGAGGAAAACAAAGATCACTGAGGTACCTCGGGGTTGTGAAGCCCGTACTCATCTCAGGTAGATGAGCCCCCTGAGGGGCAGTATAAAGTCAAATACAATAGATGATCTTAGAATGTAAAGGCCGTTATCACAACCGCTTTGTTAATTGTAGAATAAAGGCATTGTAATTTCAACATCATTTATATTTAAGAACAGTTAAATTAACTAACTAAATTTCTAAAATTCCGCTTTATAGACTGAATAAACTGTCACAATATAATTACAGTTTTTTTTTTGTTTTCTTATTCCTCCTTCTTATTGGTGCTAATGGAAAGAGAAAAGAAAGTATTTACTTAAATGTGTATTACTGCATAAAAATTGAACTATATCACTTATTATTTATTCCAGATGTGTATTAAACATCTAAAAGGTTTAATAAGCACTGCAAGTTAAAAGTAACTAAAATTGCAAGTATGAAGGTCAAAAATAGAGAGAAATTTTATTTTATTTTTGATTACTGCAGAAAAATTATTTAAAAAAGTTTCCAATTGATAAGTAGAAAAATGACAATACTTTTGCTCATTATAATTGAACTACATATTATACGTATTTACAAAAAATTTATAGTTAAAATGTATTTTGTTATTTATTTTTACTTTGTTGTTTCTGCGAAACACAAAAAAATTCTTATACAGTAAATGAAAAAAGAACATTCAATATTACACATGATATTTAATATTTTTCAACATGAATAAATAAAGAATGACAAACTAAAATTTCAGGCTCTAAATTTTTATGTAAGCAATAAAACTTTTCTTCCTTTTTCCAGTACTGCCTCAAATAATATAAATATTTGAAATACTCTGGTACTAAATCTATAGAATTGTAGTTTTAGGGACCTTGAATATTTTCGAAAGAAATATACAAGTAGAAAATTAGGTATTTGGAATGGTTTTATTCTCCTGCATGCACAGAGATTAAAGTTTTTCATTTGTGATTTAATAATTATAAATTTCAATTATTCGACGAAATGCTTTTTAAAGTATTTGAGGAATTAGTTGAACCACTGAATTTCTTTTAAAAAATTAGAATATTATTATTTTTTTTAAAAAAAAACTTTTTAGGTAAAAGTTGAGGATATGCATGATAAACGTATGGATTTAGAATGTGAAAAACAATTTAAGAAACTGCTACAGGTTTTCTTTTATAAATAAAATATTTTTTGAACTTGTAATGCTTTTTAATTAAAATTAAAAAGCTTAATTCTTTTAGAGACACAAATTATTTACTTGATTATGTATCACTCAAATTTCTTAAAATATTTCACTGGAAATCATATCAAATAAAATATGTTCTCGACATATCACGAGTTTTCAAAAAAAAAAAAAAAAAAAAAAAAAATTAAAAATTTGAGTTCTTTCATTTTTGAAAAGGCATTTCATTCTTGAAATAAAAAAAAAGTTTAAAAACATCTTGAATGTGATCCATTTCCTTCACACCCCTCCCCATTGGAAAATGTTAATATATTTTAAGTTCTGTTATTTCCTCTGAAATAAAAAGCATCTGAGTAAATTTATATCTCTAAAATGTTTTAATATAAAATAATCGATCACACGCACACACAGGGGGAAATAATAAATTAATATTCTGAAATATCTTGATAGGTATTCACGTGATTTACACAAAAATCATCTGAAGAAGGTTCGTTTGCTCTAAAATATTCAAATATGCAGAGTACAAAAACTGTTTATCGCAAAATTAAAGATAGAGAAGTAAACTGAACATTGTGTAATTTCTCCTAAAAACAAAAAACAAAATAATAATAATAATAATAATAAAATGAAAAAGCTCTATACAAAGTTTTGCAAGAAACAGATTTAGCCACCCAAGACGCTCTTTTTTATATAATTATTATTAATTTACTCTATTACAGGAATTAAAGTAAGCGATGAAATATTGAGAAATAGACTATGGTAAACTTTTCTGCTATTAAAATTAAAGGAAGCGATGAGTTACTGAAATGAATATATTTAAGCTAAATGTAACTAAAAATAAAGCAAACGATAAATTATTGAATTAGATATTATATCAGATATATGTTATTCAAATTGAAGCAAACGTTAAATTATTAAACTGAATACATTTAAGCTAAATGTAATTAAAATTGAAGCAAAGGATAAAAAATTTGTTAAGTGATCTGGTACGCCAAAAGTGATCCAACTGAAACAATAGTCCCTTGGATGGCTAATATTAACTATCGTAAGATATTCCAAATAATATCTTGTATTCCTTACTTTTAGAGGAATGAAAAATAGTTCACTCTTTTGATGTATGGATACAATACTTTTCTCCAATCTGCAACATTCTTCCATCTAAGTTTATTTAAATGTAAATCTCCAATCTGCTTGAAAATTTAATTATTTTGTCTGTATGCCATATTGATAATTACAATAAATATTTTTTGTGAGTTCGCTTTCCTTCATTGTGTGGCAATTCTTTATGTCCAGCAGTATGTATCACATGGCGTATTTTGTTGCATTTTAAAGTCCTTTGTTTCAAATGACAAACAACCCTGGAAGTGAGTGATATTACATATCTAGGTGCCACTAAAAAGAATTCCCTGTGACAGGACGCGATAGGGCTTTTATCATTCATTTGCATTGAAGATTTGGTAAATGTAACATTTGATATATTCAAAAACGGACGAATTTAAAATGTCTCCTGTATTAACTTAAGCGAAAGTTTTTGTTATATTAGCAGGGAATTTGTAAATACTGCTTTCAGAAAAGCATAGCTTGATTAAAATTGCCGATAAACATTATTCTGGATACGAAATTGTTGAACAAGATAAGATATTGGCCCTCTACTTATTTGGTTACGTTGTTCTACCGGTGAGACTGGATCAAATAACAGGATAATTAAATATCTTTTGTCATATAAATGATCTGGAGAAAAACTATGTAACATTTAGCTATTACTATTTTTGAATAACTTCAACAGCAAAAGTAACTGATTTCTAGAAGCATGTTCAGTATCCCACCATTGATTATGCAAAAAGTCCAATATCTCACTTACAATATCTTATTCTGACCTTCCACGATACACATGTTATTCGGTTGTAGCCCTGACCTCTATGGTCTCCAGATCTTTTTCGCATTGAAAACATCCGGTCATGGGTTTCTGAGAGACTGGCCCGCCACCTCTCTACAGCTAATATTGTTCATAGAATTGAAGCATCAAGAAATGAGTGTCCAATTTGTGTCAACCAATCCCAGTTTTTTTTTTTTTTTTTTTTTTTTTTTTTACAATTGCATATAGTCGAAGATATTTGAGGATTGAATTTTCAGAAATGTCATTCAGACAATAAGCCCTAAATTAACTTTTGACTAAATTTGGTTTCCAAATCACACTAAAAGTTTTTGAAATACAGTAAATATATTTTTTTAAAACAAGTAATTACTTTTTTACGAAGGTTGATTTTCTCTCTCCGTGCCGTACAATAAACTCTGCGTCGCAAACACACTAATATTGTTCAAATAAAAAAAATCTCTCGGGGACGATTAGCATTTCATACCTGAAGAAAAACGTTAATCTTAGTTTTAAGGTTTGTTGTTTTCTCAGAAGTTATGCGCTTTTGAATTACATTACTTTTGCTTACATTTTCTAGAAATTTAATAAAAACTTCTTGATAAATTCGTCCTCTGCGATACCTCGATATAAATTCATTGGGATCGTATAAAATTATTCTGAAGCAGGTTTGGGATTTCTAGAAATGAGAACACTCAGAATAATAATAATAATCATTTATCAGAAAGTTAAACGGAATAAAAAATGTGAGAGAGAGTGGGATTAAAAACTTTTTGCGGTATTTTAAAGAACACAAACATTACTTTTGTGAATAGAATTTCAAAATAATTTTGCGCGTTTGTTTCGCTTAAAGGAATGAAAAATTGCCTTTTTTTTGATAAAAATTGAATTTCATTTTTCAATCTCCTTTTATTTGAAAATCTTTATTTTCATCCTAAGTTTTATTTTAAAAATGCATAAAATTTTGTTTCTTTTTGAAAACAATAAAAAATTACATATTAAATCGGTTATAATTAATCGGTTCAACTATTAGTAATATATAAGTATATTAATTTTGAGAAAGGTTCATAACTGTACTATGGAAATAATTTTTATTAAATGTCTTATTTAACGTGATACATTTATATATTGAAAATATATGTAAAATATGAAATTTAACATTTTTGTCAAAAATAAATATTTAATAATGTTTGTAAATGAAACACAACATTCTTTTTGTTATTCTCGAAATTTATTCATTATTATAAAAAATTCAGTTTTAGAATATGTAAAATTAATCACAGAATTTTTTAATATAAATATGTGTGTTTCATGAATTACTTTGAAATTTCATGAGAATCAATCTCATTTTTTTTTATTTTAGAACATTATGATAACAATTAATTTTGTTTATAGAAATATCTGCTTCTTTGCATATATATATATATATATATATATATATATATATATATATATATATGTTAATTTAGGGTTATGAGGAGGTTGGTTGTTTTCACAGATGTAATGTTCATATTTGGCTAAACTGTTTCATATACTCGTTAAATGATTAATAATTAAGTATATTTTAATTTTGAAGACTTCAAGATCACATGCATTCTTTATCACCTAAAGCAGGGTTGGGCAAATAGCAGTCCGTTAATAGTTTGTTTGTGTGTGTGTGTGGATGTGGATTCATCATCTGAAGCAGGGGAGCGGGGGCAAATAGAGCACCGCCAATTTTTTTTTTCTTTCATTGGCCAGCCAAGATAGTCAGAAAACTCTGCCTTGAACTGAGAGATTACCTTCCCGTGTATAAAAATCATTCAAAGCATTAGAATTTTGTAAGAGATACTTTAAATATAGTATATTTAAAAGTTTAAAAGCTTATGAATGTATACATGAAAGTGAATAGAGAGTAATATTTCTCTAAAGATATTGAAAGTCAAATACTTAAGACTTCACACAAAGAGTAATTGATGATTAAAATAATTCATGATGAGAATGTAGTAATTGAACTGGGCAGCTTTTAATTTTATGGAAAACTGCAGTAACCCTTGAAATTTGTTTCCACTGAATGGTAATGAAACCAGTAGAAGAGGAGCCATTCTGCCCAGCAACTTTCATGAAAAGAGATTTGGAGGGAATCTAAATCATCATAATTAACTACTCGCGTAAAGATTTCATTGTCAGGTAGATAAGTGTAATTTCAAGTACATTTCGGAAAAGTTGGCTGTACTCTTTAGAGCATGTTGGAATAAATCGAATCCCTCAACTGTTATGAGGACTCCAGCGTTCACCTCTTCGCAGTTGTTCCAAAATCCATTTCAGTTTTCGTGATATGGAACAACTAATGCAGGAACAATAAAGTAGATACGAATTAAATTTTAACAATTAATAAATTAACTAGTGATGAAGGTTTGTTCAAAATATTGGGACATTTAATGTCTTTGAATTATTGAATTTAGGTTTTGTATATTAATATAAAGTATTTTTATTCATTTCCTTTGTAACTTTTCTGTAATTATCTTAACTACCTGAAAAATATTTATGCAGTGTCGAATAAGGAAAGTGAAAAAATAAATATGCCCTTTTCAATAAAAATGTGTATTTTCTTGAAAATACGTGCTATTGTGTGGCTATCAGGAGAGTGAAGTGATAGCTAATTTTTTTTTATTCTTTTTATCTGCAGATTTGATTCTGTTTTATTAACGGTCGCACTAGAAGCAACACAAGAGCTATTCGTGGCGGACCACGTAATTCTGATCCTTGGTCAAATGGCGAGGATGACAACTGGGTTGGTATCTCCTTCTCCTAACTTCCACACCACGCCAACGGGAGGATTTTGGGCCCGAACAGATTTAATGTGGCCTCCCCCCCCGATTACATAGCAGGTCCTTTGTGGCATCAAGGTTGGAATCCACGACTCGACGAAGCCACCGGCCGCGTACTCGACCACTAGGCTACTGTGGCCTATCAATATGTAGGTTATAATTGTAATATTCTTTGAAGATAATTCTCGTATTTCCTTAGTAATAGATGCCATTTTGACTAAATCGAACCAAATTTTGAAAGTATAAGATTTTAGAAACATTTTAATATTTGCCGCAATTGTACCGAGAAGAATTTTAGTTGCACTTTCTAAAACGAAATTTCTTGTTGAGTGAAAATTCTCTATATTTAAAATTAAATTGTGAGTTTAATAAAGGTAACAGTATTTGAAGAATTGTATATCTTTAACAAAATGACTCTATTTTTTGAATGTTTATTCTCAGACGCATTAAAAAATACATTAATTTCGAAGTTGTACATATAATACACAATACACAATAATATTCTTCCAGATTCACAATTCGTCTTCAGTACTAACCACAGCGCTGTTCATCAACTGCTACGGGTTGTGAATGCCATTACTGATTAATTTAATTCCAAAAAAGTATCTGGGAATATCTTCCTTGACATACAAAAAGCTTTCGACCGCCTCTGGCATGATGAATTGCCCCCTCCGCTCAGCCCCAACATAATAGTTATCTTAAATAACTACCTTAAAGATAGAACATTCCAAGTTTAGCTTAATAATACTTTCTCTACAATATGATACATAATAGCCGGTCAAATCATCGGTCTGTAATTTTATCCAGTTTGCTACAATTTGTTTACATATTACTTCCCTCAGAGTCCTTACCATAGCCTAATTTTATTCGCAGATGACGCATTAATCCTTATCTAAGGAAATTGTCCAATTAACGAAATAGTTAAATTACAAAATCAACTAAAACAAATAGATCATTGCAAGACACTCGGAAGGATTGCTCTACACACTAATAAAAATAAAGATCTTATTTTTAGAAAAGGTAAAGTCCTCCCTCCTAATAAAAAACTCAAATTCTTTAATGATCAAATCTCTTCGCACTCTGAGATCAAAAACTTAGGAGCTATCCTAGACTCCTAACTCACCTTCAACCTTCATATCCAATCAATAATTGACAAATGCTGGGCCGAAATCCATAACTATATACATTTAATGGGCAGAAATTCAGTAAAACTCTTGCTAACAAAGTTCTTCTTTATAAACAAGTAATCCGCCCTATCCTACTTTATGATTCCTCCTCCTGGTGGCATGCCATCCCAACCCACATTAAAAAAATACAGGTACTTCAAAATAAAATCCTCCGCATGATTATTA
>BMAW01073263.1:0-11881 GCA_019974015.1 Nephila pilipes
GCTGTTTTCCTCACCCCCGACGATTTTTTCACTGATAACCTTACGATGGCATAGCGATTCAGACCTCAGAAGATGCCTTTGAGAGAATCATATGAAGTAGAAGAAGCAATTAAAAATAAAAAAAAAAAAGTGACTGACATTATTTTCTGATAAAGTTTACATATTCTAGAACAGGATTCCATAAGAACTGTACGTCTTACTTATGTATAATTATATTAATATTCTATAGATTACACCATAAAAGGAAATTATTTTGTTACCAAATGCATATACAAGTTTTTTAAAAAAAAACGGTAAAAAATGAGTAAGATATAATGTCGTACGAGTAAAGAAACCATGGACAGGCTTCAAGATTTTTTGAAGCTAGATTTTCGACACTTTTTTTTTGTCAATCAATTATCTTTTCACTAATTTTTCAAAAGATGCCTTTGAGAGAGGCATCTGAAGTAGAAGAAGCAATTAGAAGCAAAATGTGACTGATATTATATTATATAATAAAGTTTACATATTCTCGAACCGGTTTTCATAAAAGAACTGTAAGAATTATGTATAAATGAATTTTTTTTCTGATACCAAATATATATAAAAGTATATATATATATATAGTACAAAATAAGTAAGATACAATGTCGTACGAGTAAAGAATCCAAGGACGGGCTTCAAGATTTTTTTTGGTTAGATTTTCTCCTCTTTTTCTTGTCAACCAATTATCCTTTTTCTAATTTTTTCATGCGTCCAGCTCACAAATACACATTGCTTTGCGCAGCACAGCCATATTTAGCTCTTGTGCCATAACCCCCTCTACTTTTAATCATTCACTTGTCTTGGATGAAAAATTCCCGAAATAATGTCATTTTGGATTAAAATGAAGCGTAATGTAAAGAAATTTTACAATATCCATATGGTATCATTGAACAAACAGCTCTTTCAAATATTTCTTTTTAAAATGGGGCTCCTAAATATAGCGCAACTGCCTCCCCCCCCCCCTGTATTAAAAGATTGTTTGTGTTATTAACATCGCACTTGAAAGCAACACAATGGATATTGGCGAAATACCTCTTAATTTCGAACCAATCAAGTGGCCAGGAGGACACGTGTGATATGAAATTCTACTCAATATACTTCAACACCACGCCAGTGTAATGACTTGGAGCCTGTATAGATTAAACGTATATCAACTCCCCTAAATGGCGCTTCTTAGTGGAATCAAGACTCCAAACCATGCCTCCATGAAAAAAAAAAAAAAAACCGCCTTGATTTTACCACTACAACGTGAGAATATAATGAATAAGTCGGGAAATTTTCAATAAAATACATATTTCATTTCTCTAAAATTTACAACCAATAGATTTACTTTTTTGTCGTAACATAAGCCTTCCTTCGTGTTACTTACTTTTGCTAAGACTGTCGAAAAAATTGAATCGGTAGTATTGTCATAGTCGACAGGTTATTAACGCGTGACAGGAACCCAAGATTATAACTGAAATTTCTACTTATCTCAACAAAATTGGACCTGAGTTGAGATTATTACTTATAAAAAGAGCCTCTCTGGACCCACGGCTTCTTACCGCTGAGTGTTACGCTGGATTCAGACGATTTTAGATATTAAGCCTAATTCGTGAAAAAAATTCCTCTAAAATCGGATATTTATTAAAATATTTTGGTATTTACATATAATATTTAAAATGCATTAAACTTAATATATACAAAAGAAAAAAAGATTTAATCAAAAATTCAATGTTTTATACATAAAATTACATAAAAAATCATACTTTTAAGAAAATACAAAATATATTTACATATGTTACATAAATTTCATGGTGTAATGATGTACCATTATATGGAATACATAAATATAAAAGATAATTCTTATTTTGCTGTATGGTTATTTATATGGTATATTTATAAAATTATTTTTTTTATATTTTAAATTATTATTAATAATTATATTACTTGTATTATTTATAATAATTATATTATTAATTATATTATTTGTAAAATTATATTATATATGGTATATTTATAAAAAAAATCAATGCATAGTACAACGTCACATGTCTTACACACATATTTTGATTCTTCACGCAAGATTTTGAGCAAATGGCACATCATAGTCCTTTTTTTCCCTTTTTTTTTTTACTTTAATGTCTATGTACAGATTTGGATTATTTTCGCTAACATTTCTGTCAGATTCATTCATTATTTCGAAAATCTCAGTATCAAATAAATACTTTCGTCATGGCTACCTCTACTAATAAAAACCGACCGAATGAAATGAACAGCTTAAAGCATCTGCTACTAAAAGTCCTAACCCCCATAAAGGGCCATAAATTCTCCTTCAAAGAAGCAAGCAAAAAAAAAAAAAAAAAAAGCAAGAGCCCTCTGTAAATCATGTCATTACATTTAAAGAGCCGCACAGCAGCACGTGCTGTTAACATTTGCTCCCCTCTCCCTCCTGATAGCCAGAAGTGAAATCCAAGCCCATATCACCAAGGTAAACACTCCAAATAACCTAGCTATATAGATTTCGCGGTATTGTAACGCCATATAGTAACATTAAAAAAATCAAATAAAACGTTCTCATCGAGCGTATCTCTATTGATACGCTGGGCCGTAGAAGACACCCACGGAGCGTATTGCACGTGATACTCTGGGCACAGGAGAGCCAACACGAGCTTATCGCCTGTGATACGCTGAGAGCAAAAGGGTTATATTACTAATCGACAATATCCTGCAATGTTGATTTATTAAGACAGTAAAAACGCAAGACCGGACCCATTTGGTGACCGGATATGACAGAATAGTACCCCTGTAGCTCATGCATGTCGTAAGAGTAGCGACAACTATTATTTCGGGGAACTTAACCCTCACGGGCTTCTATCCCCTGTGAAATGGCTTAAAAAAGATGGTGAACTGAACCTTGGTTTTTCACTTGCCCAGAAGTTAATGAGTTATTATGGAAGTTATTTTTATAAAACATTGCAATAGTTTGATGAAAATAGAGTTTTTAAGGAATTTAAAAATTATTGCAGAAAGTAAAGATATCACAAAGTATAAAATATATTGGATGATCAATTTAATTGCAGAATGGAGAAATTATTATAATATTGCAGCAGAAGTCTATTGAATTCCTGCTTGCTTGCTCGGTCTGGTCGCAGTAAGAGCGTGGGTTGTGATTGGTCGGTGGCGCGGTGAGCTGTTTGAGTATATAAGTGTGTGGGGGTAGGGGTGGATGGTGGATGCCAAGGATGCTAGTGTTGGTTTTTAAGATCGCGGGAGTTGGGTGGTTTAGTATTGGATTTTAGAAAGTTTAAATTATTGTATAATTTTAAATTATAGGATTAAGATTTCTCTGGGTCTATGAAGTTGAGGGTTATTTCTTATTGGGGTGTATTTTTCTATTTCTTGTATGGCTTTATTATTTGAAGTATCAATTTTTTGGAAGAAATTTTCAGATAGTTTTTTAATAAAATTTTTTAGTGTGGGGAGTTTAAGTGAAAATCTAATATCTGTATTTCTCATGTACCATTGGGCTTTTACTATTGTTCTAATTGTGGAGTTTTGTGATTTTTCTAGTATGTCGAAAGTAGTGTTAGCACAGTGTGACCAGACCGGGCTAGCATAGGTCAGAATAGGTCTTAAAATCAGGGTGTAGATAAGCATTTTATTACGTCTGCTTAAAGCAGATTTACGCGAGATAAGGGGAAAAATTTTATTAACTGCAGATCTATACTGCTTTTTAATTCGTATTACATGTTGTTTGAAAGTCAGTTTTTTATCCAGCGTTACACCAAGATATTTGGTGTCTAGAGACCAGGGTATATTTTTGTTTTCCAGAAAGATGTCTGGTTCATTTTTTCTGTATCCTCGTGAGAAGAAGACGGCCTCTGTTTTGGAAACATTCAGGGCAATTTTCCAAGTAGAGTACCATGCTTCTAGTATCTGTAAGTGTTCGTTTAGTGCTTGGCCTATGTTAGGTGAAGATTTGTGTTGTGCTAAAATCGCAGTGTCATCTGCATACATGCATAATTTTGTTCCTGGGTGTGTAGGGATGTCGTTCACGTAGTAATTAAACAAACTTGTTGAGAGGATTCCTCCTTGCGGGACTCCGGCTTCTATTTATCTTGGATTTTATAGTTTTTCATTTACTGTGACTTGGAATTTGCAATTTTGAAGATAGGAACTGGTTATTTTCACAAGATATGGTGGGGTGTTGTACTGTATCATTTTGTATATTAATCCAATATGCCAGACTCGATCAAAAGCTTTCTGGATATCCAGGAAAACCGCTCCTGTATTTTTTCTTTTGAAGAACCCCGTTTTTATGAATTCGATGACTCTGAGTAGTTGATGGCTGGTGGATAGCTTTGGTATGAAACCATGTTGTTGGTGGATAGTTACATCGTTTTCTTGGAGGAAGTTGGAGAGTCTATTATTGTGTATGATCTTTTCTTAATATTGGAAGTAGGGATATGGGTCTGTAGTTGCTTGGTAGGGTGGGATCTTTTCCTGGCTTCAGGATCGGGATAACTACGGCGGTTTTCCAGGTGTTTGGGAAATAACCGAGTTCTAGCATGTTATGGATTATGTTTCTAAGTTAGAATATGCAGAGTTGGGGTAAATTTTTGATCATCTTGTTGGTCGTAAGAGGTGACTAAAGTGGGTACCCAAGTGTCTGGGGTATAGCCGGGCAAGCTGCCTTTGAGAATTATATCAGGGACTTGCCTTTTTTAAGTAGGTGCGGGCATCATGACCCCGAGGCACCCTAGTGATCTTTTTTCCTTCCAATGGGATTTACTGTCTTTGGTAAACACGGGTGACGCACAATTGGGTTACCTAGCGATCCTTTTCTTTTTTCGATCCTCCATCTTGTCAACCAATTTTTGTCTTTTTATCCCCCTTTTTTTTTCACTCGTCTAAACCACAGTTTTATCTTGTTTGGTGCAGCATAGCCATATATGTCTCTTGCTCCAATAAAATTCCCATTTCATTTAATCACTCACTTATGCACAAGGCGAGGTTCTTAAATTAAATAACGTCATAATGTAACTCAAAAAATTAGCTGAAGGGGAAAAAGTGTGAAAATTAAAACAGTTTTATTTTCTCTGTCGCTTTTTAGACAAATCTTGAATAATATATTACATAGATTAATTATCGATTATTTTAATTAAAATTTTACGCGATTTGTTTTCGTACAACAGTTATATAAAAATAAGTTATATGAATCTTTTTTCCTCTGTTATTGAATGAATAATTTATGGTCATATATAATATTTGTTACAGCAATCATTTGCAATAAATCTATAATTGTCCAATTTATGTCTGAAATTATAAATTTAAGACACTATGATGCAACTTATAAGCAAAAACAATGGGATGCAATATGATGCTAGTGCTTCATGGCGCAAGAACCAGATGTGACTGTGCTGTGCCAAACATTTGAAAAATAGGTAAAAATTAATTGACAAGAAGGAGGGTTAAGAATAGAGAAGAATTGCTAGGGTATCACGGGGGTGCGTCACCCGTGTTCATCAAAGACTGTAAAATCCAAGGGAAATAAAAAGATCACAAGGATGTGTTGGGGGTCTTATGTTTGCCAAAAGTAGGCAAGTTTCTGAGGTGATAATGAAAAACAAAATATAACAAGTGTTGCAGTAGACAGAAAAACACGCAGGGATTATAGATATTTTTTATTTTGCCGTGATTATCAGCTTATAATATCAATAATTAAGTTCAAAAGGGTTATATTTTTACGAATGTGGAAAGCATTTCCACAGGACTCAGTTCAGTTTTCTTTATGGAAAATGTAAAATAATTTTGAACAGATTGTGAGAAGACGAGATTGAAAGGCAAAAATATTAAGTGATCTATAAATATCTATTTATGGTAATTAGGGTTGTTGATTGCTTAGAAAAAAATGTTTAGACTGGCTTATTGGATTGTTGAGTTCTATTATTACTCGTTTTAGAAATCATTCTAACTGCCATTAAAGATTGGGCTGTTCTTCCTCAAATAACCTTGGAGACTTTTTACAACTGTTTAAAATGAAATATGACGTATGCAGAATATATTTAAGCTAAAAATTGTAATGAACAGATTCAAAGAAATATATATATAAGCGGAATAGAATTGAATAACAGAGTCGGTAATTGGTGGGTGATAAAAACAGTTTTAAGAATACAATATTTTCTAAAACCTAGAGCGGCCATTAGCAGTCATTTTGACCATAATAAGAAATGAAGAGTAGATGTTTGATTTTTATTGTAAATATCACCATACTAGTTAAAACAAATTATTTTAAATACATTAAAACACATACAATATATCTAATAGTAAAACTTTTGTATTGCACGAAGTAAATGTCTTTTTTTCGGGTGGAGTTCTCCCAGATATCTTCACTATTCTTCCCTATTTCCGACTTCTTGCCATCCAATTTTTATCTATTTTTTCAAACGACTACTATCCTTTGCCTCTTATTTGGACTATTATCTGGTTTTCGCGCCGTTTAACTCCTCCATCCGTCGCGCTAACTCACTTTGTTTTCAGAAAATGGAGAAACTTGTTCACTTATCGTATTCTTCTAGCCTTTAACACATTATTTGTGACAAAAGTGTTGAATGCACCGTTCTTGGGATATTTTCTACAAATGGTTTAAAACATGGGGAACATGTTGTTTTGGCATCACGAGCATCGGCGGCGTTTATTATTCGTGGTTTTAGAAGAGCTTGGAAGGCATGCGGGTCGTTTCTTTGATAAAAAAAAAAATGAGACAATCTCAGATCGCCAATAAGGTTAAAAATAAAGGATATCCGAGAAATAAAAGGAGAGTCAACGCTCTAAATAAAACATGAGAATTTATAACTGTAATATCTAGAAAATTGTAAGAAATGCCAAAAGGGTCCTTGAAGCCGATCGCGTTGCATACAGTCAACTCATTTGAAAAAGTTCATCTGCGTCATACTTCGTAAAATTGATAAGCCACTTCTTGGAGCGTTTTGGGATTAGAATCTATTTTAATGGTTCCATGCATGGTGCTCAAGACGCGAGTATTTTCGTGTACACCTGTAAACATTAACTCTAGATTTTTGATAAAAATCTCCTGGGAGTTGTACCTTAGCAAATGAGTAGCAGTTCTCTTCAATTTAGACACCTTGTATCAACAGAAGTTCCTGTTGTCATCAAAGGTCTAAAGTAAGAATAAAAAAACAAACACACATAACTGAGAATTTTCCACAGCAAACGACCATAACTAAGGAGCAAGGGCGAATATCTCCTTTCTAAGACGAGTAACTTATTTGAAACTGTTTCGCGATCTCCCCCCCCCCACACACATTTAAGGAAATATTCGTTAACATACTTATAAAGAAATCACAGTAAATCAGAATAAATCACTCTTAAATAGCAGTAAAATGTGAATGCACTCTAAATATCTATTGGTTAATATATATAGATACATTTTGTTAAGCATGCACATTGGATATTTTCGACATAATATTCACCTAATGATACAAAAATATGCTCAACTACTTGAAACTATCTTTTTTTTTTTTTTTTTTTTTTTTTTTCAATTTCAATTGTATCCTAATGAATGGGAAACGAAGAAATTTTAATGGCGATTAAAACATTTGAGAATCTATAAGTGTGAGAAAAAGTTCAAGAAGCTGTATTTTAGGTCTTCTCTAGAGAACCGCGAATTATCATAACTTATAGGGATTATCACCTAATATCTTGCAAAATGTCTGTTTCGTAAAATAGTCTTATAATAGTCGTTAATAATCTTTCGTAAAAAAATCTTAAATGAAAGAAACTTTTCCAAGACGAATGTAAACGCTTTTTCTCTCAGTCCGGCAACAATTATTTCTATCCCCTCCCCCTCCTAACATCTTGTCATTCAAATGATACTCCTGCACCATCAACCCCTTTTAATGGAATCTTTGAATAGCTCGCCTTTCAAGAGGATCAAGACCCCCCACTGTTAGCATACATGGGGAGTGCCTGCTACTAGCGGAATCCTCCAATACAGCCATCAATCAAATTGACAATGACGAATTGACAATGACCTCCTTTGAAAGTTTAAGATGATATCATTGTCCTACATAGTCAATGGTAAAGCTATTTTAAGGGGCCGCAACAGACTGCCCACAGATTTCGGGGTAATTGATATTGTTCGTTGGCTTTCACTTAAAACATATTGGCACCATCTATGCAAGTGCAGCTGAAGTTTACAAAGGATGCTTCAGCTTGAAAGCTTTTAGAAAAGGTTCTTTTGTTCTTTGGTAGTTTGAGGGACGAATCAAGCTCCTTCAGAAGAGACATGCTTTTGAACAGATGCAAATCTTCCGGTGGAAATGAACCTTTCCGGTTTTTTTTATCCACGATCTCACTAATAATATATTGCGAAACTGAATTTCGGGTCTTACATTTGATCAGATGTAAATTAAAATTATATGTGTATAAAATATTAAAACAAGTTAAAAATACAAAGATATAATTGAAGGTACTTGTACGTCCATTTTTGTACGTCCATTTCCCAAACATAAAATCAATCGTTAATGATTGTAATCAACAATAAAGCCCCCCCCTTCCCCCCCCAAAAAAAATTCTTCTTAGTCACTCATACTCATAATAAGTGTTAAGCTATAGCTTTTAAAATCATATGTATTAAAACTCTACGCTGCCACAAAATTTTATTATTAATCACTTCATTTATTTTGGCGAAAACAGTTTGATTAATGAAAAACATTGTGAAAATCATCGATTTCTTTCGTATATTTTGCGAAATATTATGGAGTATTCGATATTAAGAAAGATTTAAATGGATGGTTGGATAGACAGGAGAGAGTGGGACGGGTACCAGATGAGGTAACGTCCTCGTCACTCGACCATGCCACGGGTTTCTTTATCGAAGAATATTGTGAAGAGAGTCCAGTATCGATGGCCTACGAATCTTTTGTGGCAATTTGCTGAATATTTGATAGATTGCTTGATATATACATAAATAGATAGACAGGAGAGAGGGGAGTGCCGGCTCAGGTGTCGTCCTCGTCACTGATTTCGATGGCAGATGAATTTTATTCATTGAAACTCAATTCATTCCTAAAGAAGGCTCACAGTTGAGTCTGAAATTCAAATTTAAAAGAAATCGAAACATATTTAGTGTGTTAGAATAGAGAGTAACGGTTTTTTTTTCATTGAGAAATTTCATATTTGATTTCCTATGAAAATAAATCTATCAAAAAACTTTTTATGCAAGAAAACTGCATTAATTCTCTAAGAAGTCTACTTTAATATTATTCCTAAAGATTTTTCAAAGAAATCGGATGGTTATTAAATAATAATAAAAAAAAAGAGTGCAGAGGAAGCGGAATGTCTTGGAAAAAGGTCAAAAAATTAAACTTTGGGCCGTACCAAAATTCATGAAAAGGCGTTTTCCCTCTTCATTATTTCTAAAAGACCGTTCAGAAGCGAGTTTCAAATTTAAAAGAAATCCAATGGTATTTAGCGTGTCGAAGGAACTTTCGTTCTTCAAATTTTCCGGGAAAAAGGCCTTTTCACTTTCTTTTTTAAAGAACTCCCTAAAACACTAATCTCCTTATTAAAATGCCTTAATACCTAAAACTAATGCATTAAACAGTCTTCGTTTTGAATTTCAAACAAATCTAAACATATTTACTGTGTTAAAATCACACCGGAAGTGAAAATTTCACATTTTCCATGAAAAATGTGAAATTTCGCTTCCCATGAGAAAAGACTCATTAAAACGATTTTTATTCGCAAAAACTGCATTAATTCATAAATTCCTCTCATGAAAGAGTGTTCCTAAACATTTCAAAGGAAACGAAATGTATTTTGAATGTAAATGTGAGTAATGACTTTGAAGTGAAAAAGGAAAAAAAAACTTTTGGCTACAACTCCACTAGCAATTTTGCTTTTTATTATTCAATTCGTTTCTGTGATTTCATAAGAAGAATTTCTAAAAGTTTCGGAGACTTCTAAAAATAATTTTTTGAGCTGCATGTCGTGACTTCCACACCACGCCACTGTGGACGCAGAGACATTTTTTATTTACCAAAACTAAAGGTATTCCAAAAGATGGTTCACGAAACAATCTTGTTTCCGAATTTTAAAAAAAATTTGATGGTATTTAGACAATTAGAATAACGAAGGAAACGGAATTTCTGCGGAAAATTTAGGAAAAAAAAAAAAAAAAAATCCACTTTTATCGACATTAAAATTAAAAAAAAAAAAAAAAAAAAAAAAAAAAACTTTTATCCTAACTAAACTGCAGATATTCTGAAACGAAATGCTGAAACGAGCTTTCATGCCAAGTTTAAATGCAATCGAATGGTATTTAGTGTGTTAAAATCAGAAAGGAAGTGATATTTTTCAATTTTTTTCCTAAAAATTCGACACTTCTTACTCTGGACCATAAAAGTCGATAAAACAACCTGCCCCCAAATAAACTGCATTAATTCCTAAAAAAAGTTCACAAACGAATCTGTGTGACGAATTCAAAAAGAATCTGAACATATTTAGGCTGTTAAAATCCAGGGAAGAAGGTTTTTTTCAATGAGAAATTTGACGTTGTGACGACCTGATATTCCTATTCGCCTCTTGTGTCATTACTAAACTAAATGTACTAACACTAAAAAAATCAATAACTTATGCAAGAAGACGTTAGACAGATCTCGCACACAATATTTATTCCACAGATTTGTACTATAACGATAAATGAACACCTGCTCTCCAAAGTAACACCCTAGATATATTTGTCTGTCTCACTAATATCAAATTAAAGTTAATTAATCGAGAGCTTACCACAACCTTCTCAGTTGAAGTTGATCTGATTCTTAGTTTTGTCACGATCGCTCTCCCCCGAAGCCACTCTTGATTTCGTCTACCACCTGTATGGCATATACTCAAAGCTATTGACACTCAACCTCTATCGTGCTACTCTCTCTTTGCTTACATACTTTCCTACCTACCACACTTCAATTTATTTCTACCTGCCTCTAATTTAATTAATCACGTTTCATTTTGGTTGGGAAGAAATTGCTTAGTTCGTGCAATCAATCTTAATTTTAAAAAAAACCTAAGGTTAGTGAAGAGAAAACGGCGAATAGCCCAACGCCACAACTCCTCCCCAGGAATGAAACGTGAGTAAAGTAACCCAGCTTGAAATTACGATTAAATTAGTCCTGAATAACTGGATACTATGCTGGAAAATTGTCATTCTTTCCTAAATCTTAAGTTACTCATTACTCCTAAACTGTTACTAAATGTCTAGTCTAAGGTGATATCCAAGGAGAGCTTACAAAAAAAGATGTAAGTGTACATAGAATTTTACAATACAATTTTTATCAATACATGTGATCTTCTTGAGCTCCTTTGTTGTCTCTTTCTGGTTCTCAGCCGGAGAATCAGTAATTCATCGGCTCACTTCTAATGAGGAACTCAGGGTCTGATACCCTAAAATGGATTCCACTGTACATAATTCCGCTTTACAAAAGACATTAATAAAAACTATCATTCATATAAATGTATCACATTTATCTCATAATATACAAGGAATTGATGAATGACCCGATCTGATCTAGACAGAGCAATACAAAATGCGAACTTAAGGCAGCGTTATGTATAAATAGTAGTCGCGATCCCTAATTACGCCACGAAGTGACCAGATGTATAACATAAATACAATAATGAAATGACTATATGCATAATTTATGCTCAGTAAATAACAAGATAGCTACTCTTAAAAAAACAAGTAAATGCTTAAACAAATGTTATACTTTAACAAATGTTTAAATTTTAAAAATTCCAATTTTTAAAATTAAAATTCACCACTTTCCAACTGGAAAGATCACCAACTTGGTGATTT
>BMAW01073267.1:0-43162 GCA_019974015.1 Nephila pilipes
TCTTTTGGAGGTTCATTCGTGTGCTTTTCAAAAACTTATTTTCTTTAATAAAAATTAAATTCTTTGTATACAATTTTGAATTAGGTCTTCTTGCCCGAATGAATAAGCAAATTAAGAGAATAGTTACAGATATTTTTTGCAGCTACGCAGAAAAATGCTTTGGTAGTACTAAAAACCTATTCAGGTTTAAAATGTATTGAAGAGTCTCTTTTCTGCATCCTTCAATACTAATGGATTTTTTTTTTTTTGAAAATGCAATAAATATTTCTAGAAGATGTAATCTAAATGTAAACTAGGTTTTAAGGATATAAATATTCTACTGGCAAAATCATTACCATAAATTAAAAATTCATTTAATTCATGCAGTAGATTTTAAAAAATTTATCTATTTAGATTACACCTCAAATGAATTGACAATTAAATCTACTTACAACAAATCTGGCCCCGAAATTTGAAATTCCTTCGGTAATCAACTTTATAATATAATAGGGAGAAAAAATAAGTAAAACAATTTAAAATATATATATCTTTGGAATTATAAAGGTGTTTTTTTAATATACATTCTTTAAATTATTTTCATGATTATTTACCCAGTACCATTTTCATTATTCATGAGTTATATTAAAAACTCAAAAACAACAAATATCTGTAACAATTAAAGAAAAATACTTTTTTTTATATAACAAAGTATATTAAAATAAGTAGTCACGATCATTTACCAATAACTACGGTAAAATTTTGAAAAGTATCATTTGACCTAATATAATAATGCAATAATATTTCAGTGGTAACTCGTGGTTGGACTGATTTTTTATTAACGGCACTGAAACTTGAGGATTCTGTGACGGATCTAAGTGATTTGGACCTTGGGTCAGTGGCAGAGACCACTGAATTAACGCTTCCTCTCCCTAACATCCACCACATAACTTTGGAGGACTTTTAATTTAGTGTTCCAACATCAGCCCAGCTCAAACTTGGCGTTCTTTGGTCAAAAGGATCAGACCTGCGACTGAACGAAATACGCAGCCACAGTCGAAGCCATGATCACTAGGCTACCGCGGCGTAATTCATAGTTAAAGTGACAGTTAAATTTTTTCAAATGCTGTATATAAAGACTTATCAACAAGGAAATCCAAGAGACATTAAAATTTGGAACAAAGATATATTCAGTTAATATGATTTATAAATATATTTTTACTGTGCTGTTGAAAAAAAAATTCCTGTTGTAACCAATGTATTACCTCTCCCCTCAATCCTGCAACGCCCTCTACAATAACTGCGTCACGCATTCAGTTTAGCATATGAACTCAAGGTGTTCGGAGCACTAAAACAATTATGCGCATTAACGGGGAAATCCCTCGGCGCATACTCGGCTCAATATCTTTTTGTTTCTACTATGTATGTAAATCATAAATGTGTTGTCCTTGTAATAAAATAATTGTTTAGTGATCTGGGCCCTTCTGTAACTACGAAAAGTAGTTATAATGGCGCCCAACGCGAAAAATTATTTTTGTCATTTTGATATTTGTGCAATCCTGCACCCCTGTGTTTATGACCGTAGCAAACGGTACTGCTATATTGAAGTAGTTTGTGCAGTCCTGCAACCCCTTCGTTCTGATTTCTGGTGAGACCTAGAATTATATTAACTGAGCAACAGTTGCTCTTATTGAATTATGGATACAGTGCAGTCCGCACTTGGTGTCTTCAGTTGCAGCCAGCACATCCATTGATAAGTATACTCTTTCCTAACTGAACATGTTTTAGATTCTTAATTTTAAGACGAATCTGTTGGTCATCCTGACCATGGTATAATTTTATTGTCTATGGAAAAGAAAAATTTCTCGTCTGAACAAAACGAGAAACTTAGGTCATCCTGACCATTGTAGAATTTTAATTCAATGTTTCCCGTCTCTATGGTAGTAAAATGCTTATATTTTAAGTGTAAATGGAATTAAATTTCAATATATTGTTTTTATGAATAATAATACAGTCATTGTATAATTATCTTAAGATATATCTTTTCTAGCTTGTATAAGAATATTGTAGGAATTTAGAAATTAGAGTGTTTGCATTTAATATTTTATTCATTTTGAAATCGCGTATTTAGAATTGTGTATTTTTGTATAAATGTTTTACAAATTTTGTATTCCAAAGTGTAAAACTGATTTCAGATATTAATTTCGTAACGGAAGTAAATATGATTCATGTATGTAAGAATGCAACTGCGAATTTCGCTTCGCGCATGTGACCTTGAACTCAAATTATTTCAGCCTGTCAGCGTTAAGTTGATTTCTGTTTATATATATGTATTAGGAGAAAATGCTTAGGTTGTAATTTATGAGTTTCTTTTCATTGAATACTGTTTTAAGTAACTGATGAAATTTATGAGGAATATTTAACATTCTGTGGTTTTCCAAAAAGACAGATTTATAGTCTATTTCTTATTCATTTGTGGAAAGAAGATAGATTTTAAGCAAATAATTGATGGTTTATGGTATTAATCTAAAAGCATATTTATGCCTATTTCAGAGTATCTTATTTAAATTATTCTAGCCTGAGTTTGTTAGATTATTATTCAATTTTTTTTAAGAAAAGATATTAAATTGAGTCTAATTTGAAAAGTAATGAATAATAATAAAAGTAAAAGGTATAAGTTTTCCCGCCACAGGAACGGTTCTGAAAATTACCGGAAATGAAGTAGACATAATTTTATTTCAGAATGTTCGTTGTATATTCTTTTTAGTCTAAAATATAAATTCTGGTGAAGAGAAGATTCTTGATACTTTTATGTACTCAATGTTTAGTTAAATATTTTCATTTATTCTTTGAAGTGCATTTGGAAAAAGTTTTTTTTCTTCTCTTACTTAATTTGATAGTTAGGTAATTAATAAAACAAACAAAGAATTTTTCATATTTTATTTTGTTGTTTTTTCCTTCTGAAGCATATTATTCCACACATTCGTTATAAATCTGCAATTTATGTATATTGTATATTTTTTTGTTTTATTAGTGTTTTTAGTGTGACATATAATGTAATTTTTCCCCAGGTTATAATTGTTAGTATATTAATTTAATGTACATTGAATTTTTCGTGTATAAATTTTTATTTTACTACAGAATATTTCAGCATAGTGTATTAATTATAGTTTTGGCATAATAATTAGGTATTAGAAACTTTTTGAACTTTAAAACTTTTCACAAAAACAATTAAAATGTCTTACCTCGCAGGAGTTAAGAAAGAGGACTTACGATCTCTTTGTGAAGATCTCGGACTAACTATTACCTCTAAAATGTCTGTGTTAGACCTAAAAAACTTCATAATTAATGACACTAAATATGATGAAGAGTTCACCCGTGAACATTTAAAAGGTATTATTCAACATCGTAAAAGTGATTATGAACAGAAACTTAGAGAGATCGAAAGCGAGAGGGCATTCGAACTCGAAAAGTTACGTCTGTCACAGCCACAACAATCAGCTACTACTCATGGGTTGGGTGTGGAGAAACCTACTCTTGACGTTCAAAAGTTACTCCCTAAATTCAAAGCACAAGATGATGACATTGGTCTCTTCTTGACTTTATTTGAACGACAACTTTCTTTCCTTAAAGTTCCCAAAGAAAATTTTGTCACTTATCTCATAAGTGCACTACCAAGCGATATCGCAAAATTGATCGCCAGAGAACCAGAGACATTGTCTCAAGATTATGACCATATTAAAAGTATGTTACTAAAACGCTTTAAACTCATTGCAGAAGAAGTCTCAACTTCTGGAAAATCGAAATAAAATTTGGGTTAAGTCAGCCTCATCGACTGCAGAACATGAAAACACCGTTTCATCCAGAAATCAGCAATTCTCTAGGAAGCCTTTTCCGAGAATAAATAATAGAGGTTATGCTACAAAGCAGCAGGAAGATCGCCCTCCTGTAAAGTGTTATGGCTGTGGAACTTCTGGTTTCATCCGAGCAAAGTGTCCCAATTGCACAGCAGAGCCTAAGACTGAATCGTCCCGATTCGAATTTTTGGAAGCAAGTTCCTGTTTTGTTACTACAGCTTCGGTATCAACTGTATACCTGCGTATAAATGGAATTTTTGGAAAGGCTTGTGCGGATACTGGATCCAGTCACTCTATTGCTGGTGAAACTTTGTATACATTGCTGAAGGATGAAGGTGCTAAGTTCCGGAATAGAACAATGTGTATCTCACTTGCTGATGGACAGCGCTCGACAGAAGATGTCCTCATCACTACAGTAACCCTTGAAATTGAAGGACGAAAGTTCGACCAAGAGCTTATCGCATTACCCAATGCAAAAAGAAACAGAACTCTGCTAGGTATTGACTTTCTAAAGAAATCAGGAACCATGTTGGATTTAAGGAATCAACAATGGTTTTTTGCTGACATGCCTCAGAAGCAGTTTGCCTTTGGTGAACATGCCAATAACCAACATCCAGTTGACAAATTAGATGTCGATTTATGTACTCTTCGTGAAGAAGAAGGTCGATGTTTAAATACTACGCAGAAAGAAAAACTAGTTGCAGTCTTAAAGAAGTTCGCATCTGTCTTTGAACCAGGGGGAGAGCCTACTCCCTACATTGAACACCGAATCAATACAGGAGATAGTCCACCTGTCTCCGTACCTCCTTATAGAATGTCACCTGTGAAAAAAAGAACTCCTAAAGAAAGAACTCGATACTCTATTAGAAGGAAACATTATAGAAGAATGTGAATCACCATACGCAGCACCTGTTGTGCTCGTTCCCAAACCAGATGGAAAAATGCGATTATGCATTGATTACAGAAAACTTAATGCAACGACAGTTTCGGATTCTTATCCTCTACCTCGAATGGACGATTTGCTTCATGCGGCGAAGCATACACCTTTCATGACTACAATTGATTTAAAATCGGGTTACCACCAAATCAGTGTATGTTCTTCAGACAGAGACAAAACAGCATTTGTCTGCCCATTTGGAACTTTTCGTTTCCGGCGAATGCCATTTGGACTGTAAACGACTCCTGACACATTTCAAAGATTAGTTGACAAATTTCGCAGTGGTCTTAAAGACATGCACGTATTATCATGCTTAGATGACATAATTATCTTATCAGAAACATTTGAAAGACATTTGATGACCTCAAAACAGTTTTTGAAAGACTTTTGTTGTTTAAACTGCAAGCAAATCGCAGTAAATGCAACTTTGCTTGTGAAAAAGTAAAGTACCTTGGACACTATATCACTAGTTCCGGAGTCCAAGTAGATCCTGACAAAACAACTGCTATCAGAGATATACTTCCTCCGAAAAATGTTAAACAAGTGCAATCCTTCCTGCAAAGTTGTTCTTGGTATAGAAGATTCATCTCTAATTTCTCTGAGAAATCAAGACCATTGAGCAATCTCACTAAAAAGAATGCTCCTTGGAAATGGGGAGAAGAAGAGCAGAAAGCTTTTGACACGCTCAAACAGTGTCTGACAACTGCTCCTATTCTCAGACAAGTGGATGATACAAAACTCTTTGTAATACGAACTGATGCATCTAATTACGCAATCGGAGCAGTCCTGCTCCAGGGCTCAGGTGAAGAAGAACACACCATTGAATATGCAAGCCGTTTGCTTACTTCAGCGGAGCGAAATTATTCAACCACTGAACGAGAAGCACTCGCCGTAGTTTGGGCCCTCAATAAATTCAGAGGTTATGTTGAAGGATCTGAAGTCACAATTGCTTCAGATCATCAACCACTGAAATGGTTAATGGGTTTGAAATCGCCTTCTGGACGGTTAGCCCGTTGGGCTTTGCAACTTCAAAGTTTCAACTTAAAGATTGAGTACATTCCTGGAAAAGCAAATGTGTTAGCTGACATGTTATCACGCCCTAGTTGTACTCACAAGAAGCCAAATTGTGAAATTTGCACGATAACTATCGATATCCCAGCTCGATCCTCGAAAGACATACGAAGTGAACAGATGAAAGATGATGAATTGAAGAAAATCATCGACACTTTTGAATCACCAGAAAAAGGAACTGATTATTCCAACTGGACTGATCGTGGCTATCTTATGAATCGTGGAGTGCTGTACAGATACTCTCCAGATTCTGAGAGTGAAGACGCTCAATTAGTTGTTCCTATACAGGAACGAGAACATATTCTTAAAGATCACCATGATGCTCCAACAGCTGGTCATTATGGTGCTGAAGGAACGTTCAACAGAATATCGAAAAGATATTATTGGACTGGCATGCGGAAATTCATCACAGATTACGTTAAAAACTGTCCTGAATGTAATAAATTCAAAGCTAGCAACCAGAAACCTGCTGGTCTTCTGCAAACTCCAGTTTCATCCCAACGTTTTGAAACACTAGCTATTGATCTTTTTGGCCCCCTGCCGGAAAGTAAAGATGGTAAAAAGTGGATCTTTATAGTCGAAGATTACACCACAAAATGGGTGGAACTTTTTGCCCTGTCATCTGCAACTGCCAAAGAGTGTGCTACAACACTCCTTGAAGAAGTCCGTCTAAGATACGGAATCCCTCGTCGTATCATAAGTGATAATGGTACACAGTTTGTGTCAGCTGTAATGCAACAGCTTTGTTACCTTCTAAACATCAAACAATCTTTGATTCCTGTCTACCATCCACAAGCAAACCCCGTGGAACGAAAGAACAGAGACCTAAAGCCTCGTCTTGCCATCCTGGTTTACGACAAGCAAAACTCTTGGTCAGAAAAGTTGCCATCAATTAGATTTGCCTTGAATACAGCCAAATGCCAGACCACTGGTCAAACTGCAGCTTTTCTGCATTTTGGAAGAGAACTGCGGACGACCGACGATGTCACGCATGATCTTCGTGCTGTCATCGAAAACGATAATTTCGTTGCAGAAATTACTCCATACTTCAAGAAATTTTCCCAATTCTTAGCTGAAGCTAAAGATGTTGCTGAACAACAACAAGATAAAAGAAAGCATTATGCTGACAAGAGAAGACGTGAAGCAACTTCGTTTCATCCAGGTGATAAAGTCTAACACATCGATCAATAACTCCCGAGACTAATCCAGAGATGGCGCTCGTAGTAAACCAGTAACCAGGTCTTTCTAGAGTACTAACCTTTGCTTGAAAGGTGTCAAAATTTTAAGTCGATCGGAACAGGAAAAAGGTTTTTTGAAGTGAAGTGAAAAAGGTTTTTTCCAAGTGGGTGCCGCGATTGCTTTCGATGGAACAAAAACAGCAACGAGTCGATGATTCAGAAAGCTGTTTATCGCTATTTACTCGCAACAAAAAAGATTTCTTGCGGGAAAAAAAAGGGGGGGGATTTGGGGGAAAAAATTTGGAAAAGCGTTGGAACGATTGTATCACCCTAAAAGGTGATTAACAAAAGGTGTTATGTTGATGAATAAAAAAAAATTTTGCAAAAAAAATGTTGTTTTCAATTTTAGACTCGGGAGTTATTGATCGATGTGTTATGTCACCTCACACCCCATGAGTAGTGCTGAAAAAGGAAAAACTTCCAAGTTCCTCCCACGCAGAGATGGACCTTATGTGATTATGTCTCGAAGGTCTCCAACTACATATGAAATTTCCAGCTTGGATAATCCAACTACACCTCTTGGAGTGTATCACACTTCTGCCTTGAAAGCGTTTGAGCAAGGACGCTCCAATGCCCCAATTCTGCCACTAAGAAAGAGAGGTAGACCTAGGAAAACTGTAACTGCTGGTTCTTTGTCGGGACGACTGTGGAACCAGAGGGGGAGGATGTAACCAATGTATTACCTCTCCCCTCAATCCTGCAACGCCCTCTACAATAACTGCGTCACGCATTCAGTTTAGCATATGAACTCAAGGTGTTCGGAGCACTAAAACAATTACGCGCATTAACGGGAAATCCCTCGGCGCATACTCGGCTCAATATCTTTTTGTTTCTACTATGTATGTAAATCATAAATGTGTTGTCCTTGTAATAAAATAATTGTTTAGTGATCTGGGCCCTTTTCTTCTGTAACTACGAAAAGTAGTTATACTGTTTCTTTATCTACACAGATAAATGTTTAGCGCAGCATAGCCTGCTTAGGCTATTGTGCCATAAAACTCAACTGTCCCTCACACTCACTGCACAAATAATACCTTTTTAATAGATATTCCGTTTTATTATTCATATTTAATTCAACACTAAATAATTATGAGTTAATATTAGTATTCTTAGTAGCATTAGAAAATATTAACCTCCTCCCTCATCATCAATGCATTGTATTTGAGTTCAAAAAACCAAAGTAAATAAGTTATAAATATTGTAATGCAACAATGATTTATTAATGCCGCTCTTAGAAGAAACATACGTTATAAGTTTTTAATAATTTTGAAACATGGCCACGTGACGAGGACGATGCCTGAGCTTGGCAGCCCATTCTCTTATTTTCTCACACTACCGCGTAAGGACTTGAACCTTGACTAATTTAAAACGCATTAACCCACTTCATAGTGAGTGTTAAGTGCAATGAAGATTCGAACACTCGGCTGGACTAAAAACTATTGCGATTCACGAGCTTGCGACACGACTATCTAACTATTGTGGATACTGGACACCATTACAATGCAATCCGATAACATTATCATTCCCACAATATGTTTTATTCGCGTAAAGATGTTCACATAAATAAGCATCGGAAATTTTTTGTTTAGGTACATAAAGTTTAATTTCCATACTCTGCGTTGAATTCGAAAAACTCAATAGATTTCATTCTGTTGCGTACAAAAGCTTTGTTTTTCATAACAGTTTTCTGAATTTTAAACGATTTTTCTTAAAAATGTTTTACACTTCTCAGATTAGCAAGCATATGAATGGAAATGAAAACCATGAAAAATCATAAACCTTGTGAAAATGCTGAAAGATTTTTTCCTCAGCAGTTTTAAAAATACTTATTCACCTTCATTTAAGATTTTAAGAAACTCAATTATTTTATGCATTAAAATATATAAGAAATGCATACAATGTTTATTCAAAATCTAAAGAAAAAAAAGAGGTTGAAAGTTATGATTCTTTCTTGCTGTTTTGACGATGATTCATGTTGCTTAGTAATTGAAATAAACTATACTACACAAGTTTTAAAAAAATCAATATTCATATCAAATGACAGAAAAAAACCCTCGAGATTTTAAATTACATTCTACATGTTCCATAAATTCATTTCATCCTGTTTAGATGTATATTCAGTAAAATAGCTAAAAATGAAAAGAAAATTAGTGAATAAATAATCGCTTATCAATTTTATTTGAATATAATAAAATACAATATGATTTTATATCGCAGTTATGTAAATAATTTGAATAATTATATCTTTATAATTAATGATTATTGTTTTTATTTCAGGTGTATATTTTTAATCTGGGAAAATAATAACTGATAAATAATAAATGTTTAAATTCTTGTTTTTTAAATTGCCATTATTAGCGGTATTTCGAAAATTTACCACGGCGTAATTAGTTATAGTCACGGAACCCTGCTAAAGAACAAATAAAAAAATAATCAAAAGTACAATATAATATGTATAGAAATCAATTCATGCAATCGAATCAGCATGAACAAACACAAATGGGGAAATGGTACACAAAGAAGTGGTACAGATTTCTGAAAATTTTAAAGTAATTTCAGTACTACTACTTTCTTAATAAGGATGTGTGGACGAGGAGTCTATCCATTGACTCAGAGGTGGGGTTAAAAAGATGAAATTAAAAAAAAAATTAAGAATTAAATAAATGATATAACTTTATCTTTATGATAATGTTAGTAAAAAAATTATAAAATCTGTTACTAAAACTTTCATTATCATTGAAAATATTTCATCCATTTTTCTCCTTCTTTCCTTTATTCATGCTTTTAATCTCATACATGCACTAATCACATATTCAATATATAAGTTTAATTTTTTTTATTAACTCCTGGTAAATGGGAGATTATATTGAGTGAAGAATCCATCGGAGTGACACTCGTTGTTATTTGATTGTTGTTGTCTTAGGATAAATTGATGTAAATGGAAATTTACCAAATTTTTTTTGTAAAATATTTTCTGTAATGAAATGTTATTTGATTACCTTTAATTGCAACGATAGTAAATAAAACAATTGGAATGTGTGAAAATCTTGCAAAACAGTATGGAAAGTCGGGTTGAAAATGAAATTAAATGGAAATGCATCTTCTATTCGAAGGCAGATTGCCTGTTATGTTTTAAAACCAAAGTTGATATTAGAAGCATTCTCAACAGCGAATGATTTCCAATGATGGTGATTTGGATTTCAATATTACTGATTAGAGCACAGCATTGGAAGTTCACAGGTGTAAGATACATATTACAAAAAAAAAAAAAATAATAATGAAATGAATGAATTGGCTTAAGGTATCCGTACACCTATAAAACGTCATTTTTGTCAAATTTTTCGATTTTCTAATCGTAATGTTAGTTTAAAATTTAAACTTTTTTTCTTTCAAACAGTGATTAAATTTTGCTTATACCTTATTTAGAACTAAAATTACAGAGATTTGAATTTTACTAGGTAGCTAATTTTTAATTGCATTTGAAAGCTTATTTTTGATTTTTCTTAAAGTGAGTTTTCTCGACATATTTACATATGGCAATATAGATATCAGAAAAAGCTATGAACCAAATTAATTTAAATTTTGATAGTATCTTCGTTATATAGTTTTTAAGAATCACTACCACTTTCATGGTTGTAAAATTGATATGTGTTTAGTAACAAAGGTGTAAATCCTTTATTGTTGTAACTTTTTCTTGATTTTTCATTGTTATTTGACTCGAAACACAGTAAAAATTATGGTAATATGATTTTCATCATGAAAGTAGTACCAGCCCCCAAAAATTTTATGACGAATAAGATAAAATTTACATAATAATGATATTTTTATTTACTGTTGAGTTATGAACGTTATTCTGATAATCAATTTACGTACTACTTTCACCATGTTTTCCATTCCATTTTTTTTTTTTTTGAATTAAAAGCAGATTATTAAATGTGTTTTTCATAGTTTTAGGTTATATTTTAGCCTTAAAAATATTTCGGTAGTAAATATCAATATATTTCAAAAAAATTTCCCGAAGGTGTACGGTTACCTTAATGAATTAAAAGAAATTGCGATATGAATAAGCTTGTTAATGGTAACTTTAATTACTTGATACACATTCTAACATTTTAATTAAGCTAATAAAAGTAAATAACATCTGTATTTCAGTTTCAAAACTGGACGCATAAATATTTTATTTCCATTAAAAAAAAAACAATGTTATTTTTCTTATAATTTATGCTAATCTCGCTGCTTTTTGTAAAAATAGATTTTGCAACACCGGCTGAGTAGGCCAAGATTTCGCCGGTCACGGCTTTATCAACAATTCGTTAGTTTAAATGAGATACGAACTAGTGCAAATAGTATTCATGGATTGTGAATGTTTATTTTAATAAAAAAAAAAAATGGAATAAGTCAATTTCTTTTGAAATTTTTGGAATTCTGATTTGTTGCTGAAAGTATGGCAGTACTGACTGATTATTTAAATATTAAAAAAAAAAAATAAAGTGTCTTCTGTCTTTGTAATTTAATTTTTTCCAAAATTTATTAACGTGGCATTCTTATTTCGAGAATTAGTTTCAAATAAACAAAATCACATTTTTCATAGCTCAATTTTTTTAATTTCATTCAAAGAATGAATATTTATTAATTTTGAAAGAGATAACTATTAAGACTTCATGAGCCTAAATGTATTAGTAAATGCGTTGAACAACAGCATTAACCAAGTTTTTCAAACTATATTTTAAGAAAGAAGAGAGATTAAGGAATAAGTTTTATGACATTTTTTTTTATAAAAACGAAATAAATGTATAATTAATCTTAAAATTAAAAGAAAATATAGTATCCGATTAATTTGATTAAATATTTATTAAAAAATACATCCGCATAAAAAAATTTAATTATATGACAGGGATTATGTTGATAAAGGCATATTTTTAAACATTATTTATCTTTTGTGATATAGTACTTTAGATAAAGATTCAACTTGTATATGTACAAAAATTAATTCCTTTTTAAAGTATACATAAATATGAATTATAGTATATATATAATAAGCACTTGTAATTTTAAATCTTTATGAGTCATATCCTGTTTTCATTAAGCTTTAATGAAAAATGTTTCATCTATGAAAGGAAGCTCAAAATTATATAGATTTTAAGTAAAACAAAAAAAATTAGAAGAATTTAGGATATTTTTATATTTCAATCCTTCCCTACGAATTATAAATGCATAAAAAGCCAAAACATACAACCCCAAAAAAATATCACGTTACACCTGCGCCAATGAGAAACAACCTGTTTTCCTTTGAGTGTACCGACCGGAAGTGCTCGCTTAGAAGAGCCGCACCCATTTCGCCCTCTCTTTAACGATGTCCCGAATATATTCTACATCTTTAATATGGTTTGATTTGTTTTCATTCATAAAATATTATAACAACTTTGAGCGTATTTATTTTGAATGAAATTAACTGGACTTCAACAACAACAAAAAATTTTTTTAATGGCATCCGGGACAGGATTTGAATTTCAGATATTCTAATTTGAAACAGATGGAAATCCTGTAATTTTTTTCTGCCTCCTGAACTGTAGGATTTTCCCCCTGAAAAAGATTTGATAATGAGATAATTTTTTAATCCTAATTGCAAACCTTTTTAAAAAATTTATGTTTTTAATTGTAACTTGTGTTTAGAAGGCCTTCAATAATCACTATGTCTATATAAATTATTATGCATGTTAAATCTGTAGGGGCCCAAAGTCCCTCTCCCTTTGGCACGGTGTGGAAGTTAGGAGAGCGAGTACCAACTCAGGTGCCGTCTTCGTCACTTGACCTAGGTTCAAAATATACTAAGTCCGTCGCCAATAGCCCTCGTGTTGCTTCTAGTGCGATGTTAATAAAATCAAAATCGCCATACCATCTCGCAGCTTTTGATCAAGTTGAAAGATTCCACCGACAATTGTCTTCAGTGTTTCTGGCTACCGTAATAAAGTTCACAGCTATATGAAAGTTGTACTTGGACTGCAGAAATGATGAATAGAGCCCCCCATTCGATTGCCAACAGAATTTCTAAGCCCTATTACAGGCAGTCCATATCCATCCACTTTTGTAGGAAAATTGGAGGAAACGATGCAGCAGTTTGTGCCTCTTAAATTCCAATACCATGGTCGACACATAAAGTTTATCAGCAAAATTTTAAATTCATGCAGCCATGGTTTTCCCCCCCAATTGGACTCTCTCAGAAACAGACTGCAGATTCCTTATGACGATCCCTTTCAAGTAAATGGCAGAAAAGAATATTCAAGATCTGCGAAAATGGGGAAAAACTTAGTGTGAATATTCACCGTGTGAAGCTTGCCAATGTTTTACAAATCTGTATAGACAAGCTATCTGAAACCTAGGAATCATCATCTCAAAGGAAATATTGAAAACCATATCAAATTGGATCATTTATACAAATTAAGATAAATATATTTTTTTAAAGAAATCTAAAGAATAATCTAATAGACAGTGATTATCCTTCAGAATTCTGATGAATTTCAAAACATTATTGAAACTATCATAATTATGTGTAGTTAAAGAATTATTACGAAGAAAAAAGTTTAAAATAATATTTTTTATATATGGCAATGTGACTATTGCTGTTCTGATATCGCATTCTAATTATTTAGGTTTGAATGTAAATATTGCTAAGTATGGCATAATCAACAATCTTTTATCATAAATACTGCTAAGTGTGGCATTATCAACAATCTGTAATTCCAAATCAAAATATTCAACCTTACATATATCTGAATTTGTTTGTAAAAAAATCAAAAAAATCAGGATAAAAATAGTGTTCGGTTTTTGTAGCTCTAATGTTAACTAAAAATTACTAGGTCGTCTATGTATCTGTATAATAGAAAAGAGAGCTGTTAATATAATTCAATTCATAAAAAAGTCGACTAGGGAAGTAAATGGTTGCTTGGTGGTCCTCCTACATGCAATCCTTTGATTTGCTTTTAAATTCCTACTATTAGTTCTCTCTCTCTCTGTCTGTGTGTGTGTAGGATTTTCCAGCTAATTATTAAAGAATTTATTATATTTTCCAATGTACTGTGAAACCAGTTCCTCAGTTACTCAATAGATGGCATCACAAATCAGCGTCATGTGATAGCTCATGCAGCGCCACCTATTCCGAAACAAAACTGAATGACATTTCGTTCTCGCTCTCTTTGCTCCACTTTCCGCTACTCTACTCCTTAGCAATACCCCTCGTCGGAAGTAAACTCCGAACGCCAGAGAGCGTATCAGCGCCCTTTGCCAATATGAGTTAAAGGAGGCAGCCACCTATTTTGCTCCGATGAACTAGTCAATTCGTCGTCTGATGGTGTATATATTTTTATTCTTCATCTCTCAATTTAATAAACTTAATTAAAGCTACTGCAAGCATCGTCATTGAATTTCTACTCAAACAACATAATGGAATCCGGTAATGGAATTACCCCCCCCCCTCCTTATACAACCAGCCCTTTACATAAGAGCAAACCATCGAAGATTCGAGATGTACAATCTCATCACCCCACCGTCTACAAAATTGAGGGGCGATCAGCCCGGGATCTGTGCAAAATTTTTAAGCGTTCGACCCGCGATGCCAGGATGTGTGCAAAATTTATGAGCGTTTGACTCCAGATGCCAAGATGCGTACAAAATTTACCAGCGACGACAGATCCGCCGCTACAACAAGAACAGATAGAGTCCAGTGACGACGTAGTCCTCTACAGCAAGAATAGCCAGTGTCCGGCGAAGACAGATCCACTGCAAAAAAAGTGTATTTCCTCATCCATTTCCACAGTTAGTTTTCTGCGACTACGAGTGCGTCCCACCTACAAGTAGATCCAGCAGTTTTTCTTCGACAACAAAATTACCAAATGTTTGTTCGTATTCGTATGAATTGTGTTTAATCTACCAGCTCAAAAACAGGACGTCCATTCCTGGAAGAGCGTATTTAAAAAAATCCAGCGTATATTAATGGGAACATTTTATCGCAAAATTCCAGGTACTGTAAGACATATTTATTTTTCTGACAATCCGTCTAATTCTGATGAAGTGCCATCATGTAATGTTTTTTTTAATTATAAAAAGAAATATATATATATATACATATTCAAATTGTCATTCTTGAATTCAAAATCTAGGAGTGTCTTTTTTTAAAACGTTTTTCTGAATTTCACTTGGTGTGTGTGTGTGTCATCAAATTTTCGATCGTTAATTTAACCAACTTCCCATCAAGCTAGAACTCTGAAACCTTGGGAATCGTTCTCACTCGCCTACAATGCGATATTTAGACATTTGCGACAAGTTTTAGCTAGTATTTTCTTCAATAATGCAGTTTATCCCAACCACTTGGCGCGATTTCAAAAATTGGCACCAAACTTGGCGATTTTTTTGTTTGGCTGAACGTTAAGTCCGTAAAACGGACTAGGATAGCCACATTTGGCAAAATACTGCCAAATAATTCTTGTCGCCAAGAGTGATTGGGTTAAATTGCATTCCAACCATTTAATTTACCGAAGGAATTAATTAATTTTAGTTACTTTTAACGTTTTTATGTATTTCACTTGGTTCGTGTTTCTGTGTGTGTGTGTGTGTGTGTCATCAAATTTTCTATCGTTAAATTAACCAACTTCCCATCAAGCTAGAGCTCTGAAATTTCGGGAACCGTTCTTACTTGCCTAACAATGCAATATTTAGATATTTGCGACCAGTTTTAACTAATATTTCAGTAATTTTTCTTAATAAACTTTGCCACTATATAAAAACGTTGTTTTTAAAAACGTTGGTTTTTATATCGAATTTTTTATTATAGTGTGTGTAAATTGATGTGCGATGGTATTTCAAATCACTCAACGTTTCCCAGACGCTTAATCGAATAAATGCATAAGTAATTAGATTTCTTCTTTCAAAAAGCATAAACATTCTTCCTTTCACATGATATATTTTCAACGCTCGCCTAAACAGATGTCCGCTGTTTGATTCCACTCTCTCAATGAATGATAACTTAATACATTGTAAAAAATAGGCTTGGTAGATTCGTGAATTCCAAATTAAGCAAATTGAAAGTGCATTCTCAAAATAGATGATTTTTAATTTTTTGTTCTCTGATTATTTCACTGTATGTCTGATTATTTTTTGGTTCTAAATGAATCGCTATATATTCTTTCACGGTGTTTAATTTTAGTTCTGTAGAAAATTTTAACATAGGAATTTCAGATTGATATGATAAGTAATTCATTAAAAAAAGAACTTTAACAAATTATATTGCAATAATATGAAAGAAATTTCATATATTTATATCATTTTCACAATTTATTTCAAATATCCTTGCATTTAATAATTGTGTTAAATGTATATTTTGATACATAAATCTATTAAAGCAAATTAATTAAACGAAATTCACCGTAATAAGCGTGTTTTATTTCAAAATCACTTATTGTTGGTATTGCGTAAAAACGATTACAGAGTGAATTTTAAAATTAATTGATTCTATTTTACTATTCATACATTAATTTTTAAATGTCGAATCTTGCTAAAGGATGTAGAACTTCAGCCTTAATTCAAAATAAAAATTTCAACATTTAAGTATATGATTGCATGAATTATTTTGATACATATAAAATAACTTTATAACGTTTACAAATTTTTAATGTGTTTATTGAAGATTGTGAAATTAAAATATATGATCATGTTATATACATTTAAGCATATTTTTGAATATTTGATCTTTGACTAAAGGGAAATAAATATTCATTTGGCAAATGCAATGTTTTATAAAATATTCAGAGTAAAAGTTTAAAGCAACGCCTTCAAATATTTCAAAAGATATATTACTGTGGGGAGTAGTTAAAGATTTCCTTTATAATTACACTAATGAATATTCATACAATAACCGCATTTCATTGCATGTCATAGTTTATCCCAGTTTTCATGTACAAAAATTATTAAACTCCATGAAATTTAAGACATTACAAGACTTATTAATTCAAAATTCATTTATAATATATATATATATATATATATATATATATATAGTGCAGCAAATATGAAATATAACTTTTAATGAATTGAACATTTTCCTTCATTGTTCAAAAGTATTACTAATTTATTCAGACTTTTAGGTGCTAAAAATATTTTACACATCCAAAATAATGAATGAAGAATTTTTGAGCGTATAAATAGATCATTCAGAATATCTGTGTATTATATTATGAAATGGTATATAATATAATTTGATAATTATATCATGTAACGGTATTGTGGCCACTACCTTCTATGAATTGTAAAGTGAAATAATTATAACAGTTTTTCCCGATTATTGCATATGAATAGAATGATTTACTGCACAAAATTTCTAATTATAGAACTAAGAATGATACAAGGAAATTGTAGGAAAGAATATGTTTTCTATTTTCAGAGAATATATTTCCGAAAGTTTCTTGAATTGAAAACGGATATATTATTGCAAAGCGGCTTTCAAAGAGAACTTTCCAGAAAAAGGGAGAATCATAGGTTGCTAAAGAGAGCGCAAACCTCCTCATTGCCCAACAGGGGACCAACCCTCTATCTGGTCCTTTTGCCAAACTACTGACTTAAGCAATGAGAAAAATGTAAAAATTCCTAGATACTTCTAAAGAATGGCTCTCAGATAAATTTGAAGAATCTCATGGAAATCTAGACATATTGACACCTCCCCCAATTTTTTTTTATAAATGTTTATTCATTTTAGAGATAAATTGGGAATATATTCATCGAATCTATATCGTTGTGGTTCATTACCTCGACTTTCATTTAGGTGATAAACTAATCTATTTGAAACACATTAAATATATACAAGAAAGATTTGGGAGTAAAATCCATCTCTTAGCTTATTGCTAATTGGCAGATTTTTTCCACTATCATTAAATAACAGTCCTACTTTATAAACAAGTTCTTCTCCCAACAATAAAGTACGCGCTCTTCGTTCTGAGGACAAGAGTAATGTTTTTACAACAATAGAAAAACACGTAAAACCAAGCACAAACATTGTTCTCAAATCCATATTATATATTTAGAATTGCCTATATTACTACAAAAAGATCGTAGCTTGTAATGCCACTCTAATAATTTAAGTTTTTATTTCTCAGTGCACTCACAGTTAATGAAAACAGAATTGCATTTCCGCATATCTCTTTCAGACAGTTTGTCGCTTCTTATTTTTCTCATCCTTTACCAATTTAACCCCTATGGTAAAGAATAAACAATAACCCACTGGCGCTCATTAATGATCTAATTTTAGTGGTATTAATTGATTGTTTCATTCACGTTGTACGAAGAATCAACATTTGGCCTATTGGCGATAGATCTCATTATTTTGAACATCGGTTAAGTAACGAGGACGACGCTTGAACTGGAATTCAACTCACCAAACTTCCACACCTCGTCAATGCAAAAACTAGGAGTATCATCAGATTTAAAGTGCAGTTGCCCCTCCCCTTTCAGTGGATCTTTTAAGAAATATTGACTAGAACCCACGATTTGAGGAAAACAACTCTGGCTGGTCAGGAGATTGCGATCATGACCACCCGGCTACCGTGGCCAATTTTGGTAGTAATCGAGTCATGATTACATCAAAAATCTTACTTATCAAACAATGGAGTGTGATTCATATTAAACGAAATTGAGCCTCAATTTTTAAATCGGTGTGAATCTGATATTAAGAAAATGAGGTTCACTCTAGCGTCATGTTTGTTACTGAACGGTGGTTCAGAAATATGACATCCATATCGTACAAGTTTTGTGTAGCTTTTTACAGGGATTTTAATTTAACCTAATCCAATTTGGAATTTAAGTATGTTTTTAATTCGGAAGCAGTCGTATAACAATTTTAAAAAAATATTATAATCTTTAATAAATGGACTTTACATATTGAAAAAAAATCGATAATTTAGATTTAAAAAATTTCAAAAGTCTCTCTTTTTATTTTATATTATATTATAATAAGTTTAAAGCATTCATAAATTGATACTTACTTTGTTATAAATAAGTGAAGAACACTAATGAAAGTTATTAATCTAAATGATTATCATGTAAATTATTAAAAACAGATTCAAGTGTTTTATGTATATAGTCAGCCATTTTGAAATCTTTAGATTGTAAATTTAATTCCATGAGTTAATTTTATTTATTGAATGCACCTAAATACTCTACAAAAACAATAATCAATTATTTAAAATAATTTAAGTGAAACCCTGAGATTTAATAGATGTTCCCGGTTCTTCTGAGTCTATCAAAATCATATTATTTGAAGGATCCCACATATCATATAGGATAGAATAAACTTTAGTTTTATAGATTACTCGACTCTGAATGAGGGAAAAGCGTGAAAAAAGTGTATGAATTGTAATTTTGCTTCATTGCTCATTACGGAAATATGATGAGCGAAACGGGTAAAAAAATCTTTAAGATAATACCCATGTTACATGCTAAAAATCCGATTTAACAAAAACAGTTCTATAACAACATCAAACTTTGATATCATTTAATATAGAACAATGAAAAAATAAGAAAAAGGGAAATAAAAAAAATTTAAATATTTTGTTGCAATTATTCTTAAATAACTTTAGAACTGTTTAACTGTAAGAAACTTTTGATAACGAGATAAGATATAACTTAAAAGTGTTTGAACTTTTTTGACACAAATCATGTTATATATTCTTTTGTTCAATCAGTAACAAACCAAACACTTTGAAATATACTGCTGAATTTTAACAGATATGCTATAAATTCCAAAAAAATTGATAATTCTTTCCTGTATTAAGTATCATTCATCTAGATTCAACTTCTATAAAAATTTTAATCAAATCTTTTGTATTTAAAGAGATTTGAATAACATTCTTCTCTACAGATATTATCAATCAACTTTTTAAAACTGTTTTCACAAATACAGTGACGAGAGTTTGTTAATAATCTTCCATCAATAAAATTTTTGAAAAGTCATTTCTCGTGTTGTGAATGAAATACTCGAATAAATCAGAAAAATATTGATAAGCAATGAGATTTTTTTTAAAAAAGTAAAATGTTAAAAAAATGAATTACCTGATGGAGTAAGAGAAAAAAAAGTTAACACATAAAATTCGTCATTATAATTTGAACAATAAAATGCTTGATGTCATAAGGAATCTTAATTACTTATAAGACAATATTAGACGTGAAAATATTTTTTTACAATTTTAAAATGCGATAATCAGTACAGTTTAAATATTTCTTTGAAAATGCTTTTGTATTGTAGGAATATTTGATTCAATAGATTTTAATGATTTTCAACGATAACTATTTTTTGCAGTTTCTTAAAAGAACAAAAAATATTGAACTCTATTTTACTCTAGAATTTTCCCTCTATGAAATAACTAAATAATAGGTGTGCCTTAAGAATAATATATATAAATTAATATGATTTCTACACCTCTATTTCTTAGAAAAAATTATCCTTTATCTAAAATGTCTGAAATAATTTTATTAGAAACACGACAAACTTTAAAATAAGTTAAAGTTGTTATGTTCGCTATATAGCATCCATATATACCTTGGAAGATATTAAAAAAAACTTCAGATATTTCCCTTAAATGAAATTCACATTAAATTAAATTTTTTAAAAACTTACACTGAAGATTTTTAATTTCTGTGGAGAATACGAATAAGAATGGTTTTGAACGCTTAGAAATTTGCTGTATTCATAAAATAAATCTAAATTACAAAAAAGAACAACAACATTGGAATTTATGCTTAATCAGTATAGAAAAACAAGCCATTGATTGGAGCTCCATAATTTTTATTCAAATAATGTTTACCATCTGGATTTAAACATAAATTATACTTGAAATTATGAAATAGTAAAGACATTTTTCAAAACGCTTAATCAAATATATTCTTGTCAAATTTGACATCTATTGAAATTTTTAAAAAACAATTACTAAAAACAGAAACCAAATAATAAAAGTTTTAATTCATCTTATAGAGAAATACAAAACTATTTGTATAAATTTACAATACACATGTAATTCTATTCAAAGGAATTAAATAGAGTATTGAAAGCGAAGAACGAAATGAAATGTAGAACTATTTCATCAAAAATGCCCCAAAATTAAATGAAGTTTATTGAATTTCTTTTCCCTTGAAATCAACATTACAAATGAAAATGTTTTTTCAATTTTCCCTATTATAATTTCATATTTAAACAGTTATGAAATAAATGTAATAATTACTTCAGAATTAAAAAAAACAAAGGAGAAGAGAGAAAAATAAAATCTCACTTGTAGAAATTCAGTCTATATTTTTTGTTACTATTCTCACAAATTGATAAGTGAAAGATGGTGAAGTCTTATAGCGCGAGAGCTAACTACAGCTATGCTGTGCAAAAAAAGGTGTAACTATGACTTAAATGTTGAAAAATAGAAAAAGTAAAATTGATTGACAAGAAGGAGAGTCGAAACATCGCTTCAAATCCCGGGGGCGATTCACCCATGTTTACACTGACAGTAAACTCCATGGAAGAGAAAAAGAGCACTACGGTACTTCGAGGTTGTGAACACAAATTGATAAGCTCTATGGCTTTCCATTCTGATTAAATAATATGTTTTCATAATTTTAATAAATATAAACTGCTTCAATTAATAAAATTGTAATTTATTTATATTATAGAATGTAGTAAATATATCCTTTTCTGCGTGCATGACATACCTCCTCCTCTTTTAGAGAGGACATACAATCTCTTTAAAATTTTAACTTCCTTCACAAGATTTAAAATATTCACCAAGAGTGTTGTAAAGATTTTAAAAAGAAAAACGAGCTTAAAAACGGCGTAAGAATGTATTTTTTTTAAAGTAAGTATAATAAATATAAAAGATATAATCGTATTTGAAACTTTTTTATATGTAGCAGAATTCGAAACTGATGAAAAGAATTAATTTTTCAAAAATGCAATTAATAACAAAAATATAATTGCATTTGGAACCTTTACACACACACACATATATATATGAGAGAGAGAGATGGTATTTTTTAAAATACTGTGAATGATAAATGTACAATTGCATTTAGAACTTTTTTTTGGTAAGAAAATGTAATTTTTTTAAATTCTGTCAATTATAAAATATATTTTGAATTTGGAAAATGTATTTGGAGCTTTTATATATATGAGAGAATGTATCTTTTTTGTAAATACGATAAATTACAAAATATATAATTGTATTTGGAACTTTTTTTTACGAGAGAATGTATTTCTTAATTACGATCAGTTACAAAATTTATACTTGTATTAGGAACGTTTTTATGTAAGATAATGTTTTTTTTTTTTTTGTAAATACGATGAATTACAAAATATATAACTTTATTTGGAATTTCTTTTGGAGTGATTCTTGAATTCTATCAATATTTAAATACTATTAACATAAAAAATATATTATAAATTTTTTATGTAGCAGGTTTCGAAACTGATACAAAGAATTCATTTTTCAAAATACAGTTATTATAAAAGGTATAAGTAAAGAACTTTTTTATGTAGCGGAGGAAAGCCTTATTACTCAGCTTTTCTAGGAATCTTTCTTACGTCATCCTGTGTGACAGAACCACAATATTAGGACTATCACTTTGGAGTGTTAATTGCTCTGTTTGGCGATCTTGGCACGTTTCGAACAAAACCTTCAACCCCTCTAAGTAAAGATTCTCCAAAAAAAAAAGTACTAAGTTCATGCAGAAATGCTTATAATATATAAAAATGTATTCGAATATCTTGTTCCATTTATTCTAAAAAATACCGACAAAATAAATTTATATGATTCCCCTAATGATATTAGTCATAAAGTATAAAAAGAAAACAAAGGAAGAAACCACATTAATATTATTGCATTCTACCAAAAGTTAATTTCACTATGACGAATGCTCTCACGTATATATACGAGAAATAACTTCTGCTTGATATCACGATTGCATTGACCAACAAAACACTTTTGGAACATAAAAGAGCTTGAATATATTCAAAAATTCTTATAATATAATGAAGAAAATAATATCTAACAGGACATTTTCAAAAGAAGTATACTTGTTGAACTATATAAGCAAGAAAGTATATCTTACACATGAGGCTTCTTTTATACAAAATATTGTAGAAAATGGTCGAATTCTCTACTCTAAATCAGAGGTCTTCAAACTGAGTTCCCTGGAATTTTGACATGGGTTCCGCAAGGGATCACTATTTGCTTAAACCAAGCGCCAAAATATTAGATAGTTTGCTTGTAAAAATGAATATAAATAAATATCTAATGGATAAAATAAAATCACGTGCTTCAAATGCATTAATCTAGACACATTAGGTCATATATTGGCCACCATTCTTTAGCTTAGGTCAGGGTATTCAACACTTTGGGGAACCCTTTGAGACCAGCAAGTTTTCTTTGATGCTTTTTCGAGCGTCATAAAGTGACCAAGCATATAATTCCTTATGGCCGTGAACTCGCAGTAAACATTTCAATTAGACGTTTTCGTTTCAGATGTATTTTTTCCAAATTCTTATTCCTCCCCTTTAAAGGTTTGATATTGTGATAGATAATTGGGAGGGTGGTGGTAACACAATGAACATTGACAGAAAATTTGGGGTCTCTTTACTTAGCGGGGTTGATGATTTTTTTTTTTTTTTTTTTTGAAACGTGCCAAGATTGCTAAACTGAGCAATTAACATTTAAATGTTCCTTTCAAGAACGTCTTGGCGATCATCCTTTTACTAGAAATGAGGACTTGGCAGGGGAAAATATTCAACCCCGTTAAGTAAAGACTCCCAGGGGTGCCTGTTCAGGTGTCATCCTCGTCCCTTAACTTGGTTCAAAATTCCGAGGTCCGTCGCCAATAGCTCTCGTGCTGCTTCTAGTGTGACTTTAATAAAACCAAACCAAATCGACTACTTGGTCAATCAATCAATCAATCCTGTCACATGACCTCCCATTTACCGATGTCAATCGTCTTTTTGAAAAGCTTCTGTTAGGAATATTAGTTCTAGCGATAGCGAAGCTTATCTGTTGTTGCAAATGATAAGTATCAGCAAATGTTTTATTGTTTCCTGTAATTTATAATAATTTTATTTACTCACATCTTATTTTCTCAATTTCACCTCTAGAAAACTTTGTCCAAGAAAACAATTCCTAACTTTAAAATGTTGAGTCGCATTACAATTAGCAAAGTAATAAATCCGCTTCTATTAACTAAATGCTGTTATTCAAGTTCTGCTATTGGTCCAATTACTGAACCTGAAATTCGTTATACTAAGGTGAGGATTTTTAACTTATGTGTCAAACTTCTTTTCCGTCATTTTTAATATTTTATGTATGGTTATAGTAAAATAGCGAATACTTAAAAAATTGAAAGATTTAAAACTGTTATAATTAAGGTTATAATTAATAAGGATAATTTCATTAAGAATGAATGAATAATTTTTAAACAGTTGTATCTGAATCAGAAATTATTAATTGCTTCTGTGAAAAAATCACCTATTGTCAAAATTTAATTGTAATGTCCTTTCTTCATGAGATGTCATTTGTACTTGACATGTGCTTAATGTGCTGATTCAGTTTCTATATACGAAAGAGACTCTAAAAAAATATTTACTGTAGTGCTTATTCTATTTAATAATTTTATCTAACAGTTTTATTTACTAGGATCGTAAGTTTGCTAATCTAAATTTCAGTATATATTTTGTCCATTCTTCTGATACATTTTTAAAATTTTTCAGTTTCTGCTAGATTCGGCATGCACCTGATTTTTCACTCTATCTGTATGTTATGCATGAAGAGAGATGTAATATTTATTTTTGCATATGTGTGGGTATTATATATTTGTAATTTTTTAAAGCTTCAATTTGATTTTTTCCTCTCTTCTCCAGGAAAGGTGGATATTTAATTGAAATCATCACTAATGAAATAATTATTTTTGTTTTCTATAATTCCTTTTTGAACAAAATGAAAACAACTGTATCAGTTTGTAAAATTTCATCTATTTTGAAATCTTCTTTAAAAATGATAGTTAGCTCTTATATATTCAAATAGAACATCAGTTTTTCTTTCTTTTAAATTTGTGTGATTTAAATCTAGCTTTTTAAGTCATGTATTATGACTGCTTGTTTTGCTAAATATTTTGACATTTTCCTTTAAAACTCGGTACTTTTCCATTTCGCCAGCGCTAATGTTGCCAAGCAGACCTTATTGGAGACAACACATGTTCCGTTTGACGTCAGTTGTATCATTTTTGGCGACTTTTTACTTGCATCGGCAACCTGGAAAAGTACCTAAAACTCTTATCTGGCTTTCTATCTTTATTTCAACCTTTTGTTGTTGTTGCCCAAAAAAGGACAAAAAATATGTTAAAATCATTAAAATTTATTCAATTACAGAATATACTAAATATGCGCTCCATCGACATCAATAACGTGTTGAAAGCACATTATTGCATTTTCAATGGTAGCACGAAGCAACTTGCAGGGGATTTCAGCCTCATGGCGTATAATGCTAGCTTTCAAATCAGGTAAAGTCCTAATTCCTCCTCTATAAACACGGTCTTTTAGAAATCTCCACAACCAGAAATCACAGAGATTTAAGTTGGGTAAATGAGAAGGCTATGCATCCAGAAAATATCTGGATATTACACGATAATCGCTAAAGCTAGCTCTAAGCTGTGCTTTGACTTGGTACCCAATGTTAGGAGTTGCTCCATCTTGCATAAAGATAGTGGTTTGCAAACATTGTCCTTCCTGCTTTACAGGAATGACCTGCTGTTGAAGGATTTAACTGTACCATGCACTCGTGACAGAACATCTTTTAGGACCTTGTGGAGTGAGAGTTTCAAAGAAAAAGGTCCGAGGATTAACTCATCAGTAAATCCACACCGAGCAGTCACGTAATCAGAATGCAGTGGTTTTTGCTGTAGGACATTAGAGGGTGAAGTATCCCATAAGTGGTAATTTTTACTATTCACAGTGCCATCTAAATAAAAGTGTTCCTCATCTGACCATAGAAATTTCCAAGGCCACTCATCATTAACTTCCATTCTCGACAAAAATCGGCAAGCAAATTCAAGGTGTGTCTTGTAATTTTGAGGTTTCAGCGTTTGCATCATGTGGATCTTATACAGATACCATTTTAAAATGTATCGCAGAATTTTTCTTACAGTCGACCTCGGAATCTCCAACTCATGTGACACTGATCAATCACTTGCTGAAGAATTGATGGAATTGGAGGCTCTTTCAATCAGAGCAGTAGCAACTTCTTCGACCATTTCAGTCCTCACCAGGTTTTGTCATCTTCCAGGCAGCACACCCAAATCTCTAGTCTCTTCAAATTTCATGATCTTCTTCCTCAAACCAATCCTCGATATGGGGCCTTTTCGCAGATCCTTTAAACAACAATATTCATGCAAAGCAGCTAAGTGGTTGCTGCCGTTCTGATAAAGCTGTTGTACCAGTAAAGCTCAATCTTTTTTTGTAAGGGCATGATTAACAATGACAAATGCACGCTGAATGATTCTCTGGCTATGACTGCAAGTTTATAAAGAGGTTTTATGGATTTGAATAAGGAATATTTGACAAAAGCCACATGGTGGTGAAAATTTGTACTATTTTTTTTTTATTGCAGAAATCTTTCCCCCATGGTCCATATAGCATATATTCCAAGTTTCATCAAAATCTGATAAGCAGAACAGGTTCTACAAGCCTCTGAATAGTGTAACTTTAATTATAACCACCCGATATTATGAAAAATTAAATCAATGGTGATATTTTTAAATTGAAAAGTAGAGCTTGTTTAAAATAAAATCTGCTTAAAGTCCAGTATCTGAAGCTCCATGTTGATTGTGGCGAAATTTGGCAACTCTGAAGAAAGATCGCCCAACTATTGCTACGTAAGCAGTGACATCATGGAGACGTTGAAATGAGATGCTAATCAAAATGTTGCAGATTGAATTGAAGAAAGAAAATGTAAAAGTTAATCATGTGTGAAAAAGATAAGAATACTAATGTTTCAAATAATTATGTATTCATAATTATTTATAAATAGGAATTATTCTTAATTCTTGAATTATTTATATATAAACTATTGATATGTAAGAATTATTTATAAATAATTGTTATAAATAAATAAAATCAAGCATTTACTTGTAATAATGCTTAAGTAACACATTACTTACTTAAATAAAGAGGAATGCTGCAACAATAGAATTCGTCAAAACGGCATCTACTTAAGTTATTTGAGTTCTTTGATTGGTGGAATAACTTTTACTGTTGAAGCCAAGATCTTAAATAGCTCATACAGAATGCTGGACTTGTGTATTTCATGTGGCATAAAATGCATTAAGTACAAATCAAATTCATCACACACCTACGACACCCACATAGTAATTTTTTTATGGAACTCCACAAACCCTCTATTTGTGCAAGCCCTAGTTTCTAGATCTTTGAAACACAAGCTGTGATTCACCACAAGATGAGTGAATCCTTCATCCTGTAAATGTGGCCACGGTAGCCTAGTGGTTAAGGCATTGGACTTATGGTCGGCAGTTTTCGTTCAGTCGCAGATTCAATCCTTGATTGCTAAAGACCCGCCGTGTAGCCAGGGCTGATGCATGTTAAATCTTATCAGAGCCCAAATATCTCCTGTTGACATGGTGTGGAAGTTTAAAAGAGAGGGTGCCAGCTCAGGTGTCTTCCTCGTTACTTGACTAAGGTTCAAAATTCCGAGGTCCGTCGCCAATACCCCTCGTGTTGTTTCTAGTGTGACGTTAATAAAAACTAAACTAAGAACTTCAACCTGTAAACATTCATATAATTTCCAGCTGTCCTGAATTATAGTTGTGCCTGGTTCAATATTTCCTCTGATGGAGTGAAGCAGTGTTTCCTTGGATCAATCAAGTAGCCTAGTGGTTCGGGCGATCAACTCATGGTCAGTGTTTTTCATTGAGTCATGGGTATGAGCCTTGATGCCACAAAAGACCTGCATATTAAATCTGTCAGAGCCCAAAGTCCTCCCATTGGCGTAGTGTGGAAGTTAGGAGAGGAGGGTGCCAGGTCAGGTGTCGTCCTCGTCCCTTGACCGAAGTTCAGAATTACGAGGTCCGTCGCCAACAGCCCTTATATTGCTTCTAGTGTGCAATGCTAATAAAACCAAACCAATGGATTGGTCAGCAACAATATGAAAATAACATTTATCCAAACCTCTTTTCACACCTCCAAACAGTCATGTTCCATGCACTCCCTTGCCACGATTATACTTTCGCTTCTCAAACATGCTTTCATCTATTTCCACAATTTCACTTGGACCTTCAAGCATACTACTTTCAAAGGCACACTTCTTGGCAAAAACTTATGCAATCCATGATATTGCCTCTTGATACTCCTGTCCTGGAAGCAATGAAAACATGGTTGGCCTTTTGGACCCGTTTATTCATCAATAAAATCTTAATTTTGCTCAACTCACTTTCTTCAAACCAACTGTTCTTTCTCACAAATCTAATATGATGAGCATTTACTCCTCTCTTTCAGCATTTCCAAATATATCCATCTTGTGTTTCCTTTTTTCTAACCAAATGTACTTTCTTGCAGACCAAAAATTCCACCTTTTTTGCATTTTAATTTTTTTCCATACACCTCTGTAAAACATTTATTTAACTCTTTCTTTCTTATTCATAAAAAAAAAATTGTACTTTTCTGACATTCTTAAATATTTAACAACAATTCACTTAAGAAACAAACAGCAATTCTTGATCTAACAAAAAATGGTAAAGAAATATGTTATTCCAAAAATATCGTCTATTTTTTTGAAAATCGTGCAACTGTTTTAACAAATAACAATCAAGAACAGAGAACATGTGACATATGCAAATTTCTTGAATTATATGCACCAAGTTTACCTTAACCTAAATTGCCATATTTAAACTATTTCACCCAAAAAGTCGCCAATTACCAAGAGGCACCTGATACCCGATTTGAAATTAACGTTCTTTAAAAGGATAATTTGCAAAAATCTAATAATGAGATCTGTAGTTTACACAATAGTAAGCCTTAATGCATGAATCTAACCATTAGAGGCAATGCTTAGCATTTTATTTAGTGCATACAAAGTGTGTTTAAAAAGTATTGAACTTTTCCCTATACAAACATTTAAAGTGAATTACATGTCCTTAACTGGAAATCAATAAGAAACATTCTTGTGCACACTCGAATTGTCACCCAACCACATATAGCGTTAGTTGAGGTACCGTTGGTAAGATTTGACAGATCTTTGACAATGATGCTATGAGCAATTAAAAAAATTCAAAAGTAGTGGTACAATCACTTCAAAGATGGCTGCACGCCAACAAACAGTAAGCTGTACACCAATAGGCTTTAGTCATGCAGAATTGCCAATATGACAGCCTGGGAATTTGTGAACAAGGATTGTTCAGTTGAATCAGTTAAATCAGTTTTGACCAAGGGTTTAGGAATGAAAGAGTGTTTGCAAAATCCTTGCTAAAGCTACTAATGATGAAACAAAAACTTCTCTGTTTGTAAAATGCTCGGGACTATGCAATCAGTGCTCCCAGTTTTGTAAAAGCAATGATCACTGGTGAAGAGTTGGGGTTTTAAGGATACAACACAGAAACAAAGATGCTGTCCTCACAGTCGAAACATCCATCATCCCCCAGGTGTAAAAAAACATGACAGGTCAGCAGCAATGTGAAAGTCATGCTGCCTGTTTTCTTTGACTCCTGTTGAGTGGTGTATCATAAGTATGTCTCAAAGCATAGCCATTACCAGGGTGTACTACTAGGAAGTCCATCTTCATGATGCTGCAAGACGCATACAACCAAATATGTAGTCTGAAAAAAATTGGCAGCTCTATCATAAGCACCTTCCCATTCTTCATTTGGAATATTTCCATGGTTTTCTTATGCTTCGTACTGTTTTGACATAGTTTCATGTGATTTTTATTTATTCTCAAAGTTGAAACTACCTCTGAAAGGAACCTAATTTTAATTCAGATGAGTGATTATGCAGAATGAGTCGGACTGCCTGAACAACGTTCCAAACAATTACTACCAGAACTGTTTCCAGAAACTGCAATAGCACTTGGAGAAGTGTGTGTATCACACCAAGGAAACTCGCTTAAAGAAGAATAAGATATGAACAGTTTATAAATGAATAACTGTTTTTCCAACCACTGGTTTTATTGCTTTTTGAATAGGCCTTATATTTCTGTTGAGTTTTTAATAAAGAAACTAAAGGAAAGATAAGTGATTAGACAACTGGATTTGTACTAAAGTGCTAAAATGAAATAAATTTCTTTTTATGAATGTACTTTCATGATCTACGTTTTTCTTTTTTTGAAGTTTAACAACTTTCATAGAGAAAAAAGAATTAAGTTGGAAATGCTTGACATGGAAGATATGTCAAAATAATACAAAAAACAACCAAGTAGAATTTTAATAGGGAAAAAAAAAACCATGTTTTTAAACATATAACAATTTAATGACCTTTTCGATTGTGCTTTATTTATATCCTTATCTTGTTAATTTATATATTTGGTTTTTGTATAATTTACTTATTTTTACTTATTGTTGATATTTTTTAGCTATTTATTAATAATGAGTGGCAAAAATCTGTTTCTGGAAAAACATTTCCAACTGTCAATCCTGCTACTGGAGGAACAATTGCTCATGTGGAAGAAGGAACTGCCGTAAGTATATATAAATAATTTATATTAAAAATAAATTGGGAGTTTTAGCAAATATATAATTATCAAAAACTGAAAATATTATTACACTATCTGTAGATAATACTATTGTAAGTTTTGCAGCACATCTTCAAGATTAACTATGAATTTAATATTTGTTCAAATTTCTAATTAAATGTCCTTTTTTTTTTTTTTTTTCCAGCAAGGGTATTATGGCATACAGCATTCCAAGTGTGTTGATTACATTTGGATTATTCAAAAAATTATTTTTTGTACCTTGAGACAATATTCTATAAGTATTATGATGCATGACTTGAAGAACATCACTTTAAACAACTGTTGTAATCACCAACAAATATGTCTATCACATCAATGCAATCATTTTTCTTATGATAGCATGCTTCATAGTGGAATGCTAATAGCATATATACCATAATAACTTATTTCTTATGCAAAATATTCACCTGCCTGGTGTGAAGTAAAGTTTCTATCCAGTGCTAGATATACACATTTATCATCTTTACTTATCAAAGCTTTTTTTTTATCTGATTTTATTTTCAATTGTAATATTTCCATTATATTAATATCTAGAGATAATTTTTTTTTATTTTTTAGAATATTATAGTTTAAAAGCTGTGTAGCTTTCACCCTTGGGAATGGAAATATTTGTACAAGATAAATTGTCTGATGTGTCAAGTGTGAATGTTATACATAGCAACCTTAAATTTTTACTTCTCAATTATTAGTTAATTTGTCATTATTGATTTTGGGTAGTAGCATATGTTCAGATTTGGTAAGGTTTATTAGCCAGTTGGGGGCACTTGCATCTGATTTAAGTTGGAAACTTTTGCTGGTTAAGAAAATGATGTAGGTATTCAAAGTGTATATTTTTCCGAAATTTTTAATGTATTTTCTCACATGAATAGCATTGTTAAAAGAAAGGTAATCTTTAAAAAAGGGAGATTTGTTTAATATATTTGGCAATAGCTTGAAACTTGGACACAGAGTATTTGAGGAAATATAGAATCTAACTTGTGATAATGATATTAATGAAGTTCATAAAACATTTCTTGGATTCACCAGTTCATACTCATTCTAAACTCTTATTCGTCCTGTTAGAGGAGTAGAGAACATTTATAAAACTCATTTTGATGTGGTTTAATCAACAAATAGGTAAATTTTATGGTAATGTGAATATAGTTTGGTTTGCTAGAAAATTATACAAAAGCAATAGGTCTTATATTTATTTTTACTACTTGTGGAAGTGAATTAATTTAATTTTTTATAAAAATAGTGGTTATGAAGTTTTTAAAATATTTATTGGATCCACAGGCAACATAGGTAATTTTTTCCCTTTTGATTTAGCATTCTGTGGTGTTTATACAATTGGTACAATTTCAAAAATTGCACAATTGGTGATTTTTAAAGTGTGACAAGGAAGTCAGCTAAATAGCATTTTCACCTGTTGATTTTGAATGATGCATATACAGCCATATTCACCAAATTTCAAATTGACCATAATTTGTTTGAACTTTCATTAATTAATACTCAATTCTTGGTTGGTGTATTTCAACAATAGCAGTTTAAAGACTTTATTGTACATATAATCTGTTACTGCAAGTCTATTTTTTACTGTGTGAAGTGCTTAGCATTAAGTTTGTAAAAGTGAATGTTATTGTCTTATTGATGATACATGTCTGTCAAAGCTGTGATTTATTATGGAAATTTTATGTAAGCTTTTTGTTTGTAAACAAAATCATCCCATTTGTTACATGTCGTATTTACTAATGGATTTTTAGTATAGTACTGCTTTGCCCAGTATTTACTTTATGAATGACCATACTGTTTTCACTACATTGATATACAACAATTCAACTCTCTTTTGTTTAAAAAATTCATGCATAACAAAGTCTTCAAATACTTTTCCAAGACATTAGGATAATCTCAAATAATTATTTCTGTTTTACATAAACTTTGCTTTGAAAAATTTTTTATGGCTTAAAATTTAAGTATAGTATACCAAAGTAGTAAATTACATTTTGATTGTGATTCAATACTTTAAATTTTATGTATAATGAAAGTAGCCTGGAATTTCATCTCAAGAATAGGATTTTAAAATGAAATTGAAATGCAATGTACTTAAAAGACATCTTATGAAATCCCAACGTGTTTATTGTTTCATGTTTAGTGATATACTATTATATCTGAATATGTTTGATTTATCTCTGGCAGATATTGTCATTCAAAGATCTCTAATATTTTAGTAAAAGTTTTTCTGTTTGGTATAATGTAAGATTTTTTTTTCTGATCAGTTTCTTTTTAGTGATTTACTTCTGCATATAAATATACATTGTAAGAAAACAACTTAATTATTTTTATTTTCCTCATAATCAATGAGATATGGCTATTAAATAATAAGACCAATACCTCTACAGAAGTACGCATGCACCAACTTCCAGTGACTGACAACTGTTTAACATGAAGCCTTCTTTTTCGAATGCATTGCCTCTCCCTTCTGTAAACAAATCTAATGTAAGAAGAGAGGCTTCTTAGAATATTTCAGAAGTTTTTGGCCAACTTGGAAAATCCAAAGCTTTGAAGGGAAATGTTGAACACTGCATAAATATGAACAAGTATGAAACCAAAGAGTGTCATTTACTAAGCATTGCATAATACTAGAAGTTGAGAAGATGACGGTATAATACAGCCATTTGAGAGCCTTTGGTTGCCTCTAGTAGTCTTGGTTAGAATGAAAGATGAAAGTTAGAGCTGCATAGATTACTGCTGCTTCAGATTAGATCATTATAAAGGATGAGTATCATATATAGATTACAGGCTGAACTGTTTAAAAGGGTGCTACATTTTTTTTTGATCATGGACCTCCAAATCAGGTACTGGTAAATTGAGGTAAATGCAGCTGATTATGAAATGACAAGAGTTTATCACCCTAGAAGGACTGTAAGTTTAAAGTTACCTAGATGACACTGTGATGTTTTCCAAATCTAAGGAATACCTTGAAAGGTTAAGAATAGTTCTGAGTTGCATCCTAAGAAGCTGGACTGGTTCTCAATTATAAAAAATGCTACTTTGCCACCTGAGAAATCAAGATTTTGGGCTATCTTGTCCCAGCCTGACTTGGACAAGATAATTCTTTGGCTTTTTTTTTTCAATTGCCAAATAATTTACATGACATTAGAATCTTTGTAAAATATAGTACACTGCTTTTTTTTTCTTTTCCATAATGACAAGTATTGTTCAATCAGAATGATGGACAAATATGCTATTCAAATACATGTCCATAATTTTTGTCTTATATTTATATTAAAGCTAATATAGTTCAAAACTAATTTTAAATGTTTCTAATTATTTTTAAACAAATGGTTCTCGAATTATTATAGATTAATAACAAGAATAAAATTACTTTTTATAGTGTGTATTTGCTTGGTATTGTATTTTAAACTGTAAATACAGATACATATGTTAAATTAAACAATTAGATGTATGTTTACATAATAATATATTACTTTTTAGCTTGGATACAAACTATTCTTTCCTTTGAATTTTTTGTAACACATCCATCATTGAAACTTTATTCTGCTTATGCAGTGATTTATTATTTGATCACATTATTTTGTTGGATTAAAAGTAGTTGTGAATTAAAGTTTTGATCTACAAATTCAGAGTGGTGAATACTGATAGTTATGTATTGGAGTGTGTTCATTCATTTGACCATGTATCAGAGGTCTGATGAAAACAATCTTTTACCTGAGAATTGTTAAGATATCTCAGTGCTTATTTTTAAAGTTTAAAATTCATTAAAATATTCTGATAATATTTTGTATCTAGTTTTTATTGAGTCAAATCTTTGATATTATTATAAATATTTTATTTGATATCTTTATCAAACAATACATTTATTTTTTAAAACTGAATTTCTTCTTTCATAATTAAAAACTGTAATTTTAAAATTTTTAACCTATATTTTTGATATATCAATCTGCTCTCTTTGTTTTGTTGTTATTAATGTATTCAATACTCTTAAAAAAAATTTTCATATTTTTTATTTATATATACATATTTAAAATTTTATTTACTTTATTACTAATGTACTATAAAATCCCAATAATCCACTCTAAATACTAATTTTTTCATCATTCAAGTTTATTTTTCATTTCAATATTCAAAATGTTTAACTTTCTATATTTTCTATATATGTGTTCAATTCAGTATTTCAAGGATGCTTATTTAATTTTCTTCCTTTATTGGATTCTTTTTTTTTATCAGAATATATTATCAGTTTTAAAATAAATGCATTTAAAAAAACATTTTCTTTAGCTCAGTGCCCTTCACCTTTTATTTGGTGCTAACTATTTTCACAATCGCCCAATAAACATTGGCAGTTGCTCTAATATTTTAACAATTACGCACATGTAAATTCTTATTCCATTTGTCAATTGCTAAACTCTATTTTTATCTGGAATTCTGAATCTAAGAAATTCCATCACAAATATAAAGAAGGGCTGATGTTTAACTCTAGCAGTGCTTTTAAATCCTTATGTGATTGGTGAAGTAAGAAAAATAATTAAAATAATTCAGCTCTTGTCTTCTTTTCATGATCATGATTCATATTATGAAACCCATCATGAAAAGGCCAATGTATTATTCTAGTGAGGAAAGTTTAACAATATTGAATAATCTTTTTATTAATGTTTGATAGTTTTCTTTGAATTCTGGTATACATAATTGCAAGTTTGCATCAGTATATTTTACGAAAATTGTTTCAATTGTTTCCCCCTTTATTTATAGGAGGATGTTGACAAAGCTGTGAAAGCAGCTCAGGAAGCTTTTAAGTTTGGGTCACCATGGCGAAGAATGGACGCCTCAGAGAGAGGAAGGCTATTAAATCGTCTTGCTGATCTCATTGAAAAAGAACGAATTTATCTTGCTGTATGTTTTTATTTAAACAATTTTCACTATCTTAGATAAGGAAATGATAGATCTAGTTGGGAGATATTTATGGAAAGTTGGTCAGATTTACTGTTATATAAGAAGTTAATCCATAGCAAATGTTTCAAATTTTATTGTTTAAAACATTTCTTCAAAAAATTGTTACTTTTTATCAAATGCTAATGAAATCTGTTGATGCATATTTAATAAACTGAAAATAGGCTTGAAGATTTTAAGTACCTTAGTTTTCAATAGCTAGCTGGAAAAATTTTTACTTTTAAATATTTCTCTTACTTTAACTTGTTTTAAAGATAGTTCTCTGCAATATATATTGTTTGAGAAAATTTGTTAAGTGAAAAGTTTAATTTTTTGATGTATTAAAAAAATTACTAGAAAATATTTATAATTTTAGATTTATTGATGTAATTTGCATATATTTATTAAGATGTGGTTGGTCGCAGTTTTGATTATTCACATTAGGATTGAAATCAAATTTATTCCATTTGTTGTTGTTTTACAATACACACTAAAGAGAAGGGGTTGAAGTTATGCAGCGATTCCATGTCCTCTTGAGATGAGCATTAAGAAATAAGGAGATTGTAATAAAGTAATTGTATACATTTTAGCTGAGCTTTAGAGTGTTCATTGATTGTGAAGTTCTATTATTTGAGAATTACCATTCGGAGAGAAATATCTGAATTAAGATTAAAAAAAAGGAGAATATTTATTACATTTGCAGCTATGGGTAATTGCAATTATAGTATTAAAATATATAGAATCTTGTTTCTATTTTTTGTAGTAAGTTTGTTATCATTGTATGATTTTACCTTTTTTTTTTAATAAGAGCTTGGAAACACTGGATAATGGAAAACCTTATTCTGATTCTTTCAACATAGATCTTGATCTGGTGATTAAAGTTTATAGGTATTTGATTTTTCTTTACATTCAATTTTCTTTTTCTGATGCATTTAATATTTTTTAGTAAAATGCTTTTTTCAGTGAATTGGATAGTATTGTTAAAAATGTACATAAAAAAAATAGTTTGTCTTAAGAGAGTTTCAAATGAATGTTTTGATAAATATTTTTGTTGTAATCCACACACACACAAATATATATATTATGTTTTATATGAATAAGTTCTTTCTATTAATGAACAGTAAAAGGGTTATACATGTTATTTCAAATGTTACAATATTAAGTTGAAACACATATTTTGAGTAATTGAATGCTAATGTGTAATATTATTATAAAAATAACAATTCTACTGTATTGAAATTGGATACATACTATTATTATGAGTCTTGAAGTTGAATTCGGTATTATATTGGTGATTTATTTCATTTACTTATTTTGTATTATGTTATAGCACTTAGCGAAAATCAGGAACTATGTATTTTTTATTACTTTTGTTTTATTTTACATTTATCTTTTTCATGAGTTTTGTATTCCAGGAGTTTTGCTCAAATGGCAATTTCACTAAAATTCATTTTACTTCTCTTCAAAAGAGTATAGCTAGAACTTGCATGCCTCCAGCTGCATACTTTTGAAGGGGGAATATGTAATAAAATTTGAATGAATAATCTTCTACCCTTGTAACAACATTTCTTAAGACTCTAATTTTATCGTTTGTTTTTAATATCCAAACAAAATATTTTTATCAACTTTGATATCTTATTGTTTATTTCAGTTTAATATTTAATTCAGTGATTTGATTTTTAAAGCATAATCATTTGGTTGTGGGATATATATAATATTTGTTTAAATCGCTTGCTATACCTGTTTTTGTAACTGATTTGAAAAATGTAATGGGTAAAAATTGTAATTCAACTGTTCGAATTTTGTCTTAGAGTTTGTAGAATGTAATAAGCTATAGCTTTTTGTAAAATATTATTATTGTGCTTATGAAAATAGATTAAAAAAAGCAAGTTACAAAGTTTATCTTGTGTGGTTCTCTTACTTATAAAACTGGACATCTTTAGTATAATGACTATTTATATAAATAGTCGAGAACGACAGGATTTAGCTTGATATATGCATGTGTGTATGTTAAACCACGCTCATTATATAAATTTACCTCCTGTATTTTGGTATAAAATGAGTTATTTTTTTCTACCTATTTTGGTAACTTATATAATTTATCTTGATATTTTTAATAATTTCTTTAAATTTATATTAACTTTATAACTTTCCAGTTCATTTTGTGGTATTGATATGTAAACTTTTTTTTAAAAAATTAAAGTTTTGTCTCTGTTCAGTTATATGTAAAAATAATATTCCTCAAAAAGTGTTTTTTGAACTGACTCTCCAAATTTCTCATTTAAAATTCCTTATAACTTATAAATATAGCATGTGATATTTTCAATAAATGATAATTTCTTGGATTAATATCTTTTTCCCCCTGCAGATATTATGCTGGTTTTGCTGATAAAGTTTATGGTAAAACCCTAACAGTAGATGGGAACTATTTTTCGTATACTAGACATGAACCTGTTGGTGTTTGTGGTCAAGTTATCCCAGTGAGTATCACGATTAAAATGCATAAATTATTATAAATAGTTTAATGTAAAAACATTAAACTAATTTCAAATATTAAAATATAACTTTCTTTTATTTTTCTAGAAATACTTATTAAAAATATTTGCTTATTGATACTTGAATTTTTTTTATCTTTTAAGATATTTTACAAATTATATGTTTTATTTCAATTTAGTTTAGGACTATGGTTTTAATTTTTCTTCCCTACCATAACACTAACTGAAATATAGTTGATAAGTAATAATTTAAATAATATTACTATGGTCAAGTATATCTAGTTACTATATTTTAAATCAATAGGGCTTGAGAAACAGATTTAAAATCTGTATAACATTCCTGAAAATAACCATTATTCGTTAGCAAAAAGATATAAACAATCAGATATTCATGCATAATTTGTTACAAGTCAAATAAAAATTTTGATTTGTGTTTCTGTTGATGTGGTTAAATAAACAATCAATGATTATTGGTTAACTCAACTACAAATTCAATTTCCATTCTTTCTTTATTTTAAATTTAAAATATTCAATTTTTTTTGTAAAAGAAAACTTTCTTGTACATTTCCCATTCGAATGTATTACCTGTTTTTGTTGTCAGTTTTTTAATTTAAACATAGAAATAAAATAGAAAAAATTCGGTATCATCATAAAGATTTCTTATTAAATTCTGTGGTTAATTTAAAGGAACTACTATTTCTCTCTTAATTTAATTTTGAATGTATAGAAATGATATTTTAAGAAATATATGTATATTTATATGTGTGTGTGTGTGTATTTGTATATATTGAAACTTTTGTTGTTTGTATAAAAACTGCACAAATTAATTTAAAAATTAATATGCTGCATATAATTGAGTCCAATTATCAGAAATATACCATATGACAATCTTTAATTATTTCACTGTTTTTCAAACATCTGTGATTGTTTGCATATATAAATTGCATTTTATTCAGAATTTATTGGTACATTTGTTTTTTAACTATTGCATTTACAGAATTTTATCTTTTTTAAATATAGTAAAGAAAATAAATTTTGAATTTTTTTATGTTTATAATTTTAATATTATCTTAGTCTATTGTCTCAGAGCAGACTTAAACTTGAAGTGCATTTTCTGATTTAAAAAAAGACTTAATATTATGTTATTGGAATATATATATATGGATTTATTATATAATTTGTTTGAAATTTTGTTTTTAAAAACACTATTTTTTTTTTTACATCAACATGTAAAATTAAAAATCAATCAAGTATTATAGGTATATACAGAACATATTTTATGCCATGAGAGAAATGGATTGATTCAAATGAAAACTAGTAATATATGCAGATATTTATAGACAATGGAATCTGAATAAACTTTGGATATTTCCTTTGTTACAGAAAATGCTAAATTTAGGTTTAATTTTTAACATTGTGCAAATTAAATCATAAATTGATTGATTATTTAGAAATAACATGAAGGCTATTGGCACTAAAACTGTTGTTAAGTAATAAGAATGACTCCTGAGATGGCATGCCATTCTCCTAACTTCTACAGCATGCCTACAGGATAACATGGAATTCTGCAAATTTCATGTTCATCTCTCTTTCAGTCCTGTTACATATTGAATCTATAATGGCATCTAGATTCAAACCTACAGCTACAAGCTAAGAGGTATTACCTCTTGGCTATTTAGGCCACAATTAAACTATAAAATAGAACCATCATAAGTAAAAAAATTGTGCTTTTATTTTTTCTTTCAATATAATTTTTATTTGTTATATTATTGCATTTTTAACTTTTATTCTCTATCATAAATGTTAAAAGTTATGACAAAATTTAATTTGTTGTATGCTGACGATTATTCAGATGATTTACAGATATGTTCCCATGTTTGTGCTTTTTTTATTTTTAAATAGTGAATCCTGTCTACTATCTAAAATACAGTCCTGTCAAAAATTTTGAAATGCAAACAAAAAGTATTAAATATATATAAAAAAAATTCCTACAAAAATATTTGGCTGTCATAAAATGGTTAATAAAATATTAATGTAAAGATTATTGGGTTGAAGGTTCAATTATTTAAGAGTATAGTGTATAATAAAAATTGGTGCACATTATATTCAACTGACTTTGAGATCCACTAGTGACTTGGAGTTTAAGCTGTTCTGTTTGTTTTAGTTATATGAGTCATTTATCTTTTCTCATTGTGCTACTCTTTTGCAAAGTTAATAAAAAGCTTTTGATGAATAAATTCACCTGAAAACTTGGTATAATAAAAATTCTAAATCTGTCATTTTAGTTAAATTTTTTTTTTTTTTTTACCAGTGGAATTTTCCATTATTGATGCAAGCTTGGAAACTGGCTCCTGCTCTGGCAACTGGAAATACTGTAATTCTAAAGCCAGCAGAACAAACACCTTTAACTGCATTATATGTAGCCCATTTAATTAAAGAAGCTGGATTTCCTCCCGGAGTTGTCAATATTGTACCTGGTTTTGGACCTACGGCAGGAGGTACCATAGCATCTCATAAAGGTGTTGATAAGCTTGCATTTACTGGATCTACTGAGGTAAGTTTTAAAAAGATATTAACTTTGAAAAAAATAAGCTTGATATTAAATTTTATAAATGAAATTAAATATTATAAAAGAATTCTTTATGATCTGGTTATCAGGCATTTTATAATATGCCTGATAACCAGTCTTTTAAAAAAATTATGCTGAATATAATAATGTTAAACATATAGATTATTATAGGAAATAAGTAACTTTATGAATTTTATTCATGTTCTGGAATGTAACTAAAATGTATGGTGTTGAGATTACATGTAAAGTGCAAACTTTCATGAATATTCATATCTGTAACAGAATGTAAAAAAATATTCTATGAAATCTGTGAAATTAAAATTAATCTGTTCTAACCTGTATGATATGTTATCAACTATATTTTTTATTAGTGAAATTTTACCTATTCTATATCAAATGTATTTTTAAAAAACAGGTTCTGAAAAGAAAAATTTTTCCTTATTACTACCAAGTTTAAGTTAACTAAGAATAAACACATTACATAAAATAGTTTAACCTGTTTTGGCATATGTATAATAATTATATAAAAGATTTATGTCTGAAGATCTAGTTTCAAGATTGAAACAATAAAGGCATTAAAAACAGCCACAGTATTTGAAAACATGTAGTAAAAAGTAAAAAAAATCAAAGATACACATAATTTAAAAAAAAAAAAAAAAAAAAAAATAGAATAAACTGTTTGAAAAAAAAAATTAAGTAAATTTAATAGAATTAAGATGCTGATAGTATTAATGATAAAAATTCAAATTCAAAATAATAGAAAAATAATTATTGTAAACAATAAATTTAAAATATAGTGATCAAAATAGTAAAATCTCTCAAACATAAAAGACAATTTTTTTAAAAAAAAAGTTCTTCAAAGATGCAAACTAAAGGCATAGGGAAAAATGAATCATAAAAAAAATTACAGAAATGGAAATAAAATTATAAAAATGCTGTTGTAGGTTTTAGGCTGTGATATGATTATTCTTGTCATTATAGGATCCAAACTGGCTCACTCCTCTATTCCTTCATAATTAAAGGCAAATTATCAAAATTCAATAAATAATCGGAATTAATTACCAATGTTAGAAAAAGAAAATTATAATAGTCCCGTAAAAGATGACCGTTGGGGGAGGGGACTTTCCTTCTTTCAGTAGATACAGGAAATAATGACCCTGAGATACCCTAGTGATCTCTTCCTGTTCCACTGTAGTTTATGTATGTCATGAGAGACAACTAAAATGGTTACCCAGTGTCTGTTGATATAGCCAGGTACCTTGCCACCAGGGATAATATCAGGGGACCTCAGAAGCTTTCTTTCTTAAGGGTAGATATGGACATCATGACCCTGAGGCACCCTAGTGATCTTTTTTCTTTTCCCTTTGGGTTTACTGCCTTTTGTAAAAATGAGTGACGCTCCCCTTCAGGATACCCTAGCGACCCTTCTCTATTTTTGACCCTCCTTGTCAATCAATTTCTATCTTTTTTCAATTTTTCAAACCTTTAAATTAAAGATTTACCTTGCTTTTCACAGCATGGCCACATCTTGCTCTTGTGCCATTAAACTCATTATCACTCACTCTCTTTCCCATGGGAGTTTACTGTGTTTAGTAATTAGTAAATTTATTTTTTGTGTTTATGATTTTTGCAATTAAAAATGTATATAGAGTATAATCTTTATATTATCTTTGAATTTAAGCAAATACTGTAACTCTAGATTTAGTAACCATGGTCTGACCATTCCAAGTTAATGAGTCCAATATATAGTTTTTCAAAGCTGGTAAATGAAGTTTGATAGTTTCAAAGGTTTTATTTTAGTTTCATTTTAATTACTGTATGTACTTTGATTTTTTTTCCCCCGAATCAGGTTGGCCAAGTAGTTATGGAAGTTGCTGCTAAGTCCAATTTAAAAAGAGTGACATTAGAACTAGGAGGAAAAAGTCCAAACATAATATTTAAAGATGCAGATAGTAAGTAATTGTATAATATAAAAATATTTTTGATCAATTACAAAACAGATTAAAAACCTAGTAGCAAATAAAATCCGATAGAAAAAAATGACGAAAATCTGATTTCTCTTACTTTATTTTATTGTTGATTTTTTTTCTTCTATATTACTACAAACCTACTTACCTACTTAAACTTTGTTTTTTTTTTCAACATATATTATATATTTAGTTTTAATTTCTTGACCATTTTCTTCACTCAATTTTTTATTTTCATTTTTTATTGTGCATCATTTGGTTTATAAACTAGATGAATACTTAGTTTTTTTTAAAGTAAATCACAAAAATAAATATAAAATAAAACACAAAA
>BMAW01073267.1:43172-55879 GCA_019974015.1 Nephila pilipes
TTTTTTTAAAGTAAATCACAAAAATAAATATAAAATAAAACACAAAAATAAATATAAAATCAAATATAAATATTTCAAGTAGAATTCATATGCAAATACTTAGATATTCAAAGAATTCTGAAAATAAATGATGAAAAAGGGACTGTCAATTCAAGATAATTTGTGATATATTTGACACATTATCCTACAGTTTATTGTACTTGGATCTTTGTTTTTAAAATGATTCTTTTAACTTTAGAAATGTAAAATCCTTAATGTAAAATTTTAAGAAATTCATGATTGATATAAAATAAGTTGTTAATTATTAATTATCACTGTGATTGTATTATAACACTTGAAATTCTCACATTTGTAATCTAATGAATTTGGTAATTTAGAATACTTTTGATGGAAATTCAATTAAAAAATACTGGACTAATGATTTTTTATATGGTTTTAAGATTTCTATAAATAGATAATTTTAAAATTGAGTTTACATTTTTTTTTTTAATGTCTTTTAGTGGATCATGCAATTCAAACAGCGCACTTCGGTTTATTTTTTAATCAAGGCCAGTGCTGTTGTGCTGGTTCGCGAGTTTTTGTTGAAGAAGATATCTACGATAAATTTGTTGAAAAGAGTGTTGAAGCTGCGAAAAAGCGAGTACTTGGTAACCCTTTTGATGCTTCAACCTCTCAAGGCCCACAGGTACATAAGCAAATATCAAGTATTTCCAATTGCAAATATATAGCCAATTATGTTCTTTAAAGAAAAACTTTTAACTTCAGAAATCTTCAGTTTTCTATTGGAATATGTAAATGTTGTATTAATGAATTATTTTAATTTCTGAAATATTCGGGATATAACAGCTAAAATTAACTTTTTTAATGAGAATCTCATTTTTATTCTTTAATTTTAGATTATATGTACCTTAACCATATTTATTTATGTAAATAGTAAATATAGTTATTAATTTACAAAAGGGGTCTCCAAACACACTGGTCTACCAGCACCATCAATTCGGCCTGTCACAGTTTACTATTATTAAATTGTAAATCATACAAATCAAACACAAAAATTGGCATACGTAATGAAATTGAATATTTTACCTACAATTAATGATTTGAGATTTATCTTAAAAGCTTACAATAAGTGACATCATGAAATGAGATTTATATAACTGTAACTTTCCACTGATAATTGTTTGCAGTTATGGATCAAGTTTTACTAGTGGAAATTATCAGCAGCAACTTCAAATGTTCATCATTTAACTTGGATCTATAAATATTTTTTTTTATAATTCACTTTGGAATATGGGTTACTTCATATAGATAAATAGTTTGGCAAGCAGAAAAAAGCTACTAGCAAATTCATACAACTGTTGAAAATGTGCGACTCTTGTTAAAATTTCAGGAATGAAGAGTTTAAATATTTATCATCTGAATAATATGTATGTCAGGCATCAGAATGATTTTTAAAATTATTGATCTTCAATTGCAACAAAATCTGAAAAACGAAACTTAAAATTTAATTTAAAGCACTCAAAGCTTCACATGTAAAACCTATCAGGAAAAAAGGGTTTGCTGATTGAATGTTTGCATATATTGAAATGCATGAAACATTTTTTTTTTTGTTCAATTGGGATTGAAACAAAGCTTTTTGTTGTTGTTGAAAGTACTTAATATTAGTGGATATAAGTCAAGTAGAAACTGTGATTTCCTCATTGTAATTTTAATGCCATTGATATGTTTAATTAAATCTGTTTAAAATAAATTCCATAACCACTCATTGTTTTGTAATTCAACCAGAGCATGGACCCGTGTGGTGACCGGGGATGACAGAATAGTCTCACTGTAGCTCATGCATGTCGTAAAAGGCGACTAAAATGGGTACCCAGCGTCTGGGGGTATAGCCGTGCACCCTGCCCCTGGGGATTATATCAGGGGATCTCAGGGACTTGCCTTCTTCAGGTAAGTACGGGCTTCATGAACCCGAGGTACCCTAGTGATCTTTTTCTTTCCCGTGGGGTTTACTGTCTTTGGTAAACACGGGTGACGCACTCCCGGGATACCCTAGCGATCCTTCTCTATTTTCGACCCTCCTTCTTGTCAACCACTTCTTATCTTTTTTCAACTTCACGTCTAGACCACAGTTTAATCTTGTTTGGCGCAGCATAGCCATATCTGGCTCTTGCGCCAATAAACCTTACATTCACTCACTCAACCAGAACATGTTTCCTTTCAATAAAAAAAAAAATTGATTATTGTTCAGAGCTGGAAAAATTGCATTATAAATTTTGGGCAGCTAAGTCATCACTATGCAGTATAATATAATTAGTCATTTTTTCCAATTTTCTTCAGTAATTTTACAGAATGGATGATGATTGAGCACATGTGATGCTAACGTAGTTTTATCATCTGTCGCCAAAATTACGTGGGTTCAATCATAAATACATCGGTTTTTCTCATAAATTCACTACCTCTTATTCTCGTTACTTCATGGTGATCGTGAATCACCATCTGTTAAAATATGCAAATTACTCAAAGATGTAATCATCCTTGTTGCTGGCATGTATATATCTTTTGGATGTTTTATTTGGCACGTGTCGTGTAATAGACACGCTTGATGAACATTTTTCAGTAGAGTGTGTGCTAGCACCTGGAGAGTCGATGTTTATGCTATTATTTTCAGAGCAAGTTATGCTCAGTTTTTAATGACGCTTTATAAACTTATTATTTTTATGTTAACATCTTGGCTGGCTTTCTTAATGGGCCGGCTGTACACTGCACTCTGCTACAGCTATTTTTTTATAGCTGTCATGTGATTTGACATAATTAACTGCTGACATGATTGGCTTAAAAACTTCTGACATATCAAAGAATTTTCCTCACAAAAATTGCCGATGAATAATGCAATATATGATTAATGGTTTTGAATCACTGTTATTTTCTACGGCCTTTGATACGAGAGCAATAACATATATTTTTTTTTTCCATATTTGTTTTAGTCACCATAAGTAATGATACACTTTTTCCCATTGTAGAATGTTTTTCAGAACAGCATTTTCAATTCTTTTAAAAATATCTTCTCCGTTGTTTAGGCCATAATTCTAAGAAAACCAAGGGGCACTGCATACACTTCATAATTTTTATGTATCCTGTGAGTAAAAATTGTCACCTGAGCAATATCTGAAACATCTGTTGACTCATCCAGATCCAAAGAGAACCACTCTTCAGTGTTGATTTTTGTCAGAGAATTGAATCAATACATTTTCTGTGTTATCACACAGTCTTTATATTTTTAATATAAATAAACTTATATTTTTAATATAAATTAACTTTTTACAATACATTTTTTCTGTTGCTGCAATCATGCAATCCTTGATAAAATTCACCATCAATAAATGGTTTCTCATTTTTGACTATCAAATTAGCTATGCAGAAACTAGTACCAGTTCCTGCTTCTTGTTCAGTAATTACTTTGTTAAACAAAATTGCTGAAATTTCAATATGTATTCAAAAAGGGGTTACCCTAGCGATCCTTCTCTATTTCTGACTCTCCTTCTTGTCAACCAATTTTTGTCTTTTTTGCAATTTTTTCTCATGTAGACCACAGTTAAATATTTTTTTTTTGTGAAGCTTAGCCACATCTGGCTCTTGTGCCAATAATTTTTTCATTGACTAACAGGTCAATTGAAAAGTCCCCAGCCTACCATAGTAAAACACATTTTTTTGCAAAATTAGTTTTTTTTTTATTCAACTTAATTCCCTTCAAGGGTGATACACTGATTATAGCGACCCTCCAACTTTTCGATACCATTTTTGTAATACGATTTGTCCTTTGCTTCAAAATAGGCCTCAGTTTCGGCGATCACCTCTTCATTCGACGAAAATTTCTTTCCAGCGAGCATTCTTTTGAGATTAGAGAACAGGAAATAGTCGCTGGGGGCCAGATCTGAAGAATACGGTGGATGAAGAAGCAATTCAAAGCCCAATTCATGGATTTTTGCCATCGTTTTCACTGACTTGTGACACGGTGCATTGTCTTGGTGAAGCAACACTTTCTTTTTCTTCAAATGCGGCCGTTTTTCGGCGATTTCGTCCTTCAAACGGTCCAATAACGCTATGTAATAGTCACTGTTGATGGTCCTTCCTTTTTCAAGGTAGTCAATGAAAATTATTCCATGCGCATCCCAAAATACAGATGCCATAACCTTGCCAGCCGACTGTTGCGTTTTCCCACGCTTTGGAGCGGGTTCATCGTGAGCAGTCCACTCGGATGACTGTCGATTGGACTGCGTAGTGAAATGATGGAGCCATGTTTCATCCATTGTCCCATATCGACGCAAAAACTCGGGTTTATTACGCTTGATCCTCTTCAAACACTGCTCCGAATCATCAATACGTCGTTGTTTTTGGTCAAAAGTGAGCTCGTGCGGCACCCACTTTGCACAGAGCTTCCTCATACCCAAATATTCGTGAATTATATGATGTACACGTTCAGTTGATATCTTTAGAGTGTCTGCTATTTCATTCAATTTCAATTTACGGTCATTCAAAATCAGTTTGTGGATTTTTTTAATGTTTTTGTCGGTAACAACCTCTTTTGGGCGTCCACTGCGTTCACCACGTCTAAACTTAGCATACCAATCCTTAATGGTTGATTTTCCTGGGACAGTGTCCGGAAACTCGGCATCAAGCCAAGTGTTTGCTTCAACTGTATTTTTTCCCTCCAAAAAGTAATATTTTATCAATACGCAAAATTCCTTTTTATCCATTTTTTTCACAATAATAAAAGTTGCTTCGCTCAAAATGCTATAATTCACAAACTAATGATCCGATAGCTGTCAAATTTATACACGCATCTTTTGAGGATTAGGGCTAACTAAAAAAACATATGGATTTAATTCTAGTAGCGTCATCTATGTGTCAGAACGGAGACTTTTCAATTGACCTGTTAACTCAAGCATTCCCTTGGTTATGTAGTGAAGGAAACAGTGCACCTCTCAGGCTGAAAAGTTTGGAGATCCCTGAACAATAATAACAAAATTTTTGTCATAAACATGATTTTGAAATAAAATGCTAAAAAATTTTAATATATTCATAAATAAGTGCCAAAAGCAAATGTAAAATAAAGTGGAATCCATTCAGAATGAGTTAAGTTTTAATTTCACTAATTCACTTGCATGCTCATTTTGTGTTTCTACATTTATTTTTAATGATAATTGAAATTAGTTGTATAAGAGTTAACACTCCTAAGAGTGATAAAATGGTTTTATACTTTTAGTTTGAAAAAAACGTACAAGTAACTTAAACTTTATTAGTGTGAAAGAATGTATATTACTGATAAAAATAGGGAGAGAAATGTGAAATAGAACTAAATTTTCACTCATTTATTTCTAATTAAATGCATTTTAATTCATGTAATATGTGCTAAAATTCTACTATGAGCTAAAATTTTCTCCCTACTTAAATTCTGTGAAAAGGAAGTACTCATCTGTGTATGAATGATTTTTTAAAAATTATTGCCTTCTTTTTTTGGTTCTTTAGAAAATGCTGTTAATATTAAAATTGTTTACTATGTGTTACAATTTCTTCAATGCTAAGCATTCAGAATAAAGTTTACTTAAAGGATTTTTGTATTGTAAGTTATTCTTCTGAATAATATTTAAACTAATTTTTAATTTCTAAATTATAGATTGATGGAACTCAAATGAATAAGATATTAGACTTAGTTAAAAGTGGCAAAGATCAAGGGGCTAAAATGCTGTGTGGTGGCAACAGACACGGGGATAAAGGTTACTTTGTTAGCCCAACAGTATTTGCTGATGTTCAAGATGACATGAGAATTGCTAATGAAGAAGTAAGTGTGTGGCTATGTAATTCTGAAATCAGAAATCTGATTCAAATCAATCTTATTCAATCATATAAAATGCAAGTTATGCTTATTTTGTAAATTTAAAAAAAAGAGTCCTTTTAATGCTTTCCTTGCTGATCTATTATAATTTATTTCTAACATTATTAGTTACATAATTTGTGAAGGATAATGTAATGAATTACTTATGATTAGTGTTGGCAACATTTGATGGCAAAATGATGCAATATATATATATATATATATATATATATATATATAATTTTTGCTTTTATTTATGCTAATGTAGAATATCTAAGAGTTAGAAATTAAATTTATGCCAGTTGTTATTTTTATAAAATTAAATATATTCACAGACATGATGCATAATAATTATCTTATTAGAACATTAAAAAAATAGTAAGTGTAGTTAAAATTATTGATAATCCCTAAGTATTGGATATTTGAGATTGATTTTAAAACGGTGGGGGGAAAAGATTTAGGAAAGTATTAAGCTTTGCACATCTATTTTTCTTTCGAACTAATTTGTGTTAAGAAATACTGTGGGGATAAAACAATGAAAAACTTGAAATTTGTAGATTACAGATTAAAAAATATTGTAAAAGTATTTAAGAATTTAAATTCTTGTGGATATTTATTTTTAGATATTTGGACCAGTTATGCAAATTATGAAATTTAAAACAATGGATGAGTTATTAGAAAGAGCTAATAAAACGAAGTATGGTCTAGCAGCCAGTGTCTTCACAAAGGACATTGATAAAGCATTGTACTTTTCTAGTGGTCTCCGTGCAGGAACTGTATGGTAAGTGGATCTATTCTTAAAACCATGATATATTTTAGAATTGAAACCTATTTGTCTATACTTAACAGAATTTAAATATATTATAAATTTCAATATTAATCTTTCAGGATAAACTGCTATGATGTATTTTCTCCTCAAGCTCCATTTGGAGGATTTAAGATGTCTGGTATAGGAAGAGAACTAGGAGAATATGGGCTGCAGGCATACACTGAGATTAAAACGGTAAATGATTATTTGAAAACAGTATTTCATGACTTTGCAAAGAAATGTGTGTGTGCGTAAGTGTGTGTATTATTCTGTTTCTGAACAAATTCCAAAATGTGAGATAAGAAAGTTCCTTTGTAAAGAATTTAAACTTCTAAGATGGTTTCTTTGAAAAGAATGTGGGTGTTTATGTGTGTGTGATTGCTAAGTATTCCATTTTTTAAAACTTTACAAATGTATTCCTTGTTATTTTAATAATCTTTACTATTTTTTTTTTTTTTTATCTTTACAGATTACAATGAAAGTACCTCAGAAGAACAGCTGAATTCATTCAATTGTATGAAATCCAAAGTCTTCCTAAAAAGTTTAATTTGCATTATACATTAAAATTATATATTACGCATATTTTTGATTATAAAATATATCATTTTAAAACTTAAGAGTTTTCAATTGTAATTGCACTTAATTTGTTTAAATTAAAAACTCCCTTCAATATGCTTTATACTTTGCTTTACCATGATTGGAATAAGTAAATGACAGATTTAATTATTTTCAGTATTAAAAGTAATTTGTATCAAAATGTTAATCAAGAAGTTACATAATATATGGTTTGTATTAAAGGAAGCACAATTTTTCATGAGTACTGTAAAAAGAATTTCTCATCAAGAAAAAATAATTTTTTTTTATTGAGTAGAAATTATTAAATGCTGTAAGAATAGATGCATATGAAGAAATTTCTGTAACAGCTTAAAATTTCTAGTTCTTTTTGATGTAGAAATAGGGAAACCACCTCCATATGAGCAAAACCTTCATTTACTTCTCTCCTTTACAGGAAACAAATTTTAGTTAATAATGGCATTTTTCTAAATATGTAAATAAAATGTATCTTTTTTACTATTTTTGAATGTATGCTTATATGGAATAAAGTATTTTAACAACTGATAAAATATCTAATTATCCTTTTTTATATATATCCCATTTTTTTAGAAATATTTAATATCTTATTAAATACAAAGAGTAATGTTATTTTTATGATGAGATAGATGTTTTGGAGAAGAGAAATAAAAGTGGCTCTATTTTTTCACCTACTTTATTTGAATAAACAAATTGAATATTTTGATTTCAAGCTTTCCAGTTGATTCCTATTATCTTGCCTTAATATACAAAGATAGTGGTCGGGGTAGCCTAGTAGTCATGGTTGCAGAATCGCGGCCGGCAGTTTTCGTCACGTTGTGGATTTGAGCCTTGATGCCACTAAAGACCTGCTGTGTAGCTGGAGCTGATGCATGTTAAATCTATTGAGGCTCAAAGTCATCCTGTTGGTGTAGAAGTTAGGAGAGGGAGGTGCCAACTCAGGTGTCCTTTCACTCGACTGAGGCTCAAAATTATGTGGTCTGTTACCAATATTCGACCCTCCTTGTCAACCAATTTTTATCTTTTTTTTTTCCCAATTTGTTCATGTCTTGACCACAGTTAAATCTTGTTTGGTGCAGCATAACCACATCAGGCTCTTGTGCCAATAACCTTTACTTTCACTCACTCTCTCACCATTGCCAATAGCCCTTTTGTTGCTTCTAGTACGACATTAATAAGATCGATCAATAATATACAATGGTTTTTAAGAAATTAAAGTCCCAAATGTAACGCAGGTAATCCTAAAGAGAATGAGCCTATAGAGAAATCATTTTATGGTCGAATTCTGTTCACACAAGTACATTAAATGAATTGGTTGACAAGTGAGATTCTTATGTTTGGAATATTAGGAGTGTTATACAGTTATAAAAATTGCGCAACAGACTTCAAATTTATTCATAAAAAAATCATGCATATGTACATACTTGTTTATTTAAGTCTGTAGAGACCTAGAAAGGGAGGTAACGAAACAAAACAGAAATAGTATCTTCATGGGTAGAGGTCCTGGATGTAACAGTCAAAACGAAACTTATAAGTGTGGTTTGCTTTATAATATTTTTATATTGATAAATTTAGCACTTTAATATAGTTCACTCTTCTCATGTTCAATTTTAGGATCTATAGCTGCATTAATTTTGGAGAACACCCCAGCTAATTCATGCATTATAAACTTCTTTTGCACTTCAATTCTTTCCTCTACTTCCAAATGCAGCATTACTTCCAACTCTATTAAATCCTCATTTATTAGTTCTCCATTGACATAATCTACTAATGCAGAATGTCTTCCAAATCAAGTACATTGGCATGGTCCATAATTGCAGGAATTACATTGATTCGTTCAAAATTGTCAAACGATTTGATGTTCATGTAATGTTTCATACATTTCCCCCCATATGTCTTGCACACACTTATCTGTCACTCTGTCATAAGATCGATTTAATGCAATATGAAATGCTGTACGATTTCCAAAAACCACAAAGGGTAATTGCATCATTTTCTGTTCCTGTTACAGCTTGGGAAAATATGCACAAATAAAATGCTTTGAGCATAGTTATAGCATCTTGGTCCATTGGCTATTGGATAGAAGTGGTGATTTTCGGAAAATATTCTATCTTTATGTTTGGATGTAGATCAAAATGCTGGGGTTATTAAAAGGTTTTTCGTAATATTGTTTTGGATATGGTTGTCAAACCAGATCACTAATAATTTATCCATTTCATGATTAAATCATTTTCACTGCCTAGCTATTATGTCTTTAAATCCTGTTGATAATTTCACACTAACAGTATCCCTTAAAATCTGATATTGTCAGAATGTTCCAAACCTTGCTATGCCAAGTCACATGCTATTTTTTTAAACCATTTTACTAATTTCATAGTCTTGTATGATTTTTATTTTCGTTTTTTTTTTCAAGGTTTATAACAATTCTTCCAGATGATGCCTTACTTTTTCTTTTTATTGACATCTATGCAATTTAGAAATTACAAATATACAAAAAAGATGTTACAGTGACTGCTTGTCTGAACGAAACTGACTGAAATAATGTAGAGTAAACCTATAGTACCCTCAATGTGCATGTCACCATTTGTAAATTAGAGAGTCGGTTATTGGTAAAAAGGTTTCTCTATTTCCTTCAAGGAAAGTTACTTTATCATTGTGTTGTCTTACATGCTTGTGATCACTATGATACTCTTTTATAAAGGACACTTCCTTGGCTTTTGACTCATAGTAGTCAAGAGTCTCTTTTGTTTTTTATATATATCATTAACGATTCTAATAATTTTACACATTTCGACAAATCCATCCAAACAGAGGAAGAAACTAAAAAAATGCAGCAATATTTAGTATTCCTTGCAAGAAGTCTAGAGTCTTTTGACTCTTCTGAAGATGATGTGGTGGATCTCCACCCATCACCAGAAGACTATGATACCGTGGGGGTCCTGTCTCCAGGACCCTCTTCAAGTGCGAAAATTTAATGGCCTTTGTTTCCTGGAACTGCCGTGGTTTACGACCTTGACTAGAGGATCTCAAATCCATAATATCCAAGCACCGATCTGCATGCGTTGCTCTTCAAGAGTATCATGACAACTCGAGTGCGTGGATATAATTGTGTACGATGGAATGTTGATGTCGCATCATCAGATAGGGATGCATTCTCACGAAGAGTAGTAACTCAAAGTGGAATAAGGGTTGTCAAATATCCTACAGGGAATAAAAAATTATGGGGTATTTTCAGAGAACCTCATAGCGTTTAAAAGGGCAAGGATGTTTGCTCACAGAGTAAGATGTTATTGTCAAAGAGAATCTTGGATCAGGTATGTCTCTTCCATCACATCGCCTACGACAAGTCAATAGTTGTGGATAAACTTCAGGTGTCGGCAACCGCTCCTTTATAACTGTGACTTTGATATGTGGGAATTGAGAAAGGCCTTGTCTTTGGTCCCGTTGGAGTAGTGTGGAAGTTAGGAGAAGGGGGCAGCTCAGGTGTCGTCCTCGTTACTTGACAGAGGTACAAAATTAAGAGGTCCGTCGCCAATAGCCCCCATGTTGCTTCTAGTGCGACTTTAATAAAACCAAGCCTTGTCTTTGGCGCACAATACCTGTTCAGGCTCTGATGGTATAACTTATGATATGCTTCGCCACTTGAGCGAAGATTCACTTGTAAGTCTCCTCTGCGTATTCAACCGATTATTTAAGGAGCATGTGTTTCCTAATCAGTGGCAGAAAGCAATCGTTATTCCTATAGAAAATATAAATTTTTCAGGATCTGAAAATATTTTTCTTCAAACCAAAAAAAGTATTTTCGGTTCCTCAAAATTACAAACCTATTAAAAATGAATCACTGGTGAAAACCATAATTTTCGTACCTCTCTTATAATTATTTATAATAAATCGTACCTTAACATATCAATTCTTATAACATTGCAGTTATTATATTATAACATAGAAATGGATATTCTATTATCTTTTTTGATGCTTCGAGTATATATACGAGGGTTGCTATTTATATTTCTGTCCTAATAATGAAAAAACAAATATGTAGGATCGAAATTGGTTTTATTGTTTTTCAAAATATTCTCCATGATGATCAATACACTTTTGCATGCGTTTGAACCAATTTTCAAAGCACTTTTTCCAGTCCGATTGAGGTAACTCCAAAACATGCGTTTTGAATGCATCAACCGCTTCTTCGAGGGTCGAAAATCGTTGTCCACGTAATTTATTTTTGATGTGTGCGAATAAGAAGAAGTCATTGGGTGCCAAATCAGGGCTGTACGGCGGATGACCCATCAGTTCGATCTTTCGCTCCGTCAGAAATGCCTTTGTTTGAGTCGATGTGTGAGAGCTCGCATTGTCATGATGAAGAATGATTCGCTTGTTCTTCTGCTTTTTTCGAATTTCTCCGATGACTTCTGGCAAACAAATGGTCGTGTACCATTCAGAATTGACCGTCCTGCGTTGCTCTAACGCCACTGTTGCCACATGACCGTTAATGCCGAAGAAACAGGCAATCATTTGTTTCGATGTGCTTCTTCCTCGAACAACTTTTGTTGGTTTTGCCTCATCTTGGAAGACCCATACAGTTGATTGCTGTTTTGTTTCCGGCTCATATGCATAGATCCATGATTCGTCACCTGTGTAGATGTTATACACAGCCTTTGATGTACCTTGAATGTATTTTTCCAACATTTCCTTGCACCAATCGACACGAGCCTTTTTTTGAGCGTTTGTCAGATTATGCGGGATCCAACGCGAACAAATTTTTTTTACGCTCAAATGTTCATGCAATATTTTATTGATGCTAGTCATACTAATGTCCAAAGACGCCTCTATCTCACGGTATGTCACATGACGATCTTGCTTTATCAGTTCACGCACAGCATTGATCTTTTCTGGCACAACAACGGATTTTGGACGACCTGCACGGGATTCGTCCTGGATCGAACATCGACCACGATTAAATTCGTTATACCAATTTTTTACAGTGCTGTAGGATGGCGCTTTATCGCTGTATAAAGAATTAAGTTCATCGAAGCACTCTTGTCTTGACAATCCACGTCGAAAGTTATGAAAAATAATGGCACGGAAATGTTCACGATTCAATTCCATTTTTTGACAGAGAAGAACTTTTCAATTTACTGTCAAAAACACAAATAAAGCTATAATGGTAAATCGTTTGCTGAATTTATGTTTAAAAATATCAAACTTTCGATTAAAATCGTCTGCGGTCGCCTAGCAACACTTACTGTTGCCAAGGCCAGAAATATAAATAGCAACCCTCGTACCAGAGATTAAGAAGAAATCGGGAATGAAGGCAATAAATTTATAAAAAAAAATATTACTTATTATATTAATATATAAAAAATATTAATTTCTCAGGATCTGAAAATTTTTCTTCAAACCAAAAAAAGTATTTTCAGATCCTCAAAATTACAA
>BMAW01073269.1:7861-22712 GCA_019974015.1 Nephila pilipes
AAAAATCTAAATAATGATTAAATAACAATCGTTTGGTAAAGAGCGAGCATTGTTATTTACAATACATTAGCTTACTAATTATTGATACACTATCGGTGTTCATTAATAAGTATATTTTAATTTGAATAAATGTTTAAAAAATGGCAATTGCACCTACTATAACATTGTGCCAGTTTAAAATTTTTTATTGTAATGAATTTGAAGCTGAAATATAAATATCTGAAGCGTTGAAATAGAAGAATATAATTTCTTCATTCATCATTGTTGAAAGATAATGGATTATTCATTAAAATTTCATTTTTCTGTGTAGATTCGTTTTCTGTAAAATTTGTTGAAATAATTTGTAAAATAAGGAATTTGTTTTTGAATTTTATGTTTTTGTCATATGTATATATTTTAAAATTAGACTTTCATACGTTTTTTGAGTTGAAATATTTATTATCATACTGCAACAGGTAATGTTGTATTTTTTAATGTGCCAAAAAAGTATGAAATATTTTTTAAAATGTCCTACCTGTATAGAATATTGCAGCGTAAAATATTTTGTTTATTTAAAATGTTTTTGTACCGTTTGAATGTGTACGATGTGTTTTTCTTTAACCTTTTTTAGTAATTACTTCTTGTTTTAAGTTTTGTCTTCCGAACACAACTCTATCTATTCCCCTGCTTTCACTGTTTCGATTTTGAAAATCTCGCTTTTATCGCTATTTTAACACAATTCTTAATATCACGCCAAGCGGCTCCAAGAAAATAGGATCCTACCCGTCATTTGAGTGACAAAAGATTAATTGTTTTTAAATATAAATTTCCTTTTTGAATGCAGTTTTGTTTTTTACCAGATATGTATAACTAGTCTGATGAATAAGAATTTGACTTGGAATTTCATGGTTAGTGTAAATGTAAATAATTTAAAATTAGATAATTAATGTAATAATTAATTTTAAATAATTTAAAATTAGAATTTTTAAAGGTTTTTCTAATAATACATTCACTTATTCTGTAACAAGTGTACCATTTTTTTCCCCTCTCCTCAACTTTTCAATGCTTCAAAGATTTGAAAGGTTATCTAAAAATAATTAATTTTATTAGAAGTTTCATTATTAAGTGTTTGGTTTGTTCGCGAAAAAGTTTTGTTTCCGTTTAAATATTTATGAAGTTATTTTTTTAATCTTTTTTATGGGGGTAGGGTAATCAGTTTCGATCTTCATTGAGCTTTCAGTTTATACAATAAAGATCATTCTTAAATACAGATATTTGGTTATTTATTATGCTGTCATCTCTCCCTCCAAACTTCCTCATGACACACATTGGAGGACTTCGAGCCTCGACAGATTTAGCATGCTACAGCCACACTACATGATGGATCTTTAGAGATATGAAGAACTAAGAATACGGGAAGACAATTTTTCGTATTTTCTAATGAAATTCAATGAGATAAGTTAGAGAAAGAAAAATAATTCAAATTAAATTAGTATGTGAAATTCGTTAATTTACGGACTTTATAATACATTAATTTAATTAATTGTTACTGGTGAAAAGTGTCCTGAATGTTATCGTAAGCAAGTTTTTAATTTTAGGGGAATTTTATCACTATATTTCTGATGAACCAAACGCTTTGAGTTTAAAATGATTCAAATTAGCTGTTAAAAATTTATTATAACTGAATAATCCTCTTACATTAATTATATATATATATATATATATATATATATATATTCTCTAAATTCTCTATTCTATATATTCTCTAAATTTTGGTTTATTTTTTAATATATTTCTTAAAATTATATTTTTTCATTTTCAGTAAATTTTATTGTTCACTTTAATATAATTTTTCTCCATTTTTTATACATAAGAAGGAAATTAATTATTAATATTAATTAGAAAAATTTTACTGACACAAAATCTTATGAAAAGTTCTAAGACAAACATGAAAAAATGATTGAAACTAAAAACCTACAAAGATTACAGAAGTAAAAGAAAAATACAGAAAAAAAAAATTATCGAAATAAACACACAAAATAACAAAATCTGAAATATAATAAAGAATAAGTAAAAATAATATAAAGATGATGAAAACAAAAAAGAAAAATATAAAATTAAAAATAATTAGAATCAAAAATAAATTTTAATATATTAAATACATCAAAATAGCTACAATTTTTTACCACGTCAAATAAGACCTAAAGATAATAATCAAATATTCATACAATAAGTTAAAGACATTCAAATATTGTATGTATTATATATGTATGTAAATAATAAAATTCTTATTGTGTAAAGCACTTTGTGAAAATGAACCTTAAACCTAAACTTCTCAACCAACTTACAAATTTGAATTAAATGAACTTGCTTGGCTTAAATATTTGCAATAAATAAACTACTCTTTGTTGATTTCTTCTGAGTATTTGTTGTATTTTCACTGAGAAATCTGATGTAAAATACATAATAAGAAGAATAAAAGGGAATATGACTGATGAATGCTACTTTATATAATTTTTTTTATTTTCCTTCCTAAACAGTGCATAGAATTATTTCTTTTCAATATAAAATCTCTAAGCCGCTTTCTTCTAATTTATTGAGTAACGTATTACATAAAGGCCAATGATGAAATTAAATTATTCTCAATGAAAATTCATTCATGCGCAGTGTTAGCCTAGAAGAAAAGCAAAAGTTCAAGATTATTATTAAAAAAAAAAAAAAGAAGAAGAAGAAGAGTCAAAGCCATTGCTTTTCTCAAAAAAAGTCATTGCTTCCTGAACAAAATTTCTGTGATATTAGGTTAGAAAAACTCGTTACTGAAGCTATTGAAAATGAGCTATTTTATTTGAGAGAGAAGTATATTGTATTATACTAATTTGTTTCTGTCTGAATTTATACATTGTCCCATATGTAATAAAGCTCTATATTTTACATACGGTATACTGAAAAGAGATTTAACATTTTCATTGTAAAAGAATCATTTATTGAATGATTTTAAATAAATGAAGAATTATAGAAATATGGGATTTGGAGATTTTTGTTTCAGTGGAAGAGTGTTCCGAATTTGATACGATTTTTAATAATAGAATCAATTAAAGTTTAACTTTTCGGGTAAATTTTCCCTTTTGTCTATCGAAATTTAAATAGCGTAATAGCAGAGAGAAAATAATACGTTGCCATGTACAGAATCCGTAATCAATGGATTATTCTTTTTAAGCCTTTGAATATTGATGTAATTCAGTGGCGTACCCCCCAGGGGAGGGTACGCCACTGAGTAACATGTACATATACATCTCCATGTACATCTCCCAAGTTTTTTTACAAGTAACATATATATCTCCCAAGATTTTGTTTTCGAAATTGAAATATTTCGGGATAATTCTATTATTATACTATTATGTAGATGTTTAAAATTTTAAAGTAAGAATTTTTTTTATCATCATGCTTAAATTATTTTAATTACGAAGGGAAAGAAAGATTCTCCCCAACTAAGCCAATTCCTGATAAAAAGAATAGAAAAGTCCTTACTGTCTCTAAAAGGATGCCTCTAGGTCAGTGTTTGTAGACGAAGATAAGAGAGAGGGATTCACATCCCTATATTGAAAGTGGCCGGCCCCCCAAAAAAAAAAATCATTTTTTATTTTCATGGCATCTAAATTACTTTTATTAAATAACCTTCATTTTTGTAATTTTTATTACTTGATAAAATTTTATCAATACTTGGATAGTTTTAAATAGGAGAAATAAGACTAATAAAGCGTATTATTTAGTGTTTATCATGTGGTAATTCTAAACTACAAAACTGGTTCTTTCATGGTAATGACGATATACATTCCCCCCTCAATTAATTTAGTACGCTATTGCATAAATTAATTCTAAAATCACTTTGCTTTCAATGAAAAATTCATCAATGTTTGGTCGCAGAAATTTTCAAGTATTAATGTTGTGAATTTACTCCAATGAATAATGTGGCGTAGTGGCAAAATATACGAGGCATCAATTATTTAAAAAAAAAAATTTATTAACATATTCATGACCACCATTCAACTACAGAGCTCTGCTCTCGCCAAAGCCAACGTGTCAACTGCGGAACTGTTTGGTGTCTGGCGGGCAGTGTAACGGTTTCCGCTGTTGCAAGCGGAAATGACATCATTCAAGGGGAGTATATCATTTCCAAGAATACAGAAATAAACAACAAAATATGTTTACAAGCTATGACGTCACAATAAAAATGATGTTTAGAAACTTAACCTTTATATATTAGAGAAAAAGGTATTATGTCAAGCATTGTATACATATGACACTTCAATAGAATTTCCCTATAATGATCACAATATTGAACAAAGGTTGGTTGAAATACTTTTATTTTACATCACTATTGTCTCAATTGGGTGAACCCCTCTGATGATCTTTTTCAACGTGCCAAAAAAAGTGGAAGTCTGCAAGAGAAACGTTTAAATTGTGTAAATGATCATTTACATTTTATATGTCAAAGATATCAAGTGTAACATTGTACATGAGTGTCATTCAGTTGAGTTACTTTTATGTATGTTTTATGATGGATTTAAATATTATAATCACTTTTTTCTCCTACTGTATTTCATGAGAAGCCTTTTAACTAATTTTCTTACGGAATACATAGAAGGTAAATGTTATAATTTTCACCTAAAAAAATTAAAAATTAATTTATTAAATATGATATTTAATTCAGAATTTTTTTCCATCTAAAATAATCGCTTTTTTTCCAAGTAGGAAAACATTTCATAAAGAATTTAAAAATGGACCAATCCAGTGATGCCATCCTGCCTATGTCTCAGATAAAGAGGTTAGTTTAAAATGTATTTTCACATTTCAAATATTTCCACCTTCTAATTCTGATGTCTTGAGTATTCATTATAATAAGAAGCCTAAAGCCCAGTAGTTTTAGTAAGAATTCACGAAATCTTTAAGTAACAATAACAAATTTTTAGGACACTATTTCGTTAAATTGCTCTCATCATTAGAGAGACGTTATACATTAATTCTTTTTTTGTAAATTTTTCTAGGCTTTTTATTTTCTCTAAAGCTTTAAAAGGAACTTGATTTATTCATAAGTTAAAAATAGGAAAAAAAAAAGAGATGAGAGAATTCTTATTCATAAAAAATAATTATACTTATTTTTATTAAGTATTATACTTCACCAAACTGAAAGCCTTACTTATTTATGCTACCCAAAGACAGTAATAAATACTAGTTTGCTTATTTTTTGTAAAGACAAAGAAAAAATCTTTTAAAAAATTGATGCAAAGAAAAGAGGAAGGCTCTCAAATAGTATAATTAAACTTTTTTATAAAAATTTAAAATTAGTATCAAAATGTTCTTTCTTTGTATTTGATAAAGACAACAATACACTTCTACTGAAAAAAAAATACCAGTTTCCTTCCCTTAAAAAACTAAAAAAAACCTAAAACAAAAGATCATGTAATCAGTATTTCTTATTTTTCAAAAAGTATTCGGAAACACAAGCAGTTTTTCAGATTTCCGTTAATGTTAAATTGCATTTTTGAACATAATCGTAACTTATTTGAACTAATTTGAATGGCATTAATCATCCAAATTATTACAAATAAGTTATGATATTTATAAAAGCTTTTGTGTTATTTACTAAGTCAATATTTTAGATCACTTAACGAAATGACTGAAACAGATGAGGGGGTCCAAGATGCTCAAGCAATTGCGGAAAATCTGAGTTTTCCAAATGATGAAGAAAAGGCATCAAAGAAAAAAAAGTATGAAAGTGGAGTACATCCATTTCAGTTGTCGGAAGAGGTAAGACACCCTTCCTGCATATGCTTATGATTTTTTTTAAAGAAGCATTCATTAGGAAGGTTTTTTTAGATCTTTAGAATATTTTAGAATACCTTGTAAAATCGGACTTAGGATTCTATCCGATAGAAACATGGACCAGTTTTTATTCTCTCGTATGAACTTTTGTGCCATTTTATGAATAAACGTGAGGAATGATATGCTTAGCCCTTTCTTTCCTGGAAAAAAATTCCATGAATAAAAATGTGAAAACTATGACCTTTTAGAATTTTGTTTCCACCGCGGTTTGCCAATCCTGCTTTCCGTCTTTGATTGATGAGGCATTGACTTTAAACTCTCGTTTAATCGAAAGGCGTAAAAAGAGTGAATACTAGTTTGCAGCTGTAAGATTAAGAAATCCAGAATTATAATGAAAGGGGGGGGGATTAATTTATTTTTCGTAGTTGCATTATGTTATTTGAAATAAAAAGTTTTCTTAATGTGTCTTGCAGGAAAATACCAACCCAGGAGGCAGTTCATCTTTGTCATCTTTTGAGCCTATGGAAATTGATAATTGGTGGTCTCCATTGACTCCAGATGGATCACAGGTCTCCATTTCAAGAAATCTGTACCATGTACAAAGAGATTTAAATTATAATGTCTCTGCACCCTCAACTTCTACTGTGCCAGGAGGGAAATCATCATTCATTTCACTAACAGGCTCAGCTTCTGCTTCAGGCTTAACTTCTTCAGGAATCGCCCCTGAATATCGTGGAACTACAGAGGTAATATCAGCCCTGGATAACCGTTCAACTACTGAGTTAGAAGTAACTAGAGGAAGCGAATCATCAGCTCCAGAGTATCCTGCATCGGGATATGTCCGTCGGTTTATCAATCGGAATGTCTAAGAAATCCGAAGACAGAATTTCAAGCAGTGGCTTAGCATCTTCTGTTGTTAGATGGAGCCTTTTAAGCATATCTGAAATGATATGGGTAATGCTCAAATGGCTGAAAACAAAAATACAAACTTTGCAAATAACTGTAAATTTATTTAAACACTAAATTTACTCACTGACCATTTTATATTATGTATGAAAATAAATAAGTATGCATAAAAATAAATAAAAATTTACAAAATTAAATTTATTTTAAAATCCACACACCATACGTAAAAAAATTATTCTTTTATTCTTAAGTTAAAAAGTGTATACAATAACTTCAGAGACCGGACAGTATTTAAAAATAATTCAAAACTAAATACAACATGAATGGCCGTTTAGTCCCAAAGGAATTTCAAAGTACCACTTCAAAAAAGATTTTGAAAATAAAGTAAAAATACTTAATAATTAATTTAATTTCTTAATAATTAAAAGAGTATTAATTTTCCTTAGAATTTGGATTGATTCAGAATTTACAACTCATTATCTTGAAGACTATTTTAGGTTTGTAAGTATTAGGGTTTCTCTCCATGTGGATACGATTTTTCCCTTTTCTTTGATTTTCGTATTTTTTCTTATTTATTAGAAGGTGAAATTGCAAACTTTTTTTTAATTTTATCATTTACTTTTAATGAACATAATTACCATTAGAGAGAGCGTATCCATTTTAAAGTTATTTTATTTATTTAAATGAATATTCTAATGTTATGCTATTTCTCAAAAGTATATTTCTTCAAATGACAAAATTCGCTTAAATATATGTTCCTTTACTCAAATGTATATTTAATTATAAATAAATATTTGTTAAGGAACTAAAATATTAGAGTTATAAGAATTGCAGTAATCATCCCAAGAGAACAGTTACAAAATGAGAGAAATGATTTCAAGAACATGACACATAAATTCAAGAAAAATTGATACAATAAAATGAAAGTAGTGCCTCATATATTTCATAAAATAGAAAATAATGCAAAAAGATTCATCAGTGTGATCTATATGAAACTGAGCCCATGATTATAATTTAAAAACTTCTGAGGAAAATTTTACATAAACTGTAATGAAAAATGCTAATATAATTAAACACTTAACCTTTGAAAGTGAGAGGAAGAATTTCAAAAGTCTTACACATAAATTCATGAAAAGAAATGATAGAATAGACTAAAATTTCGTAAAATAAATAATAATGCGAAAAAACCCATCAGCATGATCTATGTAGCTCTACCCAAGACTTTAATTTAAGAAGCTCTGAGAATCAGTTTAAAACTGTAAAGAAAGACGCTGAAATAATTCAAACCCTTCCTCATATTTGCAAACATTTAAAATGGAAGGAAAAAATCCTTTTCATATGTTAAAATTTGGAAATAGGAGTTAATGAATGTTTATATACCGAACGAGTAACGTGATTTAATAATATAAATTATTTTTAATTAAAAACATCAGAACAAAATTTGAGTTAATAATTAAATAATATATCATTTATTAACGCCACGTATAGACGCAACACGAGGGCTTTTATCTTTAGGGCACTTCTAACTTTATTACTACTCTAACTTGAGTACATTGAGACAGGAGAGATTTTATTTGCATTATTCCAATTACAATGCGAATCTTGAATGGAATCGGAACTACAACTCAGAAATCGATGGATTCAACTGCGTTCCTAAGCACTTGACCATGATCATTCAACTTAACGTCTGCCTCATACTTCACATGCCCACTATAAATTGCTGGAATTTTATTATTTAAAACAATCACGGTTACGAAACTTCATGTTGAATTAAATGTTTTCAGTGGTGTTACCAGTTCAGGTGTCGTCTTCTTTTTTGACCTTCTTCAAAAGCACGATTCTGAATAAAATCATATTTAAGGGTTATGCTTCTCAGAGAATTATGATGATTATTTATTAACGTAGAACTTAGAATTACATGAGAGCTATTGATGATGGTCAATTAAAATTGAAAACTTCGTACATGTGACGAGGTTGGCATATGAGGTGGCACCCCATTCCTAAACTTCCTCACCACAGGGGAGACTTAAGATCTCGAATAGATTTAACGTGCTTCAGCCTTACTACATGGAAGACCTTCAGTCGTATCAGTGGTTGAGCCATCGATTCCACAAAATTGACTCGACCATGAGTACTATGCTACTGCGGCCACAGCGTCTCAGCGAAATGCAGTCCTTTGTTTTAGTTTTACATTATTTCTAAAGACTCGTTTCAGAATTTCATACGAGAAGTTATTACTACACTTTTTAAACTTTTCTATCCCCAAGATAAACTATTATATCATTATCTCCTTCCCCCACTCCTAATGAATATTTCTCATACATCATTTCATTCTCAATGTATATTTTAAAACAAATTGGGAAGAGGATAAGGAAATGTAAAGTTTAAAAAGAAAAGAGAAATATTTCCTGTATATAAATGTATCCTAAAGAAAGAAATATTTACTGTATATAAATGTTATCAGTATATTTAAGTGATATGGACGTAAGGTAAATAACGTGGAAAAAATTCTAGTAATTTTAAAAGGAAGGGTACTCAAAATACTGCAAGAAAAGCTTGTAGGATATTTACTGGTAGTTAAAGATTTTTAGTTATATCTTTGAAAGGAAGGAAAGATAATTATGGAACTTCGAGTCGTCACTCCCATACTTAGCTAAAGTACGTAAATCTCAAAAGAGATTGTAATATAGTAATATACCGATCTAGATTTCATTGTCTAGATGTATTTATATTACTTATTTCTTCAATTCAAAAACCATTCTGACTTCCCTTTAATAGGTTTGTGTGTGTGTGTATGTGTGTGTTAGTTTTGACACACTAGGTTTTGAATGCAATCAGGACTCGAACCGAGAACTGGACGGAAAAATCATCGACCGAGAGCTGGTGACCATTATCCATTACCGCTGCGACAACAACACATTATATAGAGTATGTGTATTATTATTTTGAATCTATTTCATTCAAAATATTAACATATAAGACAGAATGAAATAATACGCACACACACATCCGACATGCTCAGCACACACAATCAAAGGCTATTATAATTTCATATAAAATTATAGGCATGATAACAACTGATAAGACCTTTGGGCTGACTGTTACTCATTCCACCCGAGAAAAATAATTTAAAAAAAAGTTTTTTTTTTTTTTTTTAAAAAAAAAAAAAAAAAAAAAAAAAATCTAATTCATGCTTTCCTTATCTCATCGCCGTGTAGCCGGGGCTGATGCACGTTAAATCTGTTCGGGGCCCAAAGTCCTCCCGTTGGCGTGGTGTGGATGTTAGGAGAGGGGGGTGCCAGCTCAGGTGTCGTCCTCGTCACTTGACCGTGGTTCAAAATTACGAGGTCCGTCGCCAATAGCCCTCGTGTTGCTCCAAGTGCGACGTTAATAAAAACTAAACTAAACTAAAAAAATCCTTATCTCATCATCTCTACCAGAAACTAATAGAGAAGTAGTATTTAAACTAACTTACCTGTGAATTTTTTGAGTGTCAACAAACGTTTGCTTATCTTTCCTCCATTTCAACTTTAAAATACATCCATAAACATTCGGAGAATGGTCGAAATTTCAAAGTTATAGCAATTTTTCACTTGTTGAAAAAAAGTGAATGACATTTGAAAGTCAACTAAATACGCATTAGACGACTGATTTCACTAAAATAGAAATAAATGCATCACAATGGGATAAAAATTAAAACGACATATTATTGGAATAACCCCAACCCTCACTAATTGTAATTAGATAATTTTAATTAATTTTGCAACAACAGACACTTCTGGGGTCATAATAAATAAAAGCAGAAAAATTCAAAGAGAAATTTCATATAGACGCTGAACTTGTCTAACGCAGTATTCTGTGATTCAGCACTCATAGATCGATTTAAAATTTCTTATTTATAATTATTTCACAAAATATAAGTATGTACTGGGTCTGATATTCAAAACCAAATTATTACACTGGAGTTTTGTTTAAATAATTTTGGACTTTGATTTTTTAAAAATATCAACTAATAAGATTACTATCATATAAGACCTCAATTAATAAAACCTCATTGAGCGAAACGGTGACGGTGAATGTGCAGAATAATAAGTGTCATTTTCGGTTTCGTTCTCTTCATTTAACCATTGATTAGAGTTACTAATTTGAAATTTCAAATTTCAAATCAACGAAGAATTAATGTGATAGGCTGGAGTGCTTTTCTATTTTCTGCATGTTTCTATTTCTGTAACATGTGTGGTTTACATGCCCATTTGAAATGTCCTCCAAGACAATATTTGCTTTTCATTGCGATATAAATTACTTTAATATATCTTATAACTCATGATTATATAATCATTTTTGAAAAATTCATCGTGACTTAAAAATTTTGATTTTCTTTTCAATAAATGTATTTTAAATTTCCTTTGCATTTACATGAATACTATTTCAAAGCCCCCTAATTTTCAGAAAAAGGTTTCCGAAAGTTATTTGCTAATATTTCATTTCGTGTTAAGCAGTCCTGTGGGAACAAGGTGATTTCATTTTCTAATAAATAAGTAAGTAAAACACTATTTTGCTTGTGATTGTGGACTACTTCATTGGAATATTCACTTATTTCTAAAATGGAATCAATTCAAAAATCTCATACATGTAAGGAATGTTACAAGTCCTTTGATCGAAGTTATGATTTAAAACGACATTTAAATATTCATTCTAAAGAAAAGTCTTATGTTTGTGATATGTGCAAGAAGGCGTTCTCCAGAAATGACTCTTTAATAAAACATTTACGTGTTCATACTAATGAAAAGCCTTACGTCTGTGAAATCTGCAAATATGCGTTCATACAAAGTTCTCATTTAAATGATCATTTACGTGTTCATACCAACGAAAAGTGTTTTGTGTGTGAATTCTGCAAGAAATCATTTTCCAGAAACAGTACTTTAAAAACTCATTTACGTGTTCATACGAAAGAAAAGCCTCATGTGTGTCACTATTGTTATAAAGCGTACTCTCGTAGTGACTCTTTAAAAAATCATCTGCGTATTCATGATGAAGAATAGCTGCATGTTTGATAAGTCGTAAATATAAAAATTTTAATAATGTGTGGTTTATTTTGAGGCATTTCTGGATTAGATATGTGTGTTTATAATGTTAAACATAAGTTATTTTAAGGCATATCGCCTTAGACTGCCTACTTAATTTTAAGTTAAAAATTTATTATCTATGAAATGAAATGTTTTGGTAATTTACTTTTTTCTTTCAATTTTCAATCATGTTTAAACGAGGATTTCTTATATTTGATGTTACTTTCTAAATAAAATTTAAATAGAGGTAATTGAGTATTAGCTTTTTTGCATTATTATTTCTGCAATACTGTAATTTAGAAAAATTTACTACCATTCATACTAAGTACGAACAAACACTCACAAATATAAACTTTTAAATAAACTGATATTTGATTAATATAAAAATACAGCATAGATAGTTTTTCGAATAAATTTAACACGCACATTTAATTCACAAAAAGTATCTTAATATACTATAGTTACAATAAAACATTACGAAAATTTGGAATTTGCATGTTATTAAAAAGTCTAAATTTATCTGATCGAAGTATTTATATATATTTTTAAATTGGACACTTTTAAAACGTATTTTTCTATTGTTCTACACCATCGCATTGGACATACTCGGCTTACACATAAATATATTTTCTTCGGGGAGTGTGCTCCCATGTGTCCTTCCTGTCCTGTACTTTGTGCAGTTCATCACATTTTAATTGCCTGCCTGGTCTTTCGTTATCATCGTCACGTTTTCTTTAATTCATCTGTTTGAAAACTATCTGACTTGGTGGTCGGAAAAACCCACCATTACTTATTTTCTTTTTTTTAAAAGATATTGACCAATTACCAAACAATTGAAGTTTGAACCTTTCACCATTTTTATCATCTAGTGTTTCACACTTTTAAGATATTATACTTATTTGATTTTTCTAACAAATACTTGGTGCAACATTGATTTTTTTTTGCTCTTGCGCCATTACACTTCTCTGTCTTTTTCTCATTCCTTTCTATTATTCTACAAATTATTTTTTCCAAGTGACATGAACTAAGTTATAAAATATTTAAAAAATATAAACTTAAAATTATACATACATAAAACCTTTATAAGTTTGTTAAGGAAAATGAATCGGACATCATTCAAAATACTATTGCAATGTGATTAATTATTTTCCTTTGAAAAAGAGGTTGAAGAATAAAAATTTTGTTAAGTTTTCAGATTATTAATTTTTTCCAATTATATGAGGAATAATAGACTGATTATTATAAATATTTAAATAACTCTCTAATATTTATTGTATTAAAGGGCCTTTTTATGATAGTTTTCTATTAAGAATATTTCCTCTCCCGTTTCGAGAAGCTATTGTGTTAATAAAATATAGGGTAAATCTAGCAATATCGAAAGAATTAATACACACACTTTACAGATATATACTTGCCAAAACCAATGATGCTATGTTTAAGAGCGTACCTTAACGTTATATGTGAATTTAAACATCCGGAATTAAAATGGAAAATCCAGTAACAATTAAGGGCCAACCGTGTAGTTTTGTTATTATTCCGATGTTATTTGTTCATTCATTTTTAATGACTTAAGAGGACACTTAACCTGCCAGCGTGATCGCAAGCTGTACAGGATTTAATGCCGATCAGGAGTGAGTCCTTTTAATGCTCTTCTAATTTAGGAGCTAGAATCCAACAGTCTTAACTTTTATCTGTTCAAAAGAAAGAATATATTGTCGCATACAATAATTAAAACAGAAAAAAAAAAAATAGTTCGAAATTCCAATCGGATATAGAAAGCAAAAAACGAGGAAACAAAATGAAAGAACTAAAAGAATTATGAATCTGAAGACAAAAAAAGAACGATTTAACAATACTGCAGCAACACTATATCATTCAACTAGTAACCTAGCTACTTAATGGAAGTTGAACCTGTCAGAGGAAAGGAAAATTTAGTATCAAAACAAAATAAATAAATAAAATGAAAATAATACCTTCACAAATGGACCTTACAACGTATTCAATAAACTCAACCACGTTACACTGGTGTCCGATTGTTAAACCAAAGTTTTAAATAATGTGAATAATGGAAGAAATTCTAAGTAAGAATAAACCTGCTGAGATTAAGATCGTTATGAAAAAGGCAGGCATTGCCAGCAGGTACGTGCACAACGATTTCCCATATTTGCTGGGTGTTTCAGTTGTGGGTCCGAAGACTCAAACGCACGTGAAGAGCTCTATCAGTTCTGGAAACGGGGCTGATGCAAATGTTAAATCTGTCACACCCAAAGTCCTCCCATTGGCGTGGTGTGTGGATGGGGCAGGGAGTGCAAGCTCAGGTGTCAGTCCTGCCACTTGACCGTGGCTCAAAAATTTCACGAGGTCCGCTCTGCCACAGCCCCTCATGTTGGCCTCTTAGTGCGATTAAAAAACTAAATTAAACTAAAATAAACAGTTCTGAAATCTGAACTTGGTAGGTGGGAATGGCTGCAATTTGTCTCGTAAGTAATCCTCTCACATGTCTATTAGATTCATACTGAGTACGAAGGTTAAGGATGCGTTGATGTAGTCTCGATTCAAGGAATTCAGTTGATCTAGTCTACAAATGCTATTTTACATATATAGAAACCAAAAGCACTTTTCATGAATAGCATGACTCCAAGAAATCCCATTCAGACATCTTTCAGCAATCACAGACCCTATTTCATGTGACACAGATGTCTTCTTTCGGTGGTCCGTATGATACTGCCTAACTTCTCCTGAAAGCATGACACTCCAAAAAACGTTTGCCATTTAATTTCCAAGCCATATTAGTAGCACCCCTTTAGACATCTGTATAGTGGCTTTCCGCTGTGACAAAGGATGAAACTGCCACTTCTTAGTCCCCCATAGCTGAAATTTCGGAATTATTTTGTTCGTTGGAATCCACTAGATACTACATTATATATAAAATAAAATATGAAATTGAAAAAACATTTAATAAAACATTAATCTTTTTCCATGAAATTTATCTGAACTTAAATGTACCATAATCAATTATATATATATATATATATATATATATATATATATATATATATATATGTGTGTGTGTGTGT
>BMAW01073269.1:29580-85610 GCA_019974015.1 Nephila pilipes
TTTTTTTTTTTTTTTTTTTTTTTTTTTTTTTTTTTTTTTGAGTCTGGGTTAAGTGACGAGGACGACACCTGAGCTGGCACCTCCTTCTTCTAACCTACAAATAACGCTAACTTGAGTACTTTGAGACACGATATATTTTATGTGCATTATCCCTGTTACAAGGATCTTGGATAGAATCAGGACTCGAACCCACGACTGGATTGAAACGTTATTAACCCTGAGCATGCGACCATGATCATTCCACTATCGCTTCACATTTGATAAGCCAGAAAAGTATAGCGAGAATTTTATACTTTAAAATTGTTTATATTACAATAACATTCATATTGACATTAAATAGACGTTTTGAAAGCTGTGTCAGCTCAAATGTCTTTTCCTTCTTAGACCATCGTTCGAATGAGCAAATTCAACCGCCGCTAGACCTCGAAATATGACGTTAAAAAACTAAATAATAAATCTTCACTTTACGCCCTTAGTTGGTGTTTTTAATCATATTTCTTTCATGTAAAATTCCCATTATAAACATGATGTATTCAATAATTTAATTAATCCTCATTTATAAATTGGAATTTAAGTAAACGCATATCAGCGAAGAATGATGATTGTGTTGTAACATCGGACTGATAAGTAAAATGAGGGTTATTGGCTACGGACCTTTAAGTTTTGGACATCAGTAAAGTGGCGAGAAAAACTACACAGTTTGCACATAACTCACCATATCTCCGCACCACTTAGTGGGATGAGTTGGGGACCTCGACCAGACTTAAGGTGCATTAACCTCACCATACGGCGATTGTATGCTGTCACCAGGAATCGAACCCATGACTCGATGAAAAGAACACCGACCATGAACAAATGGCTACCGTGGTCACCGCTTCTCAGGAAATGCAGTCCTTTGAATCACTCTTATATAGAGTGTGAAGTCTTGTATCAGAATTTCATGTGCGAAAATTCTTTCTTTTCATTTTAAACCTTTCTATCCCCTAGATAAACTGTGGCAGCGGTAGCCTAGTGGTCATGGTTTCGGATTCGTGGCCGGCGGTTTTCGTTCAGTCGCGGGTTCGATCCTTGGCTGCCAAAGACCCGCCATGTAGCCGGGGCTGATGCACCTTAAATCTGTCGGGGCCCAAAGTCCTCCCATTGGCGTGGTGTGGAAGTTAGGGGAGGGGGTGTCAGCTCATGTGTCGTCCTCGTCACTTGACCGAGGTTCAAAATTATGAGGTCCGCCGCCAATAGCCCTCGTGTTGCTTCTGGTGCGACGTTAATAAAAAAACTAAATTAAACCCACAGATAAAATGTTATATACTTAATCACCCTACCCCAACACTAATGAATATTTCGCATACATCATCTTCCTCTCAATGTAAGTACAATTTCCTTGGTTTTATTACGTAAAAATGAAATATTTAGAAAGGTTGCTCAGACAATCATTAATATTTTTGGCTAAGAAATACGATCTGTTTATGAATGTTACCAGTGTACTTAATTTAGAGGAAAGGAAGAAAATACAAGTACTGTTAAAGGGAAGGATTATCGAATATATTTCTAGAACATCTTGTGGGATATTTACTCTGGTGGTTAAGATAGGTAGTAAGCTCTTTGAAAGAATGGAAAGGTAGTTTAGTTTAGTATTTATTAACGTCGCACTAGAAGCAACAAGAGGGCTATTGGCGACGGACCTCGTAATTTTGAACCACAGTCAAGTGACGAGGACGACACCTGAGCTGGCACCCCCTATCCTAACATCCACACCACGCCAACGGGAGGACTTTAGGCCCCGAACAGATTTAACGTGCATCAGCCCCGGCTACATGGCGGGTCTTTGGTGGCCAAGGATCGAACCCGCGACTGAACGAAAACCGTCTGCCGCTAGTCCACGACCTTAACCACTAGGCTACCGTGGCCCATAGAAAGGAAAAGGTAACTGTAGAATTTCAGCATCGTAACTCTAATACTTAAAAAAAGCAGGCAAATCTCCTAAGAGATTTTAAATCTGAAATATATCAATCTAGATTTCTCGTTTCTGGAATTCCTTAATGCTTGAAGAACTTAACGCTATGTACGATTTACTTTAAAAATGCGTATATCTCTAAGATTATCAATTTGTATTTATTGAATTGAAATTTTTATGTCACACAACATTTCTATAATTTTTTTTTAAAATTACATACATTTCCTGTAGTAGTTAAGCAATTGTAGTACAGTTTATTCGGTTTTCTTTAGTATTGATACTTTTACACTCTTCTTGATTTTATTTGTATTGAAATTTTTTACGTCAGATGTGATTGACAATTTCGGGAATTATCAATGTTATGGGTAATATAAGTGAAACATGAATGAGTGTAATGTTTATAATTACGCTTATTCTTTTGGAGGAATAATTATATCGATATTTTAAATATTTACTGTAAAAAAAGAGGCTTTTATGCCAAGTGATAAAAATAAAATACCGAAATTGAATGAAATAAATGTATAAGAGAATAATTTCATCCACACCTAATGACATTTCCATACGATTTTTCGAATGTATAATAGAGAGTTTACAAGATATTTCAAACGTTCGATGAAGTTACCATAGCTCTTTGCTTAAGGTCCCAAATTTCCTGACAGGCTGCATTCGAGTCGATTCTAATCACTGTAACGAAATCGAATTCCTCTGGTATCCATTCTTCCCACTTCGTAAAAGAAACTTGGACTCAAAATGCTCCTGTAAGGTACTATGAAAGAGTAAGAGAAGTATTATATAGATTCTGTGTTTTTTCTCCATTTAATAGTAGTTTAAATTTAGCAGGATCGTTTCGAATAGTCTGTTGTATTGCGCAACCATGACACCGAATAAAAACCTAAATTTATTTATTTATATTAGTTATTTTCTCATTTTAAAATCCATTATAAAATTCCCTTAATAGCTTTTTTAATTGTATTTTATTTCGTAATTGTAATATCATTTCAATCATATTTTATTCATACATGTTATTAATAATTAAAATGTCTTTCTATTACTTGCTTAATACACTATGAAATACTTAATAATATATCATTATTAATACAGATTGTTGTCAGGATTATAGAAATGTAAACAAGAAAACATGTCGATAGAGCTTTATATATAAACTATTAATGAAATAATTCGAATTCTTAATTTTCGATGACAAATTTTCAATATGACTTCTGAAAATAAAGCATTTATCTACATTCTTCTAATTCACTCAATATGGAATTCTGATGTCCATTTGAATTCTCAAAGACATCAGGAATACCTGATGAACACCATTTCAGTACAGGGGCCCTGAATCGTTCATGAAATAACTTAGATTCAATAACGAATCGAGAGCAGAATAGTCTACTTGAAAGCTTGTTTCAATAATGTTAATTATCACGAGTGTAAAAACTGATTCAAAATTGGTTTCTTATGTAGATTTTAATTTTTTATTAATAGAAAAATATCTAAAACAGCATGAAGACTAATGGGCACGCATTTCGTAAATTTAAACTGTGGTCAAATGAATAAGACTAATCCTCAGCTGGAAGTCCACATTTCTAACTTCCAAACACACCAATAGCAAGACTTGGAGTTTTGAAATAGCGAGCTGTGAGTGGAATCAAAAATCGAACGTTGTACTGGACCGAAACAACATCAGGAGCAAAACGCAATCATTATCTCACGGCCTCCGCAGCATCAACACATTATATAGAGTAAATTTAATATTGTTTTGAATATACTTCATTCAAAACATTAACATATAAAACGAAAAGAAATAACACACACACACGTCAGAGATGTACAGCCCATACAAGAAAAGGTTACAATCCTTTCATGTAAAACTATAGGAATAAATACTACTGATAAAAGCATTTGATTTGTCTGTTAATTCCAGACGTGAAAAATAATTATCAAAAGATATTTTTAAAAAAACTTAACTCATGCTTATGTATATTCCTTCTCCTAGAATTATAATTTTGCCTATATTTTAATTTATAGAAGTTCAACGACATTTGTAGTCTTTACATATATATCCCTAAATCACGTGTCGTCTTCTGTACTTGACCGAGGCTCAAAATTACGAGGTTCATCACCGAAAGCCCTCGTGTTGTTTCTTAGTACGACGTTAATAATAATTTAGGGTTTTTAACGCAGTAATCTTGCATCATACACCTAAAGAAAATGTTGACGATCAAAAATAATCTTTCGGAGAAGTATAAATGCTTATGTGAAAAATATTTGTTATATGGACATGTGTAAATACTCTTTCATTTTTCTTAATATCTAATTAGAAGAGGTAAATTTTAGGATTGATGTATGTATTTAAAATAACAAATTATAAATTAGACGGAAAAATACATATTCAGATTTGATTCCATTTGGATTAGAAATCAATTACGAAATGGACTTTTTTGGAATTGAAAAGTTAAAATTTTTATTATTTTTGCAACCCTATACCAGCTTTTAATTAGCCAATTAATAAAAAAAAAACTTAAATTGAGTTACATTTTGAAAATTCCCATGTGAAAAAAAATAAGTTATATGAAATTGTTGTATTAGAAATCTCCCCAACTGCTGAAAAATTTCCTTGTCTCTAAAATTGTTATTCTAGGATATCACCGTTCACAACTACATAATGGAGAAATATAAATTATTACGTTAACTGCTTAGTAAACATTCAGTTTTACTCTGTTACTTAAATCTTTTGACAGAAAAATTATTACTTTTCTCCCTTCAGTGTGATTAAATAATTTAGAATACACACACACACACACAAACATATATATAACACATCGATCAATAACTCCCGAGTCTAAAATTGAAAACAACATTTTTTTTGCAAAAATTTTTTTTATTCATCAACATAACACCTTTTGTTAATCACCTTTTAGGGTGATACAATCGTTCCAACGCTTTTCCAAATCTTTTTTTTTTTTTTTTCCGAAAGAAATCTTTTTTGTTGCGAGTAAATAGCGTTCTGAATCATCGACTCGTTGCTGTTTTTGTTCCATCGAAAGCAATCGCGTCACCCACTTGGAAAAAACCTTTTTCACTTCACTTCACAAAACCTTTTTCCTGGTCCGATCGACTTAAAATTTTGACACGTTTCAAGCAAAGGTTAGTACTCTAGAAAGACCTGGTTACTGGTTTACTACGAGCGCCATTTCTGGGTTAGTCTTGGGAGTTATTGATCGATGTGTTATATATATATATATATTAAATAATGGTTTCATGTAGTGAAAATGTAATAATTTTAAAGATGAGAAAATATTGAAAGTGAAAATAATATTTTTGCGTATACTAAGGAACAGCAACAGTAAAAACAGCAAAGATCATTGAACAGATTAAATAAAATGAAAATGAAGAATAGAAGAGCGAACATTGAACATGTAAAGAAAAAAGAGCTGAGAGCACTGAATAGCTGGAAAAAAACCCGAAAGACCTATCGGTTGAACTGGACGTTCTTGGAATAATTCGGAATTATAAAGAATGGGTTTATTGCGGATCCCAAACCTGATATAATTTTTTCCTATCTGTTGTTCTCAATGACTCGCCTTTGCATTGAACATATTCGCCTTACAAACATCTCTTGTTCAGAAAATACTACCGAGCGTCTTTCCTATGATACACCGTATACTGTTCATCATATTTTATATAGATAATCCAGTGATTTGTAATCACTTTTTCACCTTTTTTTTTTTTTAACAAGTCTGTTTTGAACTTGTCTGACATGGTGAGGGAAGCTTAATAGTAACTTTTTTTTTGTGTTTTTATACCAAAGAACATAAAATACAATATATGAGGAAATAAAATAGTTATACAAAAATCTACCATCATTGTTTTTTATCTTTTAAAGTGAATTTAATTCTAAGTCAAGATCAGCTTCAGACAACAGTACTGAGTTAGAATCAGGCCCAGAAGAGTATCCTGGGTATTTTGAATCAAGAAGCAGGGCAACAGTTGTGTTAGGATCTACTTCAGAAGTTGACTCAACTACTGAGTTAAGATCAGCTCCAGGAAGTCGCTCAGATTCCGGCCGAGCATCAACAATGCAAAGGTCACCTCACAAATCGAATCGAAAATTTACTCGCAAATCGATTTGAACTCCTAAGAAAAAAATTTCCAAAGTTTTTATTAATTTTCAGATATCAACTCTTTTGAGTTGAAATGTAATCCTTCTTTTATCATTTTAAGTGCAACATCTGATGTTATGGCATATTTTCAGGATTTCTCACCTGCCTAAATTCACCAACTTATAGTTGATTAATTTTCAAAAATTATTAAATACTGAATTTTGTTATTAATGGAACAAAAATGTTTTCATTCGCTTCACTTTAAATGAAATTATTCAAAATGAAAAAAATCATGTTATCTCTTTTTTTTTATGCATTTTGTAATTAATGGATTTTTTCATCAATTATCTTTAATCCTAATTTTCAAACAGGTTATAAGAAAACAAGTTATCTCACTTTGACTCTTTTATTTTCTTATATCTTTTATCGCCTGATTTTTATGGTTATAGTTTTTATGCGCCATTTTATGAATTAAAAATATCCCTTAAAACTTTTTTGATTACATAATAAAGCAGATTTGAAGATTATACAATAATAATAATAATAATAATAAAAAAAAATTAAAAATATCCTTAATTAGAGCTAATAAATTAATCCATTATTTGTTAACTTCTATTCTCGATGAAAATCTCGAAAGCAATTTTTTTAATCATAAAAATACATTGCATGCTTAACATTTTGAGGGGGGTAGATTCTGTGAAGATTTTTTTACACGCACTTCACAATATCTATGTTGGCACCACCTGGTATGTGTACTCAAATGATTAAAAGACGATTAAATAATTCCTGAATTCTGTGAAAAAACTGGAGTAATCATTGCAACATTTCTCGTTTTCCATATTCTTGTCACGCTTTGCTCATTTAGGAATTCATTTGAATTGCTGTGAACAATTTCAACATTCTGTAAACAGAAGATGAAAGTAATGGTGTATCATAAATCGACATTTCTTCATCAAATGAACCTTCTACAGGTACATATATCAATGCAGTCCAGAAATAGGCTTTTAAAGGATGGCATGATCCCTTCTGTTGTTAGTAGGTGTCTTCTGAGCAATATGAAATGAGATTAGCTATGTTCAAATGGCAGAAAACAAAAATGCACATTTTGAAAAAAAACCAATACATTTATTTTAGCACAAATAATGCTTACTGACAATTTTACATTATGCAAGAAAAAATATTTAAGGATGAAAATAAAAAAAATAATAATAAAAATTTTTAAAAAGTTTTTTTTTTTTTTTTTTTTTTAAAAAATCACACACATGACAGGAAACACAATTATTCATCTATTCTTAAGTTAAAAAGTGTACTCAATAGCTTCATAGTCCCCAGACAGTATTTATAAGTAAGTTAAAACTAAATACAATATGAATGGCTGGTTACTTCAACGGTATTTTAAGTACCGCTTCAAAAATGGCTTTGAAAATAAAGTAAAAATACTTACATTTTTAATGCAACTAACTTTTAATGCTACTAAATCTTTCTGTACACAAAAGTTTAAGCAGTTGAGAATTTAAAATAACCAACACACATTATATATATATATATATATGCGATCTCGAGCTAATTGGTAGTAAGTGGAGGCTCAGTGTTTTTAAAAAAATTCTTTGCTGGACGGAACTTAAACATTAAATAATAGAAATATACTAAACGTTAAGTGCGGAAAAAGAAATAAAATTAAATTTGAAGGAATCAAACGTTTTTGAGCACATTGAAAATATAAATCGAATGCAAATATATTACTCAAATTCAAAAATTCTAGAAATGTTTATTTGGGAATTACATTTGATTTTCACTGTGGCTGACATTCTTATATTAATTTTGTTTTTCAAAAAATGTTTTAAAATAGAGTATTATTTTTTCCTAAAAATTTGGATTGATTCAGAGCTTACAGCTCATTATCTAGGAGATTTATGTGTATTAGGTTTCTTTCTTGCTTTTTTTTTTTTTTTTTTTTTTTTTTTTTTTTTTTTTTTTTTTTTTTTGGTTACGATTTCTCTCTATTTGAATACTCGTAATTTTTCTGATTTCCTAGAAGGTTAAATTAAATAAACTGGATTAAACGGAAAATACCACTACGTATATTGTATAAAATAAAAATAATAATGTGTATGTGTGCTAAAAGATACATCAGTTGGATCTACGAACCTGAACCTAAGATTTTAATTAAAAAGTTGAAATAAGCTGTAACAAAAAACGCTAAGATAGTTAAAAACCTTTACAAATTGAGAAAAGAAAAGGGGAAATCTGTTTTTTATATTAAAACAAGGAAATATGGGATGTAAAAAAGTACTTGTATACCAAACGAATGACATGATTTAACAATACAAATTGCTTTTTTGAATACATACATAATAACTGAATTTGAGCAAAAAATTAAATAGTATATTATTTACTAACGTTGCGCTTAGACGCAGCACGAGATCTATTGGCGACGGTCTTCGTAATTTTGAATCTCGGTCAAATGACGAGGACGATACCTGAACTGGCACCTCCTGTCCTAACTTCCACACCACGCCGATGGGAGGATTTTGGACCACGACATGTTTAACGTGAATCAGCTTGGCTACATTTTGTATCTTTAGTGGCATCATGACTTGACGGAAACAGCAGCAGACATGACAGGAGACAATAAGAGAATCTGAAGGAAAGATCCTGAAATATTCTTTATTGTGGTCAGGGCTTGTCTGGTTGTCTCGTTCGGTTCATTCATAGCCCTTCCGAGAATTCAGTATTTTCTTGATGGTATTTGTGACGCCGACATGGTGGTGAGGGGAAAACGGACTGCGCAAGTTAATTCTAAGGTGGCTAGCTCGCTTGACGAATATTTATTACCATTACTGAACGTCAATGAATTTATTGAACTAGGCAAGACTTTTGTGCATTAAAGCGCGGGTAAAAAGGTATGAGCACAACTATAAATCTGATTCTACGAAATTGTATGGACCTATATGGGCTTCAAAACTTAAGGAAGATTTGCAATTTTGGATAAACAACTAGTTACTGTATTACTGTATAGAATTTAAGCAACCTCTATCTAAGAGTATTATTAACAAAGTTTCACGAATATTTTATTTGAATCCCGAATTTGATAATAATGATCTACTTTATTTTAATGGACGTTTATAATTCTCAAGTGAAAATGTTAGAGCCAAACATCTCGGCCTCATTCCATCGAATGATAAATTCTTTGAGCTACACATCTATGATATTCATGCTAAAATGTATCATGGAGTTGTTAATATCTTTCTAACACCTTTTCGAAAAATAAATTCTGGATTGCTCAAAGTATATAAGTTAGAAAAGTATTAAATATTTGTTTGATTTGTAAGCGTTTCAAAATAAAACCTGGAGCACAGTTTGTAGCTCCACTGCTCCTTGACAGAATTCAAGAACATCCCATATTTGGCTATTCATGTATCCAAATAGGATTCTAATCTCCAAATAGGATCCTCATCGCAATGGAGGGTGATTAATTTTGCAGGCGAATATCTATAGCGATAATCCTTAATCTTTAACCAGTTTATTCAAATCTTTGAAATTTCAATAATCAAAGTAAGTTGAACATGTGAAGAGGTTCTCTTAATTCGTTCTTAAGAAATATTTTTTTATTAATGATAATAATATCTACTTATTTTGATTTATTCTAAGCAATAGACTTTTAATAAAGGGACCAAGTCATGTATACTTGCTCCGAATAACGTCTTATAGATGTTCTAACCTGTTACAGCGTTCCTATGTGAGTCCCTTTAATTCTTGTCCCACTTCATTTCCCTCCAGCACTTTTTGTTAAATAGTAAAGCTCCTTAACATAGATTACGGTTTTTTCACAAGGTGAGGTTCATATATCAAACATCGCAGAAAAACAGCCCGATAAGCTTGTTAAAAGAAAATGTGCACGAGATTCTTGTTGGTACATATTTTGAAACTTTCTACTCGTATTTTTTTAAAAACTTATTTGATTTACAGATAATATTGACTTTATTATTGAAAAATAACTAATGACAGAGAGAGAGAGAGAGAATTCAAATAGCTTAACAATTGGTTCGTTGCGCTAATGATTGCTGTATGTATAAAATAAAACTTGATTACAAGAGCTGTTTCTACAACCAGTTTGATGAACTCAACAAAAAAATAAGGTTCTGTTCTGCCTAACCAAAGTGAATTGAATGAATCCCCCCCCCCCACTGAAAAGCCACATTTAATTGGTAAAATACAAATAGACAAAATAAGGACATGCAATAATTAAGTCTTATTTTATTATTTATTTTGCAACAAATTATTTATACAATGCTATTGAAACAAAATGTACAAGTCCTTATTAAATCTTCAAATATTTCAGATTTTTTGTTCCTCATGTATATCAATCAGCTCTTTCATTTCTTGACACTTTCCACTCTGAGATTCCGTTGGCGTATAGCTTTTTTAAATAGCTGATTGAGAGTGTCCATTTGTTGTGGCTGTACGCTAAAAGGCCGAGAGATTCGCCGAGGTCCAACATCAGCTGAAATAAAACATTATATATATATATATAAGTAAAAATTCATATTCAATAATATATCTCCTTGTTTACTTATTTTCATAAGTAAAAATAAAAATGGATTTCAGGGGATATTTGGGTATTAAATTTCACAATTATTAATAAAAGATTGAAAACACAAAAGGTTATTTAATTTCAAAATATTGACGTGTAATTGAAATTTTATTCGAAAGTGATTTTAAATATTTTATATAACAAATTATTTTATCATATTTGTGGTGTGCAGTAAATAAAGGGTAATTATATCTGGTCTCAAATGCAATTTTAATACGCTTATAAATGAGTAAAACATATAATAGAAATCTATCATAAATTTAGAATACAGTTCATATATCACAAAATAGAATAATGAGATTCAACAGGATTCCTTTGATTAAAAGACGTTGCCGAATTTCGAGATGAGAGGAGATTAAAGTATAACGTGTGAAGTTTAAGTGAATTGGTTTAATGCAATAAAAATAAATTGAATAAAGGTTATATAATTTATTCTACTTACTACTTGTAGTCTTAATAAAGATACAGTGAAATTAATTAAAATAAAAGAATAAGAATAAATTATTCACTTAACTGTTTTAAAATAATTGTGATAAAGTTATGCTTACACACAGAGAGACTGTAAAAAATAAAATTTCAAATGAAGCAAGCATCACCGTTATAGAAACGTAGCATTATAAGTCGAATAAATGGATCTTATGTTAATGAGCATCTGGAAGGAAGTGAATGAGGACAAATATGACACCTGACTTTTTGGAACCTTACTTACAGGAAATAGAAATAAGAAGACTGTGAAAAAGAAAGAAATCAAATTGAAAAGAAAGTTAAACGAAATGGGAAACTTAATGGATTAAATAGTGATAGTAAGAATATTTGCAAAAATGATGTTTACTACTAAGAAAATAAGAAGATGCCGTATAGTGCTTAAAAAAAGGACCTTTGAATTGTGATTTCACTCTCTAATTCGAAATGTAGACGAAAAGTATAAGATCTTAAGGCTTTATAAGAATGCGTAAAATTATTTCTGCGAATGGATTTATTCAATCGTTGCAATAAATAGCACTTCTAACTCTTAGACAGGTGATGCTAACAGTTCTTCACTGAACATACACTGGTTTCCATGAATAAAGGAAAAATCACGAAAATATAGATTGCTCAAAAAGTTACACTCATAATGTAATTAAACGAGCCATAGTATACAACTTACAGTAAGGTGAAAAATAACATGAAAATAAAATACTATACAACATTATAGTATTTTAGAAATTAACACGTTTTAAATTAAGAAACTTAATGTGTCAGCTTTGTATCGGAAAAGTGCCTTAAAAATGGAGTATGATCCTTCCTAGAAGCGATGCAGCACATGCAATGACGTGTGATACTGTCATTTATGTGATCTATGAATTTGCTGGGAAGTGAGAGTCATTTCTCTTGCAAAGCAGTTGTAAGCGTAGCAAGGTTCTAAGGAGTTACATTGAAAGCAGAAACACATCTTTCTAAGGCATTCTAGACATGGTCGATAAGATTCAAGTCCGGTGATTGAGCTGGTCATTCCATTCGCTGAATTGTTTGGTTCTGAATATAATCTTCCACGATGCGAGCCCTGTGTGGGCTAGAGTTATCATCCAGTAGCAGGGAATCATTTCCTATTACACTGATATAAGGGCGCATATAAGCGTCAAGGATATTATCTCAAAACATCGAATCATTCACGACTCAACGAGAGAAGACATGGAGGCCTGTGCGTCCACCCAATGAGATACCAACCCAGACACAGACACTTCGGTACGAATCTCTTTCATGGATGTTTGATGGAGGATAACCGCGTATTACCTATTCTCTCCTATTCAAACAAAGCTTTACATCACTTTGGTGATTAAGCCTGGACTCATACGCGAAGAGAACATGCCTCCAATGATCAGCCATTCTGTGGACATTTTGCCGTGTCCATCTCAAGCGTTCCCTCTTGTGACGTGATGCGAGTGGCATACAAATAACTGGTTGTTTCGCGTAAAAACAACTTTTGAGAAGCCTTATTCGCACGGTAGCCGTTAACACCAACCTTCCGGTGGCTCCCACAAGGGTGGCTCTAGCATGAGTTGGGGTTGCGGTTATATTCCTTCACGCACACAATCGCAAATGTCGGTCATCGTGCTTGTTGTAGAGCTTGTTCGGCCTTGGAGGAGCCTTTTGGATGCCAAGTCAGTGACTTGAAATTGTTGCTAAATATTTGAACCACAAAAGGACTGACATTTAGCCATCTGGCCACTTCTGTTTGAATTTGACCTACCTCTAGTCTCTGAATGGTTCTCTATCGCAGTTCTTAGGGCAAATGATGTTCTGAGGTCATTGTTACGAATTGGCTAACTCAGATTTATTACCTAAGTATCACAACGATGTCTGAAGCCTTAATCTTTAACATATTTTTTTTTACTCCTCAAAAATGACGCATTCCGATTGCAGCGCCACAAATTTTCAAATTGTCATTTGTTTTCAACATTTTTTATTTAACAACATGTTCATATTTCATTCGAATTAGTTCATTTTTGAACCAGTTGTCGCCATTTTTGTGACTTTTCTTTATTTTTGGTAACCATATAGATGGTTTTAATGAGTTGAGGAGGAAGAAATACCGTAGACGAAGTAACGTTTGTATGAAAGGTTCAATTTTAAGAATTCCACGAACGAAAAATAATGTAAAAATAAAACTCTGTGATTTCTCCCTTGGAATGAGTTGTTCTCTTTTTGCGTTGTCTAGAAATTATTCGTTTTAAACTTTTAATTCCGGTAAAGTACACGGAACAGGATTCAATACACGGATAACCTCTTATGTTTACTTTCAGAAGCACCCATATTCATATAAGTTATACAAATCTAAGAGTTAAAATAATTTAAAACTATTTAGAACTAAATTTTTCTTTTAAATTTACTTTTGACCGATTAATGGTAACATAAGAAATATTCTTCCAACACGAAACTTCCGATAGAAAATCAGTGAAAGAAAATTAATCCTCTCGATTTTCTTTTAAAGAGATTACTGCACAATAATAAATTACTATTGCATATTTTTGAATTTTTTAAAAACACTTTTGTAAAAGAAATGTAACGGTTTAAAAAATATTCATTGAAGTTCTTTTATATACTCAAACCGTTATTGTGCGGAGGATAGGGACCACATAAAAACATTCTGAAAATTCGTAAGTAGCTGCAAAATATCTTGTTTGCAGTATACTTTTAAAAAATATGTGGTAAATAGCAATCACATAATAGAGTGCCGTATAGAAAATATAATTCAAAACCTCCCTATGTTGCTAGATATTGGTTTTTTAAACAAAGCAAAAATTAATTTACACACGGGAACATTTTTAAATATTTTATTTTCTTATACAGTAAATAAAAATATACGAAAATTTAAAAAAAAAAAAAAAAAAAAAAAAAAAAAACGTTCGTCTAAAAATTATTCTTCGAAGTCAAGAACGCAAACTTTCTTGTAGACAACTGGTTCAATATCACTTTCGTCACTTGAAAATGCTCCCTCGCACTTGTTTAGAATTGACAATTTTGGTAATACAGTTTTTGCGACAATAATTATTTGTTTAGCAGCTTGTACGTGTCGCGATAACCAGATATACAAGTTAGAAGTTAATTCTGGAATTTTAAAGTTATTACAGAATTGGTAACGATTGCACGAAGATGGCTTTTAAATTTGCTCTAAAGTAGAAGCCTTGCATAGATGTTATTTGTGGTAATAAAATCGGTTTTTTCCTGATCATATGCATGATCTGTTACGTACTTATAATGTCCCTATCACTTATGGATTTATCCTGAATCATTTCGATAATATCAATTTCACTGTATGAAAGTATTTAAACTTTAACCACTGATGTCATGTGCCATTGCAATGATTTCTGATGATAACATTGAGCGCTTTCGATTGCATTTCTATTAGTGACACATTCTGGCCTGATTGCTTTCCAATACGATTTTAAAGTGTGTTAATTATGTAGTACCTGGTTGGATATCTATTTCTTTCTTTTTTACGTTATTTTCTATTGCTTTTTAATCATATTACAGATTTTGATGGAGTTTTTATATAACACATAAGAAATCGTACTTAAAGGAGCACATAAAAACAAGTATGACTGTATATCTGTACTTGTATATTTATCTCCGTCCCTTTCAAGGGGAAAAGCCCATTACAATAAAATTTTTCTTTAGCCTATATAATGTTACATAATGCCTCGTTTTCTTTCGTACGTGAAGCGAAGCATTGCTATCATTAACGAAAAATGGAATTTCAATACATTGCTTTAAGTAAATTTAACGTAATGTGTGCAATGAAAATACATGAAAAATATTGAGAATGTAATGTTTGAAGAAGCCATCAAGATGAATACTGGACTAAGATCTGAGGACCTGCACCTGTCGTAATTGGGTCAAGTTATTATCTGTAGTGGGATGAAAGATTACGTTGCCTGAAGGAGTATGGAATACCTGAAGCTTAGAGGCCCGGTTAAGGGATGCAACTCGCTTATCGCTCTTGTTTGCTTCATATCTTATTCGATGCACCTTGACCTGTTTTCTGCCCACAGATACGAAGATTTCTAACGACACATTACGAAAGTTCTAAATTTCTGTTCGTGTTTGACAAGTAAATCTTCTCTTAAGAAACAATGGTTGGAGTAATTAAATAGTTCTGAACAATAAAAATGTATACTGGCATTCACTGTAACATTTTACAGCTATTAACGTTTATTTTAACAACCATTTTCTTTTGGTCAAAGTTTAGATAATTTCATTGTTTAGTAAAAATTACGTAAAGCACTCTGTATGAAACAGGGTAAATAAAATAAAATGTTTTTAGCGTAATATAACACCTTCTAAAAGCTTAAACTGCAGAAGAAATGTAGTAATTTTTATTTATTTTTTAATAAACTCTTGCTATCTGAAGAACATACAATTTGGAAAATAATATTTGCTATTTAATTCTCCATTTCATTATGATTTTTAATCAGCCATCCAGGTATAATTGAATTAAAATTAAATTTATAAAAACTCTTTGACATAAACATCAAAAATATTACGAAACAACGCGAGTATAATTTGTAACAGCTACTATGAAATGCTACTTAATTTATTTTGATTGTTTTTAACTCGTATGTGTATTTACTATAATCCAGTAAAATATTTATATTTGATCTTTAAAAATGAATTAAGATTAATACAGCTCCAGTAAAACTGCATAAACTTTGTAAAGGGAGAGTGAGTGAAGGTGTAGTTAAATGACACAAGAGCCAAATGTGTCTATGCTGCTCCAAACAAGATGCAAATGTGATCTGAACGTTTAAAAATGGAAAAAAGATAAAAAGGTTAAAAAGAAGGTGGGTCGAAAATATAAAAGGATCGTAGGGTATCCGTCGAGAAGAAGCAGGATCGTAGAAGAATCGTAGGGCGAATCACTCGTGTTTACCAAAGACAGTAAACTCGGGGTCATCATGCCCGTACCTACTTAACGAAAGAAAGCCCCTGAGGTCTCCTGATAATATCCCCAGGGGCAGGGTGCCCGGCTATACCTCCAGACACTGGCTACCCATTTTAATCGCCTCTTACGGCATGCATGAGCTACAGAGGGACTATTCTTTCATCTCGGTCACCACACGGGTAATGCTGAAAATGATTTGAATTGATATTTTTCATCTACTGAAGGAAAAACTAATTAATTTTACGTTACCACTCGGCCTTCTCTTTGCAAAAGTTGCTGGTTCATTAGAAGTTGTCACTAAAATTCCATTTTCATATAATCCGAAATATCCTAGGAAAGGACTACATATTTGTGCCGCAAGAGATTCTAAACGTAGTCTGTTTTTGCATGGTGGATATGAATCATTTACGTTCTGGAAAAGAAAAAGTGCAATTTTGTTGAAATAAATAAAGAAAGGAAAGGAAATGTTGAATATTTTCAAAATAATAGCTTACATTGGAAACAATAATGATATATATATATATCTTACTGTGTGAAAATTTTTAAAAACTTACAAGAATTTATGCTTATGTTGTTGTTTTTTTAACGTTTCAAAAGAGAAAATAAAACTCTTTTTGTTTTATTGTGAAAGAAATTGAAGTATCTAATTCAGTGACAAATCCTTATGACAATTCGTATGGATTATGTCAAAACATTTAAAATTTACAAAACGTAAATTATAAAATAATTCCTCTGCTTCGTACTTACTTAGTATATACACTTCTCGATGAAAGTAGTGCTTGTTAATTATAATACATACAAGGCTATGTGTGTGAAACAAAATCAAATGCTATTTAGAATGACATTTTTGTGTGTGTATCTACTTTCAATTTAAATTCTCTGTGTATGATGTCTCTGAATTTCTTTAAATATTAAAATTTTCATGTGAAATAATATTAAAATTATTACAACCATAGGTAGAAAACTCAAAAGACGATTTAACTCTTCAGAGTTTTCTACATTTAAAAATTACATGATGTTGTTCTGAGAATTTATATATGCGGAAAAAGAACAAAAACATCAGAATTTTTATATTGCATTTTTTTTCTTACAGTTAGATAAAATTACCAAGGAAAGCGAGAAAAAACATTCATATTATGAGATATTCAAACACCTTTATAGGTTTGAGATTTTACACTAGACCTTATATATCGGGAGATTTAGACCATTTTGAGAATATTTAACAGAAAATCGGATATTTCAAAGCCGTGGTAGCCCTGTTTGTAGTGTAACGGACTCGTAACCAATGTATTACAGTTAAGGTCTAGTACTTCTAAGACTGTCGTGCAACGGACTAATGCTCGTTAAATGTGTCGGAACTCATTCCTTGCGTTGGCACGATGGGAAAGGAAGAGTCTGCTCAGGTGTCCTCATTACTTGACCGTGATTCAAAATGACAAAGTGCGTCGTCAATATCCGTGATGTTGCTTCTTGTGCAACATTAATTAAAAACAATCAACCTCCCGTGTTTTACGAACTTTAGAGCGAAAGCAAACTGCCCACCAATTTTTTTCCCGATCCCTGCATTATTTCTTCTCTGTAATACTCCATTCATAATGATTGTGATCGTTCATGAACGTCACACTAAGAAGCAATACGGGAGCTCTTGGCGACGGAGCTCGTAATTTTGAACCGTGATCAAGTGACGAGGACGACTCCAGAGTTGTCATCCCCCTCTTCAAATTTCCACGCGACGTCAACGGGAGGACTTGGGACTTCGAACAGATTTAACAAGCATCAGCCATGCACACGGTGGGTCTTTAGTGGCCCTAGAAGCCAAATTCACGACTCGACGGAAACAAGTCAGCCGCGAGTGCGCAACCGTGACTACTAGGCTGCCGCGAACACCAGTCACATGTTGAAGAGTTGTTTAAAATGGGTTATACTCCTCTTTAAATAAAGGTTTCGGGGAAAAAATGTTTACTTAATTTTTATTTTAAGGCTTTTATTTCAAGTGACTATCCTTACAATATTTCTATAACAATGTAGCATATACATTTCCTCATTGCTATAGAATTAAAGTTTATAGAAATAATAGTTAATGAGGAAAGGAAAAATAGGTGCTATATGTACGAGCTATAACTTACTTGAAGAATTAAAATTGCATGACGAATTCCATCACTTACTGAACCTCGCTTTGAATGTATGGCACCTGAACAAAAAGTAAATATCGATTACATATATTGTTGTTACAATCAAAAAGTAATAGTTTTTTTTTTTCCTGCGAGCTTGTTATCTCTCACTTAAATATTCGGAATTAGAAATAATAATAAATATTGCAATTGTGCTTAATTTAGAAAAGGATTTCATTTTATTTTTAAATAAAATATTTAAAATAAATTTCGTGCAATTAGAATTAAAATCCCCGGCATTATAACCGAAAGCAAAAAGCATTGTGACTTGGGAAATTCGCTAACCTTCTCTTAACTAACATTTGGGTTTACTTCCTGATTTTATGTTTCCAACTCCTTTCAAATCAAATGAAACGTGATTACGCATATAAGATTAACGCAAGAAGTGTAGTGAATGACTTAAAGAAATACGTATAATTACAACAAAGAATTGAATATAGAAGTTAGTAGTGTAATTATTAGTGAATAGCCGGTAGCTAGCGTAAGGTAGTGATTGCTTATAGAGATAACATAATGACAGAAATTAAGGATTATTCACATTGATTCATATCAATTGGAAACAGAAGAACACGATCAAACTCCCCGTATTTGTGGTTAGACTCGTTCAATAATCTAGAACTTAGTTATTGACTCCAGGCTTGTAGATTAAGAGAGAGAGAGAGAGTGATCCTGCATGTATATATATATATATGTGTGTGTGTGTGTGTGTGTGTGTGTGAATATTAATGAAAGAATATTAATGAAATAATTTGAGTATTATACGTTTTCATTTTCATTTTCCTTTGGTAAAAAATTTAGTGACTATTTAATATTGAAATAATCGCGCTACAGAAACGAATGAAAGAGAGGCGCTGTAGCATGGATTGATATAAAAACCGTCCTTTTGAAATTTCAGTTAATCAATGAATTTTTAATTCATATGTAATAGAATAGAGTAAAAAACCAATAAGAAAAAGAACACTAATATATTACTAGTAATTTTAAATATTTAATATTTTACTATAATATTTATATAGTAATATAGTACAATCATTGACGTAACGTTTATACAGGTTGATTCAGAAAAGACGAGGAAAACTTAACAGATGATAATACACACCAATACAAACAATTTTCATTAAAAATGCATGGTCTAAAACCAAACACAAACGTGCTAGCTCGTTTCGAAACGGACGGTTTTCATTATGGCCGTTAAAAAAGCATTCCTGTTGTGATATATGGGGAGGGGGAGAGAGAGAAAGAGCACCATGCATGCAAATGTAACTGGAAAAGAAGAAACCAAAGTAAATCTGCGTCGTAGTGAATAAAAGTACCGGCGCCAGCCCTGTGAAGTTACTTTAGCTTGCAAAAATTATAACAGAGGTAACGTAAGAGAAAAAATGGCACACTTTAGTAATACTGAAAAAACTTACATGCACTTTATTTACAGAGCTGTACAGGGAAGTACCATAGAGGCAGCGTGAATGTACAATGAGCGTTTTCCCCGCAGGTGGTTGCCCAATCCGAAAACATTTGCTTGCTTAAATCGGCAGCTCTATGAAATGGGATTCTTTCTTGCTTTATGGTCTGATGTAGATAGTACAAATACTGCTCATAGTTTCTTCCTCTTTCCCAGGTTGCATTTGCATCCATTTGAATCGCAACAGGAATGCTGTTTTAACATTTGCATTTCATTTTAGACCATACATTCTTTGACGAAAATTGTTTGTGCTGGTACGTACTGTAACTTTTGAGAATACTCTAATAGTTTAAAATATTCATATAATAATGGATAACACAACAGCAGTTCGCAAAACTTTAGAAAAGAACAAACATTAAATACGAATATATTCAGGTAAAGCCCTTTATAAGCAAGCTCTCTAAAATATTTATCATTTAATTCTAGAATTACCGAATATACACCTTCAAAGTGTTTATTGGAATAATAAATGATTTTAAACATACCAAAAGGAAATATTATATCACATTATCAATAAAAATATCTTAAACAAAGGAAAGTTTGTTATCAGTTTTTTTTTTACTTCAATAATCTATCATAGTCTGTTTTTTTAAAGTTCCGAACATAACCACGATCAACAGTCCATTTCTCCAAAGTAAAAATAAAACTTTTTTCTGATATTCTCTCTTGTGTTATTTGTGTTGAACTAAACTAACCAGAAACCTCATATAGATTGGGAATTCTACAGTATTTAACCTGTGCATAAAATTTATATCTATATATAGACAAAAAGTGAAATCAATCATGTTAATACTTTTAAAAGAATAAGTTTTGAAAATTGCAATTTTATTCCTCCTTTAAATCAACTTTTACGCTTCATCTAAATGCGATCTTAATTATAAAAAAACAATTTTTAAAATATTTTTTATAATGAATTTTAATAGCACCGCTTAACTAAATTGCTCTGCCTTTTATGATACCGCGAATAATTCCTGATTTTCGTCAAATATTTATTTTATAATGTTCTTGAAACTGATTTAAACATTCTGCAAAACGGTTATATAAAGTTTATTACAGAAAAAATCAACACACATTCATTTGTATGATTATAAATCCTTTATTAATTAAGTTAAGGTTTCTAATATATTCTAAAACTTAGATGACACTCGCAATGTTAATTTAGAATCGCAAATCAAAGTTTAGTCAAAGTCTTATATTTTGTATCAGATTTAATTTTTTTTAATCTTGCTTATCCACACACACACGCACATATACTGATTTTCCTCAAAATTCAATATTTACGTAAGGTAGTTTTTTTTTTAATCCCTGACCCGAAAATAAGTGCTTATTTAGGTTATAGAAAAGCTTTTACTCATCTATTTTCAACTTCGTCGACTTTCATTATTGTTCATAAAATACTCGTACAATTGTCAAATTACCTTTACTTAATCGTAATATAAAGATCACAGTTTTTAGAGTTTTTTATTTTTCGTCGTTATCATATCACAGAAAAATTTAAAATATTTAACAATTAAAAAGAAAAAAAAGTCGGAACATAATAAATACCTTCTACATCTTCAGCAAAGAATACAATGTCTCTGAATGCAGCAAGTGCAATACCTCGTACTGATAATCTTCCTTTAGGCTAATTTAAGAGGAAAAAAACTAAAATTTGAGCAAATAAAACGAATATATATATTTTTTAAATATAGTTGTTTGAGAAAATACCCTACAGACATTTTTGAAATGCATAACTTTTACTACTTATGAAAAAAAAATTACTTATTTTGGGTAATTAGATATTATTTCTTCATTCGTGAAATAGTAATTTTTGTTAGACTTTAGGATTGACTTCACCTAACATTAAGAAGATGGACCCAAATTAGGAATTTTTTTTAATACAGATAAGTGTCCTGATATAAACGTCGCATTTTAACTTAATTATCATACAGATAGCGGTATATTTTAATATACCATTCATATCTGTTCAAACCATTTTATTTTTCATTTTATTTAATACTTTCCATATTTCATCTTCCATAATGAATGCTGCATAAGTTCATTGAGAGAATAAAACGCGATTAAAAGGATGTATGAGTCAAAGAAATATGTAGTTCACAAATTTATATTCACAGTAGTGGATAATTTGTGTGATATGAAAATATATAAAAAAAGGCTTAAAACAATGTTAATGAAGGGTGGTGTTGCGACTTCTGTGGGGAATGGGAGAAAAAACGAGAAATAGTTATTAATTGTGAAATGAGACATTTTATTTAACAAGATTTACATCCGCAAACACTCGTCCACCGCCATGTTCTAATACTAAATGTAGTCACGGTATTACACCAGAACATGACAGCAGGGATCACCATATCAACTTGAATGACTACTACCTTCTTCGTCTTTCAATGTTGGTAAAAAGACTGGGAATTTTCTCTATAGACCCAGATTCTTCTAGCCTGATTCGTGCCATACGACGTCAAATGATGAATTTGCATATAATATATAGGTTAAAGTTAAATTAATGTCTACCCAGACCAACGAAATACCATCAGGAGATACCTATCTTAGCTTCGGTAGCTTTTAGGACTAAGGAGCTAATTACTAGCTAGTGTCCATGCCAAGTAAATAGCCAGAAACTGACATAACTTCTCAGTTCTTATTTATCGACCCCGAAAGAATGAGTTGACACTTGACTAGCAACGCAAGCCGAAACCACAAGGAATGGAACCTAGGCGGAACTGATCGCAGTCAGTCACGTTAACCACTACACCATCACGGCTACAACTCGAACTCGGATCGGTACCATGTGCATTTTGCAATTACAATGATACCACGCTCCATATTTATTTTCTCGAATTAAAAATGTTCACGCAGTGTTCATTAATATTTTTGAATCCTAATTTTGTGTTATGTGAGCGATATGCTTCCGACAATTCCATGCAATAACACCCTCTATTGCTGCAATTTTGAGTTACTTTTTCATATCACACAAAATCCTCCACTACGGTAAATATAAATCTGTACATGTGTGCAAACTGTACGTTTGTCTGACCTATAGATCTTCTTATAGTGTTTTACTTTTGCAACAAACTTTTCGAAAAACCAAATTCTTTAACATCAATTGAATTTCTAAGTTTTATTTGTAAAAGAAAAATTACATATTTATTGAATGATTAAATTTTAAGATCTCATATATGTGTTATAATAATAGTAACTTATGTTAAAATTTTATCCTTTTTTCTACCTGAAAAGATGTTCAAAATTAAGGTGTTCTTCAGCGTTATGCGAAGACAACCTTAAGCATCTCTCTTTTCGGTTAGTATTTATTAATTTCCAGTCTGATTTATTAATCTATTTTTTTTAAAAAAAATAATGCAAATTTAATTCACAATTGCGATCTTATTAATTCGCCTGTTTTTTTTAACGAAACCCAGATCGCAAGTAATACCTGAAGCGTCATCTGACTTAATTATGTAATTGTCTCCCTGAATTTAAAGGACGTTAAAATACTATTGTATAATTATACTTCGTAAAAGGCACAATTTTGTAAGAGTTTATAACAATCTTTTTTTTAAATCAGAACCTTTATCACATTATCCAGCCATAGTTTAATCATCTGATATTAGAAGTCAGAGTAATAATGTATTGTTTGGTAAAGTTTTGGACGATTAGTAATCGAATGACAGCGAGTTCATGACTTGATTCCATCACAGAGCATTGTGGGAAATTATGAAGGCTGGTGCACATCTCAATAGTTCGCTTCTCTAGGTGTGGTTATTGGTGGTGATGGATTAACTAAAATGGTTTTTTTTATTTATAAATTTAAAAGATGACTGCTGTTTACACATAATTTGAATTTCCTAGACAAAAGTGCTTAGTATTCTCTAATAAATCATTTATTATAAATTGCACGATAAGTTGTATTACGAAACAACCATCTGAAACACCACAAGGTATTTCGAAACTCATGGGCAAAAATTTAAGGGGTGATAGAAAATGTCTAAACAAGCACAATTTTCTCCACACAATACATAGGCAGAGTCAAGTGGTGAACCGCTAGACGGCGCTGCAATGGAAAGCGTAAAGCGAGAATTTTTATACACATCATCACTTCTACCGTAGATTTCAGGAGACATAGCGACGTACAGTAATCTGGAAAAGACCATAGTCTAAGAAACTTGCCTATGGCTTCATTACTCGTAAGGAATATAGGGTGTTCCGAAACTTTGGCAGTTACGCATTGTATGACGAAAGTTGCTTGTTTAAATGTTTTCTATCACCTCTTAAATTGTTGTCCATGAGTTTTAAAACACCATGTATATTCACTTTTCGTAGTCTTCAATGATGTTAGTTAATATCCCTCCGTAAGGTGTAAATCAAATAGCAATCATAATGGATTTCCCCTAATTTTGGTTGTCGAAAGTGAATATATATATATATATATATATATAATCAGAAGTGGAATTACATTACAGTTTCCAACTTTAAAAAAGGAAATTTCATTTAAAGTATTGAAATTGTTTTCAGTATTTTGGTAATTTTTAGGGTGCTATGTCTCTTTAAAAAAATTAAAATGATGTTTATGAGCACCGAAAGTATGAAATGATGATAACATGTTTCTAGAGCACGACACATGATCATCTTTCTCATTCATTATGAACATATTTTTCTCTTAATAAACACATTACAATATTCTCAACTGAAATATTTATAAAAATATTAATTTACTTGTTTTTTATCTTCATTTCTTGTTAACAACATTTGTATTCACTTTAATTTGATTAATTGGACTGTTTGAAACCACAACCAAACCAGGTAATAATAAATCTTGGTTACTCGGAGAACAAGAAAAATGAAATAAAATAAAAAAATACTTATAGAAAATCATCTTTATATTGAACAAATTGAGTATTAATCATATCTACAGAAGATGTATATTTCGTGAGCATTAGAAGTACGCTTTAAGGGTTTTTTTTTTTTTTTTTGTATTTTCCATTCAGCACCATATGCTATTTGCCACAGTTAATAAAGGTGTTACTAAGGTTTTACTGACTTTGCACAGAATATTTGTAAAATCCCCCTCCCACTTTCTTTTCACACACTTGTTGTTAGAAGATTTCAGCGACGAAAATAATTTTTTTTAAAAAATACGTGGAGGAACAAATAGATGGATACTTGTCTATTATTGCGACTCCCGCCAAATTATGATTTCGGATCTAGACGATAAATCGCTAAGAGAGCAAGATAGATCGCTAATTTTGATTGTGAGCTCCTAAGGTTGCAGTCCTAAAGAAACAGAACCTGATCATATTAGTAAAATATCGCTTGCCCGTTAATGTTGCTGATTTCGTATTATTCTTTAAAAATACCTAATTTGTTTTCTTCCAAAGTGTCGTTAACAATCTTCAATTTACGAAACAGTGAAATGGATGCCATCACTTCTTTTCAGAAGAAAGGGCTTTTACCGAACAATATTATGCAAAAAAAAGTCCGCGTCACGAAGTTGTATGTTAATGAAGAAAGTATCTGGAAGATTATGATTTTAAGTTGTACAAATAAGAAAGGCCTCCCGCGTTGGAAGTTGGTTTAGCGGTTCTAAAATACCGTTCGTTACAGCAATATGATTTGGGCAGAGGAGTTGACGTCCATTAGTGTCATAAAGCATTGAATATGTCAAAGGGTGCAAAAGTTGATTTGAACCATTAAATAAGAGAAGTTTGTTCTCTACATCTTATACATATAAAAAATAATGAAATAAAATTATAAAAAGTTTTATAATATTTATTGGTATGTTATTTGTTTTCCTACATTTCAATTTCGCGCTTCGCTTGCTTGGCGCTTTTTACTAGCTTGGCGACGTTGGCGCATTCTTAATTTGGTGGGCGCCGCTATAATAAACAAGTGCCAATAAATGTTATAGAAATTTACAGATCATGTCTTCTTTTAAAAAAATTCCATGCAGACTGATTCAGGTTATACTAAGATCTGAGTTAAAGTAGTATTTAAAACTGTGTTTTTGAAAGATACAAATATTGTATATGTAACTGTTTTTTTTTTTTTTTTAATTATTCTACATACTTCTTAAAATTTAATGTAATTTATTGCTTTATATGAAATGAATAAGGAAATTAGGTATGAAAAATTATGTGTAGAAATTTGCATAAAAATGAATATAAAAGTAATTCCAAAAAAGTGCTACAAAAATGCAAAGTTTTGCAAATAATTTTTAATTACTATTAAATTACTCAGTTAAATATAAGAATTAAAGTAAATGATGAAACATCGACAAATAGACGATAGTAAACTTTTCCGATATTAAAATTAAAGCAAACGATAAATTATTGAATTGAATATTTTTAAGCTAAATGTACTTAAAATTAAAGCAAACGATAAGTTATTAAATTGAATATTATATCAGCTACATGTAATTAAAATTAAAGCAAACAATAAGTTATTAAATTGAGCTAAATGGAATTAAAATTGAAGCAAATGATAAGAAATTGAAAAGTGATCTGGTAAGCCAAAAGTTATCCAACTAAAACAATAGCCTCTTAGGTGGCTAATTAGAAATCAGAATTTTAACATCTGAAACGTGATTTTAAATGTTCGAAGTATATTAAAATCTTACTTATATGATGCTCAAATTATTGTATCATACTTACTTATCTGTTTATTTCATTTAGAAGATGTTTCATTTTGAGTACAATATCTTTAACTGATGAATTGGAGAAAATAAATCAAAATAGATTTTGATTAATAGCTGTAAATAAAAATATTTCTTGGTCTTACTTTTAGCAAATATAAAGCGCCTTCCAGAAGAGGAAGAGTATCAGAATAAAAGGATGTCCATACTTCCTCTAAGGAATTTAAGAGGTCAGGACCTAAATAAATTAATATTTTCATGACGAGAATTTCTTAAGCAATATTGTAATCAAAAATATTTTACATAATGTTAGAAACTATATTAAGTATGTTATGAACCATTACTTTGAAAAAATCTTGTTTTGTAAATTTCTTTTTTAAAAATTAGAACATTTATATGAACAAGAACTTCTAATAATAATTGAAATTTTTCTGCCTTTAAATATAATTTCAATTCAATAAGTCTTTTATTATACACAATACTGTTTTACCAAAATTATCGTAAAATGTATTATAAAATAAGAATTGTGTTAAAGATTTTCTCATTTTCATCGTTGTTAGGTACTCATAAATTGATGCATAACTAAATAACTTACTTTTTTTTTTTTTTGGTTTTAAGGAAAAGGCTTTGATTAGATTAAAGGCTGAATCGTTACAGATATCAATGAAAAATATCACTATTTATAATATTAATTTCATGTCAATTAATATAAAGTAACCAGCAAAAAAATTATAAAACATTTGAAATGAAATAAAATTCTTTTGGAGATGAAAAGGGTTGAACCAAAAAACAGACTCTGAGTTGCACCATTTTTAGAAGAATTTGCAAATTTATATGTTAGTTTAAAGTATATTGCAGAATGAAACGATATCGAGACTCGGGTTCCTCCCCCCTTTCTTTTTTATATCAAAGTTTTTCTTCTTTAAAAGAAATGTCATTAAATGAAAATTGTGGTCAATAGTAGAATAGAATTTAAGATAATCGTAAAATGTTCAACAGAATACTGAAAAGGCTCTATTTAAAGAGATGTCAGTAATTTTATCAATAGGATCTATTTAAAATTCTTCTACCTTCCACATTTCTAAGAGTTCCAGCCAAGAGAACAAATTCTTTTGAAAGCCATTCCTATAAAAAAAAAAAAAAAAAAAAAAAAAAATGAAAAAGTTTCTCATCATATTTAGCACATAATAGTTTATTCAGCAGATTTTAAAAATGCAGGTTTTACTCACTTTATAACAGTCATTTAGAAAAGTGCCAGTTCTCGATCGCAAAACATTCCTGTAAAAGTAAGGAGAAACAATGGGAAAAATTACAACACTTTTTTTTTATTTTGAAAATTGAAAGAAGATTGAGGGGATTTTTTGAAATTTAATTTTAATAAGAAATTAAATTATTTTTTTCGCAATGTAAAAGAAAGTAAATTGGTGAAGATGCCTCTTCAAGAATTATACTCTCCTTATAAGAATTTTCTACCACAAAAGGAATTTTATTTTTTTTTTCAATTTTCAGTCGTCACTACAGGAGACGCTGCTAGAGCTTCACTGAAATATATATTTGTAAAGAAAAGAAGTTTTCAAAGGTGGAGAATCAGGGTGTTTCGATACATAGTTGTGGACTTGATAAGGGAATCAAAATGTTGCACCTAAGTTTCATCACTTTTTATAGCAGTCTGTAGAAAATTCGGATCATTTTGAAGCATATGTTTCCACTCGCAACATTGATGAATTCTTGCTTGCATTTGTTATTTAGTAAGGTGGTAGGAGAACCATCTGGAACAAATATGGCGAAGCCGTAAATTGTTGCGTAAAATGCAAAATATTGACGTTTTCGAAATGTTAGTTGAGGCAGTTATCTCTTCAAATGACATTCACCGATATTTTTGTAAGATTGTCTACACAGTGTTAACATTTCAATCATTCACAACATTTTCTGGTCGACCAGGCTTAGGCTCTGCAGACAAACGTCTTTTTTTTAAATCACCATGTCATCTAAAAATTGCAGACTCACCAAAACATATGTCTCTTTGTAAGTTCTTTCATTAACTGTTTCTATAGCAGTTTTGCCCAAACGATAGCAAAATTTTATGGTACAACGCATTTCTTTCTGTATGGCAAATAAAAACAGTTCTTTAAACAAGCACGAATCTAGGAAAATAAAATCGTCTGCTTTGTTTAGAATATTTATAAGCGTTCAGTTAACCTTTTGGAAAAAAAAATTCGCCTGCACTTTTATTTTTTAATTTGATTGTGTTGTCACTACGTAAAAAAAATAACTCTCAGTTTTTTTAGAATGCCCTTTGTAAAAATACACATTGTTTTAAAATGACGAATTAAATGGAAAATACACAAAGCAATGTTATTTATTCTCCTCTCTATTAAAATATTTCTTTCTGATGATACCCAAACTGATTTATGTCTTTTTTTCATATTTATTGCTATTTCACCCTCTTTATTTAAACTTAATACATAAAAAATAAAAGTATTATGTATATAAATTATGTTAGAAACTGGATTTTAAATATCAAGATTGGATTATTTTCTCCATTGTATCTGATATTTTCTCATTTTCGATTTGATTCCTAAATTAAAATTTCTTCCATAAACTAGGAGAAAAATTATTTAAATTTTCCTGATTCATTTTAAATCTGAAATGATTGCATTTTTTTTTTTTTTTTTTTTTTTTTGCATATATTTATTTTACAAACATGTTTTAAAAATATTCATTCAAACTAAGATGAAGACACTTTTTTGTTAGCAGTCTACCTAAATATGGTTGAACATTATATTAAATAAAATAATGGTGATATTTAGGTGAACTTCATTGTTTTAGTTTCCTTTTTTGTATCTACTTTTGTGTTGGAATCAAGCCCTATTTTCACAGAACCATCTCTTTGTTGTCCACTTAAGAGATGTCACTGATCTTTCAGTGAATCGTGTCAGCTAATTTTTAATTTGTCAAACCCATCTAAAGTAACTGTCTCGTTATCTAACAGTTAATAAAAAAATTATTTAATTCCGCCCTGTTTTGCAGTTTTCCGCCTTATTTAACCTAGCTCTGAGCTCTTTAATTCAGTGGAAGTCTATGATTTTTTTTTTTTCTGTTTTGACAACTCTTAGATATTTTTCTTAATGTCTTCAGAGAATAGCAGATTTTAAAGATAACGCTATCATACCACGAGCACGTCCTAAATTAACTCTCTGTCTTCAGTTACCACATTTAACGCGTGCCCATTTTCGACGCCCACTATTTATTCCTTCAAAATTGAGTTTTTAGTATTTATGGACTCAATGAACTGTTAAGCTATTTTTTTTCACTATCGCTCAAGCTGTTTTGATTTCTACTAAATTATTTTAAGTGTTTTCGTGTGTTTATTTTATTTCGTGTGTGTTTATTTTTCGTTTTTCATTTTAAGTGTTTTTTTTACCTTTATATATATATATTTTGATTTTCATAAAGCGCCACGAAGGAGCATTACAGTCGAATTTCTTCATAGATATGTAAATTTAAGAGAAACATAAATTTTCAAAAATTCCTAAATTATATTTATTAATAAATTGTTCACATAAGTTTTGATTTGTTTTCCTTATATATAAATTTATATAACTGAAAAATTAATTGTTAATTATTATGTATACTCTCTTATATTCCTAAGAGTAATAAGACTTTGCATTTGGCGAGTACTTGATTTAAATTTCTTCAATAAGTGTCTTATTCTGATTTCAGTTAAGGTTTCTTTGTAGAAAGTATATAAGCTTATTTGTTTCTTTTCAGTGAATCTTTCTTCTAAGACATATATTTTTTTTCTTTTTTTCAAAACACGTTTTCGAATTGACATTGAATTTGTGACGGCCTTCCTTCGTTATTTAACTCTACAGCCATCTTAAAGTCTAATTAAATAGTCAATAAGTTTGAAACCCCAATTGAAGATACGTAAGAGAAGGACAACACACTTTACACTTATCAAAGGATATGCAAGATCACTCTCTCTCTCTCGAATCTTTCTGAATCTCCGTTAATCCTAGTTTACGTTCAAAGAATAAAGCCTTAGCTTATCAGATCACTCATTCTAATTCAAACACTTCTCGATTATAGTGGATTAGACTCTAATTATTCTGATAAGTGGTAACTTTTAACTACTTTCAGTATAAGCGATTAATTACGATGATTCACTCCAATCTATGATATCTATCAGCTTGTCGTTATCCTCTATCTCCTTTCTCTTTCAGTTCACTTCCATTTTGCTTATAAATCACTATCTCAAGTTCAATTTTCACTACATTTTTTATGTTCATATAATTTACCTAATCACGTTTCATTTGGTTGGCAAGAAGTTGCAATTCTACGCAATTCGAATTACCAAAACATTCCCAAGGTTAATGAAAAGAAAACCGCGAATAGCCTTACGTCACAATTTCAGCTACGACATCTTATAAAATGGGCAGCACAATGTTGTGAAGCTTCTGTCTCATAGGATTTGTAGCGTGGTCAAGAATCAAGATTGAAGAGAACGATGTTCAAGACGAGTCGTGTGTTCGAGTCCACCTAATACACGTCGTATAGTGCGGCTAATGCACGTTAAATCTGTTTTGGATCAAATATCCCATGTTGGCGTGGTGTGGAAGTTAGGAAAGTGTGGTACCAGCTAAGGTGTCGTCCTCGTCACATGAGCGATGTTCAAAATTTCGAGCCCAGGCGCAAAAGGCCGAAGTAATCAATAAACAATCAGAGCACTGAGAAAAGTGTTTTTTCTCAATGCTATATCAATAAACAATCAATCAATCCGAAAAGCAAAAGTTTCTCGTCCTTTTATCGATTATAAACAATCTAAAGTTTATACGAAAATAAAAAAAAAATTGTAAGAAATATTCTTTATTGATTGCAAATTGAATGGGTTTAGTATTTCATAAGAATTCGAGTGAGTTTGATTTAAAAAATCAATATTTAATATTAAATGGCAAAAATGACAGCAATTTTATTTCTGGCTATTTATCTTTAATATCGAAAAACGCGTTAGATGGAAAATTTCTGAAAAATCTTTAAATATTTCCCATAAATCAAGCAAGCAAAAGTTTGAGTGGGGTAAATGATTCCTTGTTTCAGCCCGTAACTCGCGTCCCATTGCGGTCCAGTGATATTCGTTTTTATCTGATAAATAGTAACTCAATCGAATTTTATTTTGTTTATAGTGACGAACTCGAATCAAAGAAGTTTTGACTGCAAACGACGCTAAATATTCGTAACATAATAAACAACATTCACACAAGGAACTTATTATACGAAGCGTTAAACCGAAAATCCTCGGCTGAATGAAAGAATAAAAATTCGAATATAATAAGAGTGTTGGTAAAAATGGTGAAGAATAAGCCAGCATTAATGCGATGTAGATTTTTTTTATATTACATAATAGTTATGATATTAATTAGTTAGTACTTGTATAATTGACATTTCTTAATTTGACTTGAATTGAATTTGAACAATATCTTGAGATATATGTCAAGTGGTATCCAAATAAATATGACGAATACAGATGAGGTACACTTATGAATAGTAAAACAAAGTGTTATAAGTATAATATTGAATTGATTGATTAAGAAAGAATTCCTCAGAATGATAAAAATGTAATCGAGTCCCAATTGTAAATATATTCCAAATTTTACTTTTTTCAAAAAAAAAAAAAAAAAAAAAAAAAAAAACGCCATTATATTTAAAATAAGAACTTACCGAATACTGTTTAAAATAATTGATTTTCCATTATCTGTTTGATTAAGGCGTATCTGTGTTACCTGACTCGTTTAAATATTAATTTAAAAGCAAATCTAAGGTTTTTAATTTAATTATAAGGGCACATATAAAGCAATTAAAATAGTCACAGAAAAGCAGTTCAAGTATGTAATAAATTACTTATCAAAACCATATATTTAATGTTTCTCTAAAAAAGGGGGAATTCTTTCCACTAATTCACTTCCTCTTAACGAGGAAACGAATAACTTCTATAAATATCAAAGGTTATTCTTGCCCAGATACTAGGATCTGATGTAAGTTAATCTACAATGGAGAAAACCTCGACCGGACAGTATAGGGTCAAGTCCCTCTAGATCACATAGACACGCAATTAATTCCAGAACACGACTCAAAGCCTTCACACTCTTGCTATCTTTCTTCTACCGCTATCTTTCTTTCCACCCTATTCAATTTACCGTCGCTATTAAGTGAAATTCCTTACATCTTCACTGCAAGACCGAGCATTATTTAATCCGCATAACCATGTTTCATTTGGTTGAAAAAGAGTTGGAAACTTAAATGTAAAGTCAGAAAGAAACCCCAGATATTAGTTAAGGGAAGCTTCACGAGTAGCCTATGTTGCAACGTTCCGTCGATCGCTTGAAGAGAAATACTGATACTAGGCAGAATATATTCTAATTTACATCACACCTTATTAAAAAGTATGCTGCTCAAATAATTTATAACATTTTTTGTAATAAAAATATTTTCCTACCAATACTGATCTCGTAAAATTCATAATAGTTTAGATAATTTTCTTTCAATTTCATTTAAGATGCAACAATTGTTAATTGGGCTAAGAATTAACAAATGGCCATTTTAATTTAGAAACTGTTTATACTGAAAGAGTTCTAAACAAGTTCTGTACTTTCTCTTTAGAGGTGCTCTTGAGTAAAAAATTTATGGCCCCGGTAGAGCATAGTCGCATAGTCGTGAACTCATGGCCGATATTGTTTCCGTCGAGTCATGGGTTCGAGTCCTGATGCAAATTCAGTCCCTCCGTAAAGCAGGGCTGATGTATGTTAAATCTGTAGAGGCTTTAAGTTCTCCACTTGGTGTGGCGTGGAAGTTTGAAGAGGAAGGGTGTAGCTCAGGTTTCGTCCTAGCCACTAAACCGAGGCTCAAAATTACGAGGTCCCTCGCCAATAGCCCTCGTGCTGCTTTTAAGCTCGACGTTTATGATCAATCAGCCAATGATTAAAATTTTAAGCACAAATTATAGGAACACAAAATCATTAAACTTAAAAATAAGTAACACACAGCAACTTCAATGTTTCATAAAATTTATAATAGCAACTTCAAGTGGAATGCACACACTTAAGGGACTCACTGGTTAAATTTACATTTTCATAGGAAATAGAAAGTGCTGAGATATGCCTTTTTTAATAAAATTTTCAGATGACTTTTTAATCCGAGTGTAGGGAACAATTGCAATTTTATAAGTTATCGTAATCATGCCTTTTTGCAACTTTTTTCAATGATGAATAAATACTTAATTTTTCTGTACACAGTTGCTACTTACTAATGTCTTAATTCTTCTTCAATTCAATTTAATAATGTACCGTAATCATAATATTTTTAGCTGCAACTTTAGCTAAAAGCTGAATAAATACTTTATTTTTCTATAAACAATTATCATACGACAAATTTCTTAAAACCTGGATAAATATTTATACAAAGCACTGGGTATGATTCTAATAATACGCTATTTTCAATTACGTACTCAGTCATTCGTGTCTCTAAGAAATAACGCATTGTTGTTATGTAAATGCACGATTTTAATAAGATGGGCAAATATCTACGGTAGTATAATTGCATTTTGTGATTTTATTAGAGCTCAAAACGAAAATTAATATGGAAAACATTTTTTAAAAAATAACATGTTTCAGGAAGTATTATAAAAACTTACTTCACATTTTGATGCAAATTGTACAATGTTCCAGGTTCGGTAAATTCGAATTGCTTTCTGCATATTTGTTTGACGGAGTTCTCTATGCTATAAAAAAACAGATACTTAAAAACTGATATATTCAAGATATGATTTTGTGTGTTTTTCAATTAAAATTATTGAAATTCAGATTATGTATATTTGTATTCAATCATTATATATATATATATTCTCATAGGTAGACTCATATTGTGCGATAATATGATGTTTTATTTTCATTGCTTTTTATATAAAGGTGAATGCATGATTTTGTTTATCAGTTACTTTAGTATTCAAATAAATTACTCTGTAAACAGACATTTGTATCCGAAAACCTTTTCTTCCTCTGGCTATGATTTTATCACGAGATATAATATAATCATTTTCCTACATAAAAAATAATTAAAGTACATGTAATATACACATCATTCCTCTGACTATTAGGTCAATTAAATCAAAGTAAAGTAAAAAATTTAAAAAATTAGGAATTTTAAAATTAGAGAAACTAATAGTGATGAAGATTAAATTTAATAAATAATCATCCTCACATTGTAAGCATAAATAGAATGAGGTTATTTAACTTCAGCATCCTAATAAAGTCTTAAAACAGATTCATGAGTCTTAAAGCAAGTGCAGATTTTCTTAAAAAACTAACCTATAACAGTTAAATTACGTATCATCATGTCGATGATTCGTGAAATGCAGGTCGCAGAGAAATAGCTAAAGAGGGGCACCTGTTCACGGACGCAGCAGCATGCAGAGGGTGCCAAATTGATGTTACGAAATTTTAGAATGAATTATTTTCCATTTTTAAATGCGCTAGAAAGTGAATTGAAAACATTCGCATTTTATATCCATCTCTCATCAGTATGAGGATATCTTTTTCCACTGATTTTTGTCTCTTTCTAATTTCGTAGCACGCATTAGTTCAGTATCCCAACGGACAATAATTTGACTTCTCTACTATTCTAAAATGCTTGAATACCACCCTGAAAGCTTCTTGATATTAAATTTAGCGAGACCTTGAAAATATACGAACAAAAATGCTTTAGAAATTTAATGTTTCAAAACTATTTAAAATAAATATATGGATATATTAATTTAAATACATTTTTTTAATTATTTTCTTTTCCTTCTCCAACAACAGGAAGGGGTATGAAATCTTTAGTTGTCCCTGGATGCTGAAAACCCTAGCTAATTACACCTCTGGCACATCGGACCCGAATTAAGAAAAAGTTCTAAAAGTCTCTGCCTAACGCAACTTTGTATGAAGTGCAAAGGACTAATTAAGCCATGTCCTCCCCCCCCTCACATTGCTTTGTATCTTCTGGAATGTAGTCCTATTTCAATGGAAAATTTAACAGCCATGTACATATATTTTTCGTTTAAATTATCTTTAATTTAGTTTTATTCAGCCTAGTGGTCATTGCCGCTGACTCGCGACCGGCAGTTTTTGTCGAGTCGTGGGTTCGAGCCTTGATGCCACTAAAGAACCGCCATGCAGCCGAGGCTAATGCACGTTAAATCTGTCGAGGTTCAAAGTCTTCCCGTTGATGTAGTGGGGGATTTAGGAGAGGAAGAGACCAACTGAGTTGTCATCCTCATCACTTGACTGAGGTTCAAAATTACGAGTCCGTCACCAACAGCCCTCGTGTTGCTTCTAGTGCGATGTTAATAAAACAAATCAATTAATCAGCTTCAAATGATCAACACGTACTATATTTCTTTGAACATGTCTAAATTGAAAATAAATTAAAAATTGACAAAAAAAGGATCAATTTTTATAATATATATATATATATATATATATATATATATATATATGTATATGTATATAAAGTTCATGTTTCATTTATAGGATAGCTTAAACATTTTTTAGCGTTACATTAATCGTTAGCTTATGCTTCTTCATTGCAAGGTATGGGAATTTTTATGTCTTAGAATGTCCTTGAATATCTAACGGTAATATTAAAGTATCAGCTAAGAAAGGTTGTTTGATTTTTACAATACAAAAGATTTTAAATAAGTAAATATAAATGTGTAAGGAGAGATGTGAATAACAAAAAGTACCATATCCGAAATATATATCCGACAAATTCAACAAAATCCGTTTAACACGGATTTTTTTTTTTCTTGCTTCTTATGAACTTTTATTTAACATGCTTTGTTGATATGTATGTACAAAATGTGTCTTTTTAGTCCAAAATTTGCACTCGAATTTTAGTCCGTTTTCTATCATCCGATCGAGTTGAAATTTTACATACACGTATCACTCCATTGGCAATACAATAGTAAAAAAAAATATAGTATGCTCAAGTAGTGACGGATTTAAAAGCTTGGTATTTAAGAAGCTTGGGTCTTTAAGTTATGTACAACACATGTATTTACATTTTTTGAATATTTAATTTCCAGACTAAAAAGAATTAAACAAATATAGGTTAAATTTGTTTTCTAATCAAGTTTTTATTTAAAGATGGACCAAAAGGTATAAGGAAAATGTGTGTGTTTTAAATGTAAAATAATATATAATTAATAAACGCTTGAGAGAGAGGAGAGAGTCGTTGATACTTCTTTTGATCTCATAAATAAGTAGCTATGAATGGTACTTAATTTATCAGTAATTACCTAGGTACCCTAATTAAGTACCTCAGGTTTTCCTAAATTACGCATTATTTTGTATTTAAAAAATCCTTTTTGTATCTTTTAGTCCATCTTTAAATAGAAATTTGATTAAAACAATTTTTTTTCTTCTTACATTTACAATGCAAGAGATTTTAATTAAAAAAATATGAGTGCAAAGAGAGATTGATGGCAGAAAGTACCTTACCCGAAATGTGTATCCAGCAAATTTAACCGTATCTGTTTAATGCAGATTTGCTTTTTCACATAACATATTTCTATGATTAAACTAACTTTCAATTTTTTTTATTTCCAATATAAAAACAATAATTAACACTTATGACATACTAAGAGAGTATCACAAAATAAAGTCTTCACCTTGTGTTTGGCACGATATGATGCCCCATGAGGACTCAATGCCATTAAATTTATACAGCCAACCAACCAACAACATAAAGTTATATCGCAAAGAAAAAGAAAAAAAAGAAATGAAACGGAAAGATAAATTATGGATGACAACACTGACATTTATAGGATTAGGAAGAAATGCTACGAAGTGAATGACTTAAAGTCACTAACAGATGTCACAGTTACCTCTCGGAAATAGCAATTCCTGATAACTATAAAAGAAACATTTCTTCCGTTTGAGTACCTACTTCTTAGAACTGTGGTTTACATTAAGGGAAAGAATACTGAGAAAACAGAAAGAGGAACAATGAGCGTTTTGTGAGGATGGAAAAGTTAGTTGCGTCTCTACATTTTGTGAATAGAGAAAATAGTAAAGATATTACTTAATATTTTATTTTTCTGAATTATATTACTCTTTCACTTTACGTTAAAACAATAACAGTTTTGTAATTTATTTTATCCTTGTTGAAAATATTTACAAACAATAAATATTGTTTACGATTCAAATTCATAGTTAAGTTTTTCTTTATGTTTTTAAAAACTTTTTTTTCTCGATGTTTAAGACATATACGATAGAAAAATATTTTTCTACCAAAAAATTAATGTCACAATATCACTTACCCACAAATATATATTTAATAATTTTTTTAATTTAATAAAAATAACAATTTATAATTTTTTTTTAAATAAATTTATTTGCAAAACTCCTCATGCTCCACATTGCATAACATGAGGCTTACAGACGTAAGTGGCAACAACATTATATAATAATAATAATAATATTTAAAAAAAAAAAACATAATTAAGGGAGAAAAAAGCATAAAAGAGACAAATATAAATAAAAGGAAGGGAGGAAATACATAAATATAAAGAAGGAAGGTAATTGCACTAAAAAATTATATAGGATGGAAAAATTTTATTTTTTTTATTCAGTCTCAGACCAAATTTTTGAGACCAATTCCTGAGTTTTTGAAAGCATCGTTTATTCAGGAATTTTAAAGGGACACAGTACGCAGTGAGTTTTCATGCAGCATTAATATAAGAAAAGGTTTTTTTTTTTTTTTTTGTTTTGTTGAAAAAAATTTTGAACGAACATAAGATATGAATTCCTAAAGAAAGAAACTCAATTTTCAAACAGACGATTATTTAAAATTCTTTTAAAAATTTTTCCCCTATATTTTGAAATTTCTACAAACTTTAATAATCTTTAACAATTTTTTTTTCTCAATATCTTAGAATTGTTTCTTACAGTTCTATGCATGAGTTTGGTTGTACTAGTGCTATTTGTAGTTTAACACCCGCCCCCTCCCCCCCAAAAAAAGACACTGCGAAAAATAGTAAAAAAAGAAAAAAAAACAGTAAACCTAATTTTACGGATATTAAAATCTGTTCACTTAAATCCTTATTTCATGCACTGAATTACCAAACAACTTTTGTAAGACAACCGGAGTAAATTTCAAAACTTTACATCCATTGCTAAAAACCCTCAGCACTTTAAATGTATTACCGTCACGAAAAACAAAAATATGGGGAGAGCAGTTTAAATCTCAATGAAATAATTTCGTACACTGTCAAACAAAATTTAACTAACTCGCTAAATAACGTAACCAGAACTATGAACTTTTTTGTGCGTATAGTTAGAAAAATCATACAGTTAAAATAAGTTTATAAATTGTTTTTCGATCTTTTGGTCATTTTTAGGGCTGTGTGTGCCGTTATATATTTTTCTTTCATTACTCATTGAAAGAGTCAATTTCATTAACACTGAAATGAGCCTTTTTTGCATCAGAAACCTAAAACGGTAACAATACTTAACGATCTCACCTTTTCCAATCATCTGTGCCGAATATCTGAGACTTGGGTTTCGTTTCGCTTTCTTCTGGTACTTTTTCGAGTGTTCCAGGCACTGCTAATGTACCTATCGCTTGAAAGTACCGTAAGCCTGTTAAGGTATTTTTTGGGGAATTACGTTTCGCCATGGATGGTTTTTAAATAAATTTTCCTCTCGTACTTTACTCTTCAGATAACACACCCGCACTATCAGAAATCATCCTTGTTTGTTTAGCAAACCACAAATGCTTTAGTTCAGCGTTGTTGTAACGAATGAGCTTATCATTTAATACTACTATAGATCAAAATACGATAACAAACAAATCGACCAGAAGCGAAACGCAAGTCAGAACTTCAAACCTATTGAGTCGAACATTGATAAGAAACTTCATTTTCATTCGTTTGTTGATGTGTGAGATCAATTAGATGTGTTCCACGCTTTTACTGAATTTCTGTCTGTAACCACAAATTTAGAGCTTTGTGAGAATTTGATGATACTTTTCATGTGACTTGACTTTTTCCGCATCTCTAATTAGCATTATATTTTAATTCGAAAAGGTTAGAAATATTTTCATGAAAAAAAAGTTTCCTTTCCTGTTTTTTATTTATCAAGTTAATACAGTTTTTGCGTGGTTCTGTTTAATTCATAAATTTGGTAAAATTAAGATTTGCTTATAATACAATTTATGCTAAAGCATATGTATGAAAAATTAAATAACATTACTGCTGTTTTATATTAAAAAATGGAAAGAAAGAAAACAAAACATTAGTTTTTCCACTAGTTGCGAAATATTTGATTTAGTGTTTGAAAAAAAGGTGAGAATTCAGCTATCTTCCGTATAAATAACAACTTTCCTATTTGACGCTCGTCCAAATTTAAATTTAAAAATCCCTTGCGGAACATTGTTAAGTTTCCAGCTTAGGAAATATGATTCAGAACGAAATTGAATATTTTTATTTGATCTTTCTAACAATGAAACATTGCAATATTAATATCAATATTTCTGTCTGGGACAGAACTCTTTGAAATTCAAATTTAACAATCACTTGCGAAACACTTAAAAGTTTCCAGTTTAGGAAATCTGACTCAGAACGAATCGAATATTTTTATTAAATTTTTCTATTGATGAGACATATTGCAATATCAATATAGGTGTTTCCATTATTTCATATTAGATTGTATAATTACTCGTGAATTCAATCCTATCTAAAAGAAAAATTAAGTATAGTGTTTTTATCGTATTTAAAATATAATATTTAATAATACTAAATATTTAGATTATAATCGCATAAAATTAACTTAAAGACTAAATAGTGATAATAGCCTCAAAACATTGAAGTCAGATATAGAAAAGGAATGTTATTCCCATTTTATTCACTAGCTGAAACTCAAAGCAAGCAATGCATTTTTATATACTCCTTTTTCATTTTCAATTTGTTATTTCTAAAGACCGTTATGTTAAGATAAACTAACAATATTTATAAATGTAATTTTCTTAAATATCAAAAGAAATGGAAATAATTTAGAATACCTTATAATTTTTATAATTCATAATCATGAAACGAAATCCTTAAAGACACATAAAATATATTCATACACAAAAGTGATATTTTTCAGAAAAAACAAAGAATTTAAGGGGGGAAAATTAAATCGATTACAATTTTTTTAAAAATATTTAATTTAAATGCAACGTTAATTCTTGATCAAATTGAATAAATCATTAATAAGGACGAAATTCTCTTTCTCTATCAAGAAGATTTAGAAAAAAAAAGATCTACTAAAATTAACGCTAAGTAAAAATATACTTTTATTTCGAAAAATAATCTTACGAATATATAGAAACAGAATGCTTTGCAGCTCTCTTTGCAAATATCGTTACATGTATTTAAATGAAAAGAAGTATTATTGCTCAAAATATCGAAGAATGAAAACTTTTCGAAGTCATAATGAGCATTATTTGGAGTGTGACAGAAATCCGCTCTGACACACGCGCTTTTGTTTATCAAAACTTATTATTTAGGTCTTATCTTCACAACAAACACCTGAAAGACGGTCACTGAGAAGAGATAAACTTTTTTCCTCCGAGAATCCTTGCTAAACTTAGTTAACTATGATAAAATTAAATATTTCAGAATGCAAGATTATTGGACCTACAATTAAAAAAAATTAATCTTTGTTTCACATTATATAAAAAATAAAATACCTTTTGAACATTTTTTTTCACTCCATCTTGTACAATAAGAATGCTGGAAACAACGAACTGCCTTCGCGAAAGTCGCAATGAGGTCACAAACAGAGCCGGTCTTAGACCGATTGCACCGATTAGACCCAATAGGGCCTCATGATTGCCGGAGGTCCCTTATTTTTCTTAACCGAAACTCGTATTTTAACTTCAAAACGAATGTTTGTATTTCTAAAAAATTATTAATACTAGATACATCGAATGAAGCTACATGTATACACAGAGATTATGAATATTATCCATTTTAAATCCATAACAATAGAATTATTAATTGATTAAAAATTTGATTGCATATTGTGAAGTTGTGCAAGGGCATAATAAACATAATTATGCATCGTGATTGTGATTATAATATATATATATATATATATATATATATATATATATATATATATACATACATAATTAAAGCTGAATAAGTTTTATAAACAATTCTTAATGCAATTGCATGAATTCGTACAAAACAAGTAAGAAAATAAATGTTTTAAACTTTTAAAAACAGTTGGGAGCAAAACTAGTGTGTGTAAATTGCAATAAATTTATTTTGATAGTAAATATAATAATTATTTTAATTCAATGAGGCTGAAATTCAAAGCGTCTGCATCAAAGGAATGGATAATTCGTTATTGAGATACAATATATAATAATAAATAACTATAAAATAAACAAATATAAAATATTGAAAAACGATCAATAGTCATGAATTTTTCTTAGTTTACATTAGAAGGTCATGATTTTTCTGAAAAATTTAAGTTTCTTCTGGCTCAATGGCCACTTTCTGGGGCCTTCGTTATCGGCAACAATGTTTGTCCGACAATTTTGTAGATTCCAATCACGGAAAAGACAATTTTAGAACATTTGTGTCATATATTTAATACATATCGGGTAATACATTCTTTACTTGGTTTAGTAAATCGTGCAAGCAAAGTAAATGAAAAACACAATACAGTGTTCCTAGCATATATCAGAGCTTTTAAAAACAATAATTATTCGTCTGATAAATAATTTTATGTATTAAAATATATTTGTTTATTAGATGTTTTTAAAATATCAAAGGCAGCACAGTTCATAAAAAATAAATTTAATCGAACTTTTTGTTACACACGTTTAAAGTAATTAAATGTTCAACACTTTTCCCAACTGATTTTAAATCTAGTTTCCGAATTTTATCTTAATGAGAAATTTTTTAAGTGACAAATGTTTTTATTTTTAATAATCATAAATTTATCAGATGAAAACAATCATAACAGGTATATTTACCTCAGAATGTAGTAACTCTGGTATTTTTTTCTGAAACTTACATTTTTAAGGTTAACAAAAATTGCGAGTATTGTAAAGAATTATTTACACATATTTCGATTTATGTGCGAGGGTCATTCAAAAAGACTTTAGAAAAACATAGAAAACGAATTATTTTAGGCAGATTTTTTTTTTTTTTTTTTTTTTTTGTTCAAAATAATCTCCTTCTAGCTCTATACACTTTTCCAAGTGTTTCTCTAACTTTTTAAGCTATCTAAAAAGCATGGAAAGTCCTCAAAATAGACAAATGTTTTGGTGATGATATTTTCGTTCGACGTGAACCGCAGTTCACCCGAGCCATTTTTTTTAAGTTAGGAGGAAACAAAAGTCACTGGGGTCCGTTGAATACGGTAGATGTAATAAATCGACCTTTAATTCTGTGATTTTGGCCATCGAAATTGCACAGGCGTGCACCCATGCATTGCCTCGATTGAAAACGCTTATTTTCTTTTTTCAAATGAAGACTTTTTATCTTGATTTCTTCTCTCAACCGGTGCTATAACGAAGCGTAATACTCTCCAGTTATTGTTTTTCTAAGTAATCGGTGTAGATGATTCCGAGTGCATTCCAGAAAATTGTGGTAATCGCCTTGCCTGCCAATTTCACCGTCTTTGCTTCCTTCGGAGTCCGTTAGCATTCAAATACCCACTGTTTTGACTGTTTTTTTTTTTTTTTTTTTTGTCTCTGGAGTGTAGAGTGTATCCTCGTTTCGTCCGCAGTTATGTATCGACGCGAAAGCTCGTCAGGATTGCGACTAAAAAGCACCAAAATAACCTCAGATTGCGCACACGATTGCGTTTTTTTTTTTTCCATTGAGAGCAAAAGCGGCACCCATCTCACCAAAATTTTTTCCACATTCGCACTTTCGTGTACTTTCTAAGAATATCCCATAATTTAGGAAACATGGAGAAAAGGATTGTGGAGAAATTAAATGGCGGCAAGTAGAATATCGGCTCTAAGTTCAATCCTATCGACGTCCGTCGTGATGTGTGAGTATTCAAGGAGCTCGTAATTCTGATGGGCTCCTGTATTGATACTGACTTGAGAAACATTACTAATCTACTCTTGCCTAGAAGTAATTTAAATTAAAAGAAAAAAATGTAAAAGTTAAGAGAAATATTTCTGAGATTCATTTACTGTTACTATTTTATTAAATGACATTTTATTTCTTTATAGGATTGTACTGTTAAAAATGTATTAATAAGAGTTGGATGGAAGGTGTTTTTTTGATTATCGTAAAAGAGAGCAGAAAAAAGGCTAAGATAAAACGGACAAGAGAATTTTTCGACTCTGTAGAGATCTGAGAGAAGTAATTGTTCGAATGGTAGTTCGAAGTAATTGTTCGAAAAGTAGATGCATCCTCCTATTGGAGGACGCATCTGCTATTTGGAAAGATATTTTTGGCATATCATCTAATTTTGAAAAATCTAATGGCTGTTTTTTTGAATCGCAGATTTTATGGCGAGATATTTAACCCTTTTTTGAGATATTCATTTCTCATGAACCAAAAAGCATTTAATAGCTGTCCGGAAATTAAATTTTGGGATTTTTGTAACAGATTTGTGTGATATATGTTGCACAATGCCAGACTAAACAGGTATAGAAAAGAATTAGTCTGAAAATCAGAGTATAGATAAGCAGTTTATTCTAAACGTAGATTTCCAAGAAACTAATGTCGGTCGTATGAAGTAATGAGTCTTACTACTTAATTAAATACAACTAGGCCTTTAAATCCTAGCATTGAGTGTTTTAATTCAAGTGTCATTTTAGTCACTTGACGGAGGCTCGAAATTACAAGACTCAAGTGCCTACCATAATTTTAAAAATTCTATTTCAGAACATACATTTCTAATTTCTGGAGAGTATGTGCTTCGCTTTTATATAAGTTTTTAAACTATAAGACTGGCCTTTGTGCCCTTGCTGTTCTACTTGCATAAATGTAATTAATAATTTCAAGCATACTAATATAATATGTAATTCAAACCTGGAGCAGAGTTACGTAATTGCTTAAGGCAATCGTTTTCAAATGTTTTCAGCCATGCTATGCAAGCTTGGAGCTTTACCAGCTGATAATGTCATGGTATTTGAAACAAAATATTTAGAAACTAGTTTAACTAAAATGAAGCCAAATGATAAAATAATAGTGAAGAAGCATTTCGGTTATCGTTACTCAGTGGTGCCTTTGGTATAAAATGGTTTAAAGAGAAATAAACAAGTATAAAAAGAAAACTTATTCAGAAATTTGATAAAATCTTAAAAGAACAAAATCAAACCTTTTTTTTCTTCTTCTTATTTTAACCTAAATTGTTACAGCTCAAGCTTAATCTATTCATTTAAAAATGAAATCCATTATTTTTGTTTTTCACGAAAAAATCAATAATTTTCTCCTTGATTTCTAAATGACAAATGAAGAAATTTTTCTCTTTAGAAGGTTTTGAAAGCGCATTCAGTCTTTCCGGATTCACAGTGCTTCTTAGAAAAGTTTTTATTATTTTCAATGTGAAAACATTTTGCCTCTGGTGCAGTCATTGTAACTGTTGTGACGTCATAGCTTGTAAACATATTTTGTTGTTTGTTACTGTATTCTTGGAAATGATATACTCTCATTGAATGACGTCATTTCCCCTTGAAACAGCGGAAACCGTTACGCTGCTAGAGACGCCAGACAGTTTCGGAGACGAGACGTTGTCTTTGGCGAGAGCAGAGGTCTGTAGTTGAATGCTGGTTATGAAGATGTTAATAAATGATTTTGTTTTAAATAATTGATGCCTCGTATATTTTTGCCACTACGCCACACTGTCAAGTGGATTTTTATCAGTTTTGCAATTTCACTAAAATCATCATCTAGATTATTTTCCAAGATAAATTTCAGCAGCTCAGTTAATTTGAAATATTCATGAATATCAGACTTAAGGTAGAATACATTTAGTTTCAAATTTTTCTTTGTTAATCATGGGATATGCTTCAGTGGTCAGTACTATCTCTTCTGTGGGATGTTCATTCTTGAAACTAGAGATGCATCTCTTGTTTAACAATTTAGCTGCTACTAAGTCTTTAGTGAAAAATTTCTGTCCACTATAGATACATATTCCTTAGCTTCTGCCATGACTGTCTTTAAAGGATTTTCACAGAATTTTGAGTTTCTCAATGCTAAAATTATCAGTTTTGAAATTTGTTATATATTCATTAACTTCAAACACATTTATTTCTTGAAATTGCATTTAGTTGTAGATCATTTCAACAAGAGGCATAATATGATGAAAAATCTCTAACCAAAAATGGAACATATAATCTCTAAGGCATTTTGAAATCCCTGTTGCTTCTTCAATGATTTAATTTGCATTTGATGTCGACTGAATTTCAGTAAGGCAGTATTTTAATGGTTACAAACTGTCATTAAATCTGTTTATGGTCCATGTATAGAAGTTCCACTATGTAGAAGATGAACGTGGAATGCTCACTTTCATATGCTTCTTGAAAATGGACACACATTGCGGTGATCTTGAGAAGAATATTGTATAGTTAAAGTGTTAAAGAAAAACAATCTTGAGTCTCGTGTAATGCTTGCTACATTTCTCATTATTAAATTAAGTTGATGCGATGACAGTGAATGAAATGTGCATTACCATAAATTGCTTTTATTTTTGCTTGAACTAATTTTTTCGCCTTTCATGACATTTGCTCCATCAAAAAAGATATTAGTTTCTGTCCATTTCCTTGAACGATTATGTCCAATTGTTCTAAAATATATTTTGATATGCCACCTTCAGCTTAATTTTCTGGAATAAAGAATTTCCAAAAACGCTCAAATATTTTCCCATTCAATACGTACCGTAGAACAAGGACCCCAATTGAGTGTGTTCCGAAACATTTGTTATGTCATCAGTCATGACAGCTACAGAGGAAACTTTTCTAATTTCCGTCTTTATCTCCTCTTGGTATACTTGTAGCAGGCAATCAAGTATCTCATTCTGAATGGTCTTAGAAACATCTTTGAAGATTGCATTAGTTTCTAAGTGATTCTCCATATCTGAATGGTTTCTAAATGGATTTTCAAATCTGAATCTAATTTAGATGCAAAATTTTCTAATCTTCTAAATACCCCTGGATTTATTGAATCGTCTTTTTCATCATGTCTACGTGTGTGAGTCTCATTTTCCAAAAAAGAAAATGCATTCTATTATTTTGAACAATATTTCACGGTTCTTTTTAACCTTTATATCATGCTCATTCACTGAGAGTTGGTATGCTTCACTAAGTTTCTCCTTACAACTTACAGTCCCTAAAAGTGAAAGTGAAACTACATTGTCAACGTGCTTATGTGACTTCTCATGTTTTACAGTTTTTTTTTTTTTTTTCCATTTTGTTTATATATCTAAAACCATCTTATGCCCCTGTTACTTCATCTCCAAGCAGTAAATACGGGAAGAAAAAGAGTGCATTTTTTACTTTACAACCACAAAGTCAACTTTAACGTTGGTAACATTCAAAATTAAAGATTCAAATATATTTCTTGTTGTTGCTTGTGCCTCGCTAAGATATTAGAATACTAGGTGCTGAATGACCTCTTTTATTAACTAACTTTCTCGTGGAGAGATAGCTGTGAAATAACTTAAATAAATTCAATAACTTAATATTGAAGTTCACTTACGGTCACAAAAATTTCTTTAGAATGCATGACCATGGATAAAAGCCTTCTATTGAATGAAAGAGCCGGAAAAAAAATTAATTAAATATATTACCTGGAAACAGGATAATAATCTTATTCTACGCTTTACCACATTCATTAATATGGAGCACAGTTTTTAAGCGGATTTTAAAAAAAAAAATTACATTCTACTAGTTATATGCCAGGATCGGCGGGAATGACAGTGCTCCTCTCCCCTGTAACCTCAAGTGCAGCTTTCAATGCGCGCATGCGCACAATAGTCAAACACCATGCCGCTGCAACTGTGAAGCGAACAATTTCATATTTTTATATCTTTTTCACAAACTGTGAGATGGTTACTGACATTAAGCTAAAGGATTATATATTGTACAAGTATAGAAAAAGAGAGTTAAAGAAAAAGGACTCCTTACATCAAATGTTATCGATATTATCATGCGGGAATTGAAAATGCTACAGTTCCACAGTGCCTATACACGAACCCCCACCGCCGTTACTAAAGATATATCACCAGAAAAGGCTGGGATATTTATTAGTACGCAGTGCATCGAAAAAACGTGGAACTCTAATCAAAAAATATATGCCATAAAAAAGCGAGGCGAAAAATTACATAGAATTTAAGTCACAGGTTGTGATTCAGTCGGTTCGCACAAGCTCGGCAAACCCATTGCCAAAATTCGGGGAACTGGTAGTGATTCTCGGTTTGTACATTCACTTAATGACTTCCCTGAATTATTCGATTCTTGAAAGTGTTCAAAAAATTAAAAATATTCCCAGAAGAAACGCGGTAAGTTCAGCAAGAAAAGAATTTTTAAGATAAGATTAATACGTTGTAAGAACAAAAGAGTCGTCTAATGGTTCTCAATACATCAAACACAATAGCTTCTGAAAGGGATGACTTAATTCAGGAAGCAGTAAAGAAATATATTATAATAACAGCTTTAAGTATTTTATTTCAATTTTTTTCTTCGTTGTTTTAAACTTTTTTCTTATAATATAATAAAGTTTTGTTTTATTCTTTTATTGCTATTATTAAAAATGAACTGTATGAAATAACACACTACTCTTCGGTACTTCAATTTTTTTAAGATTCATAATGGTTATTAGAGTTGAGAACCGATTATTACTTTTTTGAATCCCACCGCTGATTTAAGATAATAAATATACTTCCCGTCTAGTTTGGAACAATAAGTCCCATAAAAATTCAGTGCCATTAATTTATGCAATCAAACAACCTATTAAATATAAGTTTGAAAAAGAGGGACTAAAAAGTATAAGAAAAATTTAATGTAAAACAACATATAATATATAAACATTTAAGGATTTAAATAAGATATATATTTACTGAAAAGTTAAGAACCATTACTACTTAATTATACAAAAAATCGAAAGAAGTATTATAACTCCTCTCATGCTTTTATAAATTATAGACTATTTTACATTAAAAATTCTATATTTTCATACTTTTTTGTTCATCTTTAGATAAAAGCTTGATTAAACATTCTTTTTTACTTATATATATTTAATTATTTTTAATCTAGAAATTTCAGACTATAAGCAATGACGTGAGCTATACGTGTATGCAAATTTTCAACTCAATTGGTATGGCCGCCGGACTGTTTGCCTGGTGGATTTCTTCGAGTCGTGAGTTCAAGCCTTGATGCCGTGTAGCCGGGGCTGAAGCACGTTAAATTTGTCGAGGCTCACACAAAATCCTCTCGTTGGCGTAGTGTGGAAGTTAGGAGAGGGAGGTGCCAAATCAGGTGTTGCCCTCGTCATTTGACCGAGGTTCAAAATTACGAGGTCCGTCGCCAATAGCCCTAGTGTTGCTTCTAGTGTGACGTTAATAAAACCAACTCAATTAGACGTTCTTAAATGCAAGTCACGGGCCTCCAGTCTGGTAAGCTTAATATTTGTTAAATGATATACCTTATTTTTACATAAATATATGAAAAAAATAAGTAAATAAATTTCATCATGAAATTTCGAAACTTTTATTTTCAAAATATTTTCATATTCAGAAATAGTAAGGATTTATCACTGTATTTTTCTTGTATTTTTAAAATTAATAAATAGGAAAAGTAAATGGAAAAAAAAAAAGAAAGAAAAGAAGTTGTGTCGGTGATAAGAAAGAATTTTTCTAAAGTAAGCGTTAGTTAACGTAGCATCCTAACAGTTAATATTAAAAGTCATTTCTATATTAATTATTAACTTTTTATTTTATTTTCAACACTTATATTCTGTTTTAGAAATGATAAAGAATTGGTTTTATGAACTATTTTCCGATTTCGCGTATGCTCTTCTATCAAATTAAATAATCATCGCCGTTTGGTAGCCTAAAAAGTACATCATAATTTAAAAAGACATTTACTATATATATTAAAATGATCTGTTAGTTCAGTATTCCTTTTTCACTATTTTTTCCCTTCCGAATACTTTTCTGTGCTTAGGCTTTGTTTAAAGTAGGGATATAATTATTATACGAACTTGGAATTCCTTTTTAAATATACCCATAATAATACATCCAAACTAATCACTGAAAAAAGATTCATCTCTATAGTACATTTCAAATTATCGAATTAGCATTTTGAAATTATAGATAGAATTTGAACACTTTTTTTTTTTTTTTTTTTTTTTATATTTGTAGATACGCAGTCTATGTTCATAAAAATTTAATCAAACTAAATGAATAATTTGAATACCCAACAAAACAAAACATGCACATCCTGACTGGGGACTGAATTGTGGGTTAAACATACTCTATGGTACCACCCCTCCTCCAGTGCAACTTCTTGAGCAAAATTGGATTACTCAAAAATGCAATTTATAAATTAAAGAAAAGAAACATAAAAAAAAAAAAAGGGAAATGAAAGGCTAGATATCTCAATTAAAAAATTTTCCAAAAACCAATATTTTCCAATAAAATAATTTTCACCTAAAAACTTTCCAATTCAAAACCATCTGTTAAAATTTCCTATTAAAATGTCCAAGAAATTCCTTCAATTAAATTAATTGGGTATATATATATATATTATAAAAAATGTTTCTTTTTTTGTTAATTTTATTTCCAATTTAGACATATTCGAAGAAATATAGTATGTGTTGATCATTTTAAACAGATTAATTGATTGGTTTTATTAACATCGCACTAGAAGGAACATGAGGGCTGTTGGTGAAAGACCTCGTAATTTTGAACCTCAGTCAAGTGACAAGGACGACAACTCAGCTGGTCTCTCCTTCTCCTAAATTCCACACTACACCAACCTGAAGACTTTGAGCCTTAACAGTTTTAACGTGCAACAACATCGGCTACATGGCGGGCTTTCAGTGGCATCAAGGGTCGTACCAACGACTGACGAAAACCTCCGGCCATACGGTTATGCTTATGGTTATGCTTCCGGCCATACGGTTATGCTTACGGTAAACCTCCGGCCAAGTGGTTATGGTAGCGTACTTTCCGGCCGTTGAGGAATCGGTAATAAATTAAAATGAAAAGAAAAATGAATAAATAAATGCTTTATCCAGAAATTAAAAAGCGGAATATAAAAATGAATGGAAGATAGGAAGTTTTTCAAAAGTGGAATAATCTTCCTTGGGGGAGGGAAGATCATAAAGCTAATAAAATGATATTTGGTGTAATGTTCGTTGAAACACACAAAAATTCATAATTTCACATTGGAAAAAAATATTAAAATATATTAATTACTAATATAAAAAAAAAGGAATCACACTGAGATTAAAGGCATAATGGCTAACAAATTTTCTGAAAACGAAAATATTTCTTATCAAGAAATTGATATTCCAATTTCTTTTACTGTCCATTTACGGCAAATTTTTCAATGAAAATAACAAATTATTTCACATGGAAAGTCTTTAAACTACAGGATTATTTTCAATTTGTTAAACTTATCGAGGGCTACCAGATGTAGGAAACAAATAATAATAATAAAAAGATGAGTATAGAAATAGTTAGGAAGATTTCATGAAATTATAATTATGGCAAAAGTACATTAAAATAAGGATTTAGATGTAAACAAACAATTAGTTCATCAATAAATAAGTCGAATAATGTCTTAAAATTAAAAAAAAAAAAATGTGATGAAATCCGTTGAAGAGGCTGAACTAAGGAAGTTTTCCAGTAGGGCATTTAAATTTCTATAAAAGCTTTTATTAAACTTTCAATGTTCATATATGTTTGTCTTTCCAGTTCAAAATTTGCACTCGAATTTTTTAATATTTGTACTCGAATTTTTAATCCACCTCCTATCACCCGATAGAGCTGAAAGTTTGCATATAGCTTTGATGACGACACAATGCAATGGTAAGCTCAAGCAGTGACGAAATTAGTTCACGCAATTGCTTTTAGTCTGAAACTTTTATTAGTAGAAATTCTGATATGTAGATGCATTCAATTACATAACAGCTACACGTGCATTTAGTAGAATTCCTAAAGTAGAAATGTCCTAAAATAAGTTTAAAGTATTTGAAGTGTGCTTCGTAAAAATAGAAGTATTGCTAAATCTTCACGTTTTCCCTCTTCCTAACATTTACGTTCTGAAAATGACAGTTTTACAATAAATATTTTATTGAAAGTCATACATAAAAAAAATTGAGGCATAAAATATGCATACTTTTTGATACATACAAATTCTATTCTATATTGGAAACGTTACGTCGTGGAGCATCAGCCGCTTCGATCATTTTTTTCTTTTTGGATATTGAATATAATTATAGAATTATAATTTTCTTCATCAATTTCATATTTGATGAACATATTTCAAGAAATAAAACTAGGAACTTTTTTTTTCTTCGGGGCATTTCTTTCATTTTTACAAAAAATAAAATTTCATATATTATTAAAATCTTTGCGATAATTAGAATAAAATTTGGGTATTAAGTTTAATTTGATGTCTGTAAAATGAAAAGATTTTTTTTTTTTCATAATTAATTTTTATTTCTCTGATTGTGATATTTGAATTATTTTTACAATACGAAAAAAGTTTGCATAGATACAAAACAATAAAATTTCGATGATTTTTCTTCAAAAAAATTCTCTTTATAATTCTAAGAGTTTTTCCAGTTTCAGAAAAATGTTTTCGAGTTGTTGTATTTTGTAAATTTTGAATCAATTTCGAATATAGATTTACAATTTTTTTAAATGATTTTGAACACTGAAGGATAAATAATTCACATTATATTTCTAGTAGTATTATTATTTTAAAATATTCTTTAATTGAACAATCAAGGAATTAAAACTTATTTCTACTAAAAAAATAGCACATTTTGCACTTGCTCGAATAATTAAACATGTTTTTCTTAAATTCATTCTCATTTTTTTAAAAATAGATTATGAATATATTTCAAGATAAGATAAGAACATTTCATTCAATTAATTTTATATCATAACATAATTTTATAGAAATTAATAACTAAAATTTAAGATTCTATAAATTAAATGTGAAAAATGTGAATGTGACAATTTAAAAAGCGTTAAGGAGAGATGTAACGGGTTCTCACCCGTACTTACCTTCAACTAACTTTTTGGGCGACTTTATAATGTTATTTGAATTGATAACCAACCCCGAGGTATCCTAGTGATCTTTTTTATTTCAAATGGGGCTTACTGTCTTTGATACTGTCCACGGGTGACGTGCACCCAGGATACCCTAGCGATCCTTCTCTATTTTGGACCTTTCGTCTTATCAACAACTTTCTACTTTTTTTCAATTTTTTCAAACAACTAGATCACAGATTTTTTGTACAACATGGCCACATCTGGCTATTGCGCCATTAAAATACTATTGCTCGTCTTTTCAATTTTTTTTTCTCGCGTCTAGATCACAGCTTTACCTTGTTTGGTGCAGCATAGCCACATCTTGTTCTCTTGTGCCATTAAATTTACTCATTCACTGAATTGAGAGCCTTCCATCGTGAATAAACCGCGACATGTGTAAATTATCATTTTATATAAAAAGTGCAGTGTATAGGAAATCACATGAGACAAAGAAATTGGAGGAAGGAGTTAGAGAGACTGAGGTAAATATATTAATACGATTAATGATTGGAAGAACATTAGCAAAGTTGATGAATACACTATATTGGTGCAATAAAGTGTTAACTGATCATATGAGAACTGGTATATAACTCGGACCCAAACGGTTTACAAGAGTTTTTTCCCGAGTTAGATCAGTTTTGCTGTTACTAGGATAAGTAAGCATTTCAATTATAATCTCTTGTTAGAATGCGAGTTAGTAGCCGCTCCACATTCATTATAATGTTTTAATTTAGATTATTCTTCAGCAGAAGAAACAAACTTTAAAGTCCTGCTTGACTAACTATTTTTTGACTGATTTCTTATTGGGTCTCATTGGCTCAGAGCTTCAGTAGCGAAGCGGGGTGCAACAGAGGAAATAGTTTATCTTCGCGTACCCAATCATATGTATGACATCTGAACACCAGGTTATTCAAACGTTTTTGTTCCCAACGTGAATTCCTAATGTTAAAAAAATGTTTTGCTGTAATTAATCCTCCCTTCTGAAACACAATTAGTGTGAGAGATGAAAAAACAGCTTGAAGGCTGGATAAGACCTAGCTGATATTTTTAAATGCCCAGTCTTTTATTGACATCTAAAAATAAAACCCCCCTTTCCCAACAAAGAATATAAGTATTTCTTGAATAATATTATATGAAAGTTAACACTTCCCAAACGATAAAAAATGACACTCATATTCATAAGATATTACAATATCAAACAACAGAGAAGATTATTGTAAATTCAGACATAATTATGTTATACAAATAAATTAAAAATCTATCATGGACACTAGAATGAATTTATATTTAAGGTTCCCAAAATTTAATCTTAAGAAAGAAAATTTAATTCTTTTAATCAATAAATTACACACAGTGAAGCTACAATGAAGTATTGATTCTGTATAACTTTTCACATTTTTTCAAAAGTATATAACGTTACCTTGAATCACAGAAATGTTATGTCCAATGGATGCTGTATGTATATGTGTATGTATGCATATATATATATATATATATATATATATATATATATATATATATATAAGAACAAAACATCAATATTATAATTCACAATATATCACATCACATAAAAAATTAATCATATCAATCAGAAATACACTACATTAATGTCTAAGAAATTACATAATTAAAAAATCATTAAAAAACTGAAGGAAAATTACTTGAAAAAAAATATTATGATTAATTAAACAAACTAATATTAAAACTTAAAAATAAAAACAAAAATCTATCAGGTAGCTGGAAACGTAGAAGTGAAAGTCCATTGAAAGAAAAGCAAAAGTTTATAATAATGGAAATAGCGTAATTAATACGGTTCCATATTTTAGAATGTAATAATGTGCGTTTATAACGTTATTACTGATCAAACCATCACACTTTAGTGAATTACTTTATAATAAAATACGATAATGAAACAAAAATCAGCAATTTTTAGAAAATCGACCACAGAAAAGAGAAAAAAATAAACACAGTTCAAATATAAAAAATCAAATTCAAATAAACTGCAAACAGCAGAAATATACATAAATAAATATCTCAAGAATTATATAAACCAATAACATCTAAAAACAAATTAAGAAAAAAAAATCTAAAAAAACAAATTAACTAAACAAAAAAGTAAACAAAAACAAAATGTAAAAATACCAACGAAACGTCATCATAAATAGTGCAGAAACTTTTTTAAGGACCACAGCCACCAGCTGAAAGTAATAACTATATAATTAAATAAACAACTCAAGCAAAATGCAAATAAACAAAAAGCAAGCATTTATATAACCGAAATTTTAAGAACAATCAAATGATTACAAATTTCTATATAAACCTACCACTACTTTCCTTGAAAGAATTCACCACCAAAGTAAACACTGATTGATTGATTTCAAAGAAACTATATCAAAAAATTAGATATAAATAAAACGAACAGTTTTATACATAAGGAAAAATTCCTAAATCCAAACGCAAGCAATTCTTATCTGATAATTAAAAAAAATCCAAGAGATGTGATACAAGAGATATGTGAAACAATTAGTAATTTGGGGATGGATATTTAGAGAATTATAATTTCCACAAATGAATTACAGGATTTGTTTTACTTTTGCCATTTGTATTATTTCAATTTTTTAAAATTTTCTTTCTCTCTTTGTCTTTCTTTTCATTGCAACATTTCAGCTTAATGATGAGTTTCAGCATAACAGTGACTCTTCGGCTCTCTTTCATACAATAAATAAGAATAAGAGACGTAAATGTGATACGCTCTATTGTACTATTTTAAATATCATTATTAAACTAACATAAGTGTGAGAGCATACAAAAATATTGGAATGAGGAAATAAATGTAAAACTACGATTATTATTGAGAATCAAAGGCTATTTTTTCAATCAGAAAATAGTCTGTGAGCTCGATGTTTTTCCAAGTTTTCGTTTTGTTTCGAAATTAGAAAACTGTGAAATTCCTTTTGATGATTTTCATGAATAATACATCTGGTTTTCATCCATGAATGGTCGAAAGAAAGCAACTTGATAATTGAATGTAGCGTACATCATATGGTACGCATATTCTTTCACAAGAACAATACAATTCTTTGCGTTTTATTTTTCGACGGTATCTTCACTTTTCTTTTGGCTTCATAGTAGCATCTTTTTATAGGACGAAATAGTATCATACATCACTCGGGCTCATTGAAGATTCTTTTGAAAACTTTCTCTATGATTACTGTAGAGACATTTATATATTTTATAGTGCAATTCACACACACACACACATACAATGTAAAAGGCAAGCCCTAGATAATTCTAACGATAAAAATGAAAAGGAACCATGTTGAATTTCCTATGGAAAACGAATCCTTTATCTATAATCTTAAGTACGAAAGTGTT
>BMAW01073269.1:91063-187302 GCA_019974015.1 Nephila pilipes
ATATATATATATATATATATATATATATATATATATATACATAATTTATATTAAATTGTATGAGACAATTTTTTAAATTTATTAATAAACAAGGAAGTCAATTCAAAAGGGTTAAAATTATTTAAAAAAACGTAAAATCACAATTGAGCCATTAAGAACAACAGCATGAACTAAACTAATCAAGTAATATAAAAAAAAAATTAAGTCCTACTTAGGTCAACTAAGAAAATTTTTATTTTAGTTACTTTTTATTAAATAATTACAATTAATATAATTACGTATATACATATGACAGAATCACAATATTAAGTGGCAAAAGAAATTTTTTTCCAGCGATCTACACACTTCGTCACTGATGGTATCTATTCCTAAATTTATATCCTGCTAAAAATCTTATATAAGATAATTTTTTTTCTCCCATGAAAGACTAAAATTAATTATTCGAAAATCAAATAACAGAAATGATGCTTCAACGAGATTCGATCCGAAGGCATGAAGATTCTACGCCGACGCTCTACCAACTTTGCCACTTAACTCTATCTGTACACATATTCAGTAGTATCTACAAATAAAGGACACCCACCGGCCAAGACTTTTTGTCCTTTAAAGAGAGATGTCCCTTACAAGAGATGCTATTGTGTATACACATATATATAACACATGGATCAATAAGTCCCGAGACTGTGCGGTCGTTTTTTTTTTGCGATTTCCTCCTTCAAACGCACCAGCAAGTCAATATAATAATCACTGTTGATCGATTTACCTTTTTCGAGGTAGTCAATGAAAATCACGCCATGCGTATCCCAAAAAACTGACGCCATGACTTTGCCAGCTGACTGCTGCGTTTTCGGACGGCTTTCGCCAGCTGTGCGCCACTCAGATGACTGCCGCTTCGACTCTGGAGTGTAGTGATGTATCCATGTTTCGTCCATAGTCACGTAACGATGCAAGAAATCTTTTTTGTTGCGAGTAAATAGCGATAAACAGCTTTCTGAATCATCGACTCGTTGCTGTTTTTGTTCCATCGAAAGCAATCGCGGCACCCACTTGGAAAAAACCTTTTTCATGAAGGATAGTAAATACACTTCCATATGATATCTGTGTCATCTCAGCAATCTCACGGAGCTTCACTTTACGATCTTTCATTATAATTTTTGTCACTTCACTCACATTTTCCGGTGTAACGGCTTCCACAGGTCTACCCGAGCGTTCCGCGTCATTTGTGTCGGTACGACCACGTTTAAACTCGGCAAACCACCGACAAATCGTTGCTTTTGATGGACAAGAGTCCGGGTAACATTTTTCAATCCATTGTTTCGCTTGCACGGTGTTTTTACCCATTAAAAAACAATGTTTTATCAGAACACGAAACTCGGTTTTTTCCATTTTTTAAACAAACTACAAAACGACTTTACTCCAACCTCGATAACTCAGCTGTTTCTGGTCCGATCGACTTAAAATTTTGACACGTTTCAAGCAAAGGTTAGTACTCTAGAAAGACCTGGTTACTGGTTTACTACGAGAGCCATCTCTGGGTTAGTCTCGGAACTTATTGATCCATGTGTTATATATATATATATGTGTGTGTGTGTGTGTGTTTTATACTATGATATCATGAAAATTATTTACTGTTATAGACGCCTCTTTTACAATAATTGTATTGAGAATTCACGGAAATTATGCAGACGAAAACCACTAAATGAACGTCATTTTGTGATAACTAGAGCCTGACACAAGAAATAATTTTAGAATAAAAAAATGGCATTCAGAATGAACAGATCGGTTTCGTATACATCATTTAAACAAGCGCAATTTTTTTTTAATTCTAACTTAACATATTATTAATATAGTATTTAATTACTCCAAATCTTGAACATAGTACTTTTGTGTACTTGTAGAAAGAAATTACAGAAGTTTATCTTTTTTTTAATTCAATTTTCTCAGTAATTGTCAGGAATTAAACAGAACTGTTGATTCTGCTTTCACTGACCATTTCCTTGATGCTAGTAGCCCAGTTTCAATTTTTTTAAAATTGAATAAAGCCCTTCATTTTCTTAATATTTTAATTGCTTCAAAAATACACTAATATATTTCTTTTAAAATTCTTTAGCTCATACAATAAATAAAAATGCATTTTTTTTTTTTTTATTTTCCGAAACTAATTAACATAGTTATAAGTTGCGAATAGTGCTGTAAAAAATTTAGCTTAATCAAAATTGTATATTATTAGCCACCCAAAGGACTATTGTTTTAGTTGGATTCCTTTTCGCATACCAAATATCACTTTTCAACTTTTTATCGTTTGCTTCAATTTTAATTACACCTACCTTAAATATACTCAATATTTAACGTTTGCTTTAATTTTAATTACATGTAGCTGATATAATATTCAATTTAATAATTAATCGTTAGCTTTAATTTTAATTACATTTAGCTTTAATATATTCAATTTAATAATTTATCATTTTCTTTAATTTTAATATAGGAAAATTTTACTATTATCAATTTCTCGATTCTTTTGTTTTGGTTTTATTAACATTGCATTAGAAGCAACACGAGGGTTACTTCCATTTCTCGATATTTCATCTTTACTTTAATTTTTATACTTAATTGAATAATTTAATAATAATTATTCAAAAAAGTGCATCTTGGGTGTCTAAATCTGTTCCATGCAAAGTTTTGCGTAGAACAGATTTAGAGAACTTTTTCATTTTTATTTGTCAATTATTTTACAATATCGTATGCAATCATATATTCTAGTAGATATTTAGTGCACGCGCAAGGATGGTAAATGGACGTTTAATGATATTTTTCAGGAGCAGTGAACATTTACAAGTACATGCTGCATGAAAATCATTTATAGTTCTGATTACTCAAAAGTTAATAGTGTTATTATTCTTTAATTAAAAGCAGGGAGGGGGTGATTTTTTTTTAAAAAAAATGAGACACACAGAATGTTACAATTCAAAAGTTGTGCAGTGCAGTAGTATTACAGTAGAATTCTATACAAGCATATTTGTGAATATCATTGAATAATATGAATTACGTAGTAGGCATAAGTGAATTTGGATTTATGAAATAAATATTATTTCTTATTAATTTAATCATTTACTGAATTTTAAATCAGAGGTTCTAAAATGGCATTTGAGAGAGAGAGAGAGAGAGAGGAATATCGGATTTACAGGATGAATCAGATAAAAAGAAATTAATCTTTCTTCTATTATACTCAAAAATTAAGCAAGGAAATTTTACACTTTCATTAGGTTTTCGAAAAAAAAAGTTTTTTTTGTGTGTGTAATATTCTTAAATATAAATACTCAAAAATTAAAATTTTCCCTTTAGATTCGTTTAGTTCAAAACAATAAAGTATAACTAATCAATAATAATAAGATGAATAGCAAATAATGGAGGGAAATTTTGCAATAGATCATATCTGTAAAATATCCAGTTTTATTACTTATTTTCTTATTATAAATTTGTTGGCCTTAGCATAAAAAATCCTGAAATTTTAGTTCATTCACGAGTTGATATCGTTCATAACCACCAAAGAGCTAGTCCTTCTTTATTACTTAACTCAACTTCAGCCAACACTGTTTAAGACTTGGACATTTTTAACACACATATTAACGAAACATTACAAATTTAATTAACATAACTTAAAATTAGAAAAGAATATTTAAACAAATTGTATGACTTGAAACATCCATCCGATACAATTTTAAAAGAAGAAATGCACCACTTTACACAACTGATAATCCTTTTAACTTTATAAATGATGATAAAAATTGAGTAATTTTGAAGTTAACCTTCTTATCCAGTTAAAAAATTTTTTACTTTTTTGCCTGTATGAGTTTATTAGACCCTATTTGGGTTATAACTATTCTAGGTCTTAAAAATATTTTTATATAGCTTTATTTCATTTTTTCTGTATAAAATAGTCAGCGCATTTTATACTGCTGTTTGTAGAAAATGCAACACCATGAAAGAATCATCAGAATCAAATGAAATTTAATGCAGAAACGACTTGTACTGATACAAATAAATGATGAAATTTTCAAAACAAAAGAAACAAATTAAGCGTCCGAAATCAGTATTTGGTGCAGCCACCATGCGCTGCAATAAGTGCTGCTATACGACGTGGCATGGAGTCAAACAGATGTTGAATATCTGCTTGAGGAAGAGAATTCCATATCGCTTGTATGCGCAACCAAAGTTCGTCTTTGGAAACTGCAGGACGCGGATCACGAGCGAGACGCCGACCAACCATATCCCACACGTGCTCAATAGGCGACATATCCGGTGAATAAGCAGGCCAAGGAAGAAGTTGCATGCGTTGTGCTGAACAGAAGTCTCGAACAGTCCGCGCAACATGTGGGCGTGCATTATCCTGCTGAAAGATAGCTCCAGGGATGCCTTGAAGGAAAGGAACGACTTCGGGCTGTAGCACTTCACGGACGTACCTGTTGCTATTGAGATTACCCTCAATTCGTATCAAATTGGATCGTCCATGATACGAAATCGCACCCCAGACCATAACTCCGGGTGTTCGACCACTATGTCGTTCAATAATACACTCAGGAAGGCAGCGTTGACCGGCATAACGTCTAACACGAACACGGCCATCATGGGTCCACAAATTGAAGCGTGATTCATCTGAAAAGACAACTTGGTGCCAATCAGCTCGCCTGTCTCTGTGCTCAAGAGCCCACTGCCGACGCAGCCGTCGATGATTCGCCGTGAGGGGAATCCTGTATAAAGGCACCCTTGCACGCAATCCACGGCGCAGCAGACGACGACGAATTGACGAAGCCGACAATTGTACACCTGTAGCAGTAGACCAACGTGCTGCCAGCTGCCTGGAGGAAGCTGTGCGATCATTCACCGCCATGCGGAGCAGGTGTCGATCATCGCGCTCTGACGTCACCTTCTGTCGTCCAGTGCCTGTTTTTCGAGTTGTTCGGTGCTCGTCGGTCCACTGCTTCCAAACTCGCATCACTGTGGAACTGTTCCGCTGCATACGAGCTGCTATTGCGCGATAGGAAAATCCTCCTTCTCGAAGGCCGATTATCCTCCCTCGTTCAAACTCCGTAAGTTGCTTGAATTTCTTATTCTTCCGTCGTGGAGGCATACTCAGGTCTCACTAAACGTTTGCCACTAACAAATAATCATAGACTTTTTTCAACGTCCCGCTACAGCACTTTATTTATACGCTTTCAGCATCAATTCAGAGGGCGCTGCACGCGCGATGGCTCTGAAACTTTATTAATTTGCATAATATCCTATAATTGACATTTGCTGCGAATTTCATTTGATTCTGATGATTCCTTCATGGTGTTGCATTTTCTACAAACAGCAGTTTATATATATATATATAATGCGCTGACTATTTTTATATATACATATTTTATAACTTCTCCGCTTTTTTTTTTTTTTTTGCTTCCTTACCCTTCTAATCATCCTATCTATTGTTTGAATAAGCAGTTTTAATCTTTTAAAAGCTAAGGGAATAATAAAAAATTTTAATTACAAATTTAATATGCTTTATCCATCAATTCTGGATGCATTTTTCCCATGACAAACAAGATTTACAGGGCAATATTCACACCTTTAGTCGAAGAAAAGCAAGCAGGAAACCCTCTTTCGTTTACGTTTTTGAATTTCTCTTTTGACCACATCCTTTACACTTTATTTTAAGTATTCTGATATATTCTGGATTTTCCCTAGCTGCAATTTTAAATTTCTTCTTCATAGTTAGTGGAATATTTTTTTCCCCTCCTAATATTTTGTGAGGATCGGTCAGCTTTTTCCCCCAAGAATCTTCAGAAAAAATAATGTCTTTTGTACAGATTGTTTTTACTGTAAGAAGGATTTGCATGCATAAAAATTACAAACGCATTCCTTTCAGCAAGGTCAATCTTTTTGCAGAATAAACACACAGGCCATATCCTAGTTTCCCTTTCTTCTGTACACGCAACAGCTAATTTATATCAGAAGTGTCTACTCTCCATCTTCAGATCATTATAATTTATATATGATTTCTTTCCTTTCTCATCTGAAACTCTTGACTTCCGGATGAACAGTTGTAAGGAGAATTATTAATTTATTCTTTTCGGCATGTATGAAACAAATGCTGCAGCGGTAGCCTAGTGGTCATGGTTCCGGACTCGTGGCCGGTGGTTTTCGTCAAGTCGTAAGTTCGAACCCTGAGGCCACTAAAGACCCGCAGTGTAGTCGGGGCTGACGCACGTTAAATCTGTCGAAGCTCAAATTCCTCCTATCGGCAGGGTGTGGAAGTTTGGAGAGGGATTTGAAAGCTCTGGTGTTGTCCTCGTCACTTGACCGAGGCTTAAAATTACCGTAAAATCTTGACTATAATTCGTCCACGTGTATAATACGCAGGGTTGATTTGGCACTAAATTTTCGGAAAAAAATAAAATTCGAATATAATACGCACCCATCACTTTTCAATATTTTATTTAAAAATTGCACCAGTATTTACTGACATAATTAAAAATTTTAATAAAAAGGAACTAAAACGTCCAATTCGATAGAAAAACTTATATTTTAACACAAAACAAATAATACTGTCATATTATCGGTCTTAATGACTTTCACAAGAACACAGCTAATCTATTGTTGTTGCGTCCAAGTCATAATTATTGGTGCCATCGTAATATGTTCGATGTTTTTAAAACTTTTTTTAAAATTTTTACAAAACTATAATACCCACCCTCATTTTTACGAATCAAAACGAGGTGTGTGGGGGGGGGGGGCGTGCGCATTGTAAGCAAGATTTTACAATTTGAGGTCCGTCGCCAATTCCCCCTGTGTTGCTTCTAGTGTGACATTAATAAAACCAACCGATAAATCAATTTATGTACAAAACAAGTATCATGATACTTGGTTGAGGATATAAGCAATGAGGTAAATATTTTTCTATAACGTGACATCTATTAAACATTATTTGAAATGCAGACCATTTAAAAATTCTAAACTAATTTTTTATGAATATTAATACATATTAGTGATATGGATCTATTTGAACCAATCGAGTAAAATGTCATTTTCTTTTTTTTAAGGAAAAAAAATTACAAGTTTAAAAAAGCTATAAACTGAATAAATTTACCATTTTGAGGAATACTTAAAAATAAGATGTCACAATTAAAATCCATGGGAGCTATCATGAGCTAATTCATATATATGGGTTGATTTAATCTATTTAAGATTTGAAAATTAAAGACGCCGACATAACCTTTAACCTTCTTTTACCTTAAACCTAACAGATTTTGAAAAGCTATCTCTTGAAAATACTATAGATTGTTACTACAGTCTAAGTCTTTCAAATCTAAGATTCAAAGTAAGCATGCTTTTTACATTAATTCTTCTTCGTCGTTAATTGTTTACAATATTCAGAAAGATTCTTGACTTTTCTAAAGATTTACTTTACAAAAACTAACAATAACTCATTTACAATAACAATAACTCATTTAACCAATCAACCATCTTAAAAATAATCTTCATTATTGTAAGTTATATTATTTTTTACTCTGTCACAAGAAATTGTTTTTCAGCCAATGCAATGGAATAACCATCAATTCTTTCATAAATTTGTTTATTATAATTATACTAATTGTGTTGAGCACCAGAACACTCATAAGGCGTTCATTGGTCTTCCTCTAAATTAGTCGTTAATTAAGTTCCCTTTGCAATCGGAAAAAAAAAAAAAAAACCTTTCATATAAAACGATAAAGTGAAAAGCTGTAAAAGAAATATTTTACATCTTTACAAAATAAAAAAAAAATTTCAATGGAAGTAACCTCATTTGTTATCAAATCAAATAAAGCTACTACATTCAGCTCATTTGAAAAGATATTAGAGAATCAAAATACAAGCTGTACTTCATACGTTACACAAAATTGATTATAAATTTCAGACACCATCAGCCCATTTCAACTTTAAGGTAAATATGCAATGTGAGTTCCCATCTGTGATTAGTGCTATAAGAAATGTAAGAAAATGTGGATAATAAGCATCTGATATTCCAGCATTTTATTATAAAAACCAATAAAATAAGAAAACAGCTACCATAGGTTTTTATTCACTTTTCTTCACACGCAAGGCAAAAGCCCGATTGAAACATATAACATGAGTAAATGACACATAACATTTATAAGATTATTAGAGTACACATGACTCAGATGTTTGCGTGATAAAAAAAATATTACACAAGGTCAGCAGATGAAATAGCTTTTTCCTGTCTCACATCATGTTTTAACTTCTTGCCAATCAAATCATAAAAATTTATTGGATCATAACCTTTCTCTGCTGCAACTTTGACATCCATCATGTCTTCAAGGAGAATAGTTCCTTTTTGAAGATTTCTAGATGAAACCACTGTCTTTCCCAACTAAAAATTAAAAACAATCAAAAACATAAAATAAGCTTAATATAATGGAAAGAAAAAACAGTTTCAGAGAAGTTTTACTATATGGGAATCGAAATTTGTCTAAACAAAATGGTGTTGAATAAAACCTTAACTAAAAAATATTTAAAATTTTCATTTCTTTCTGTACTCTCTAATTCTGACATAAATTAGGTCTTAAAAATCATATTCTAAATTACACGTTGAGTTTTCTAAATTAATAATTAAAGAAAAAAAAAATCTAATGAAACATCTGACAAAGATATATATATATATATATATATATATAAACAATAAAGGTCTAATTAACAAATAATTATTTAAAATTTTGTAAGAAAAATAAAGCTAAAATCTTCTATCAGTCACACAAGTAATTATAAAACAAATCTTCACTTTCTCTCCGTATTAGATCTATTATTAAACCTTGTGTTTTAGAACATTTAAATAAGAAAGAAAATTAAGCACTTCCACATAAGAGAGACTTGTGTAAAGTTTAAATCACTTCGAAGTACAATTACGAATATATGCATGCTTAGAACATTCAATTGAGCATGCATATGTTGTTGTTGGTTTTATTAACGTCGTACTAGTAGCAACACGAGGGTTATTGGCGACGGATCTCGTAATTTTGAACTTCGGTCAAGTGAGGAGGATGAGATCTGAGCTGGCATCCCTCTCCTTGCTTCCACACCCCGCCCTATGGAGGGCTTTGTGTCACGACAGAGTTAACGTGCATCAATCTCGACTATACGGCGAGCCTTTAGCGGCCTCAAGGATCGAACCTACGACTCGACGAAAACAGCATGCCGCGAGTCCGCTACCATGACCACTAGGCTACCGTGGCCATTGAGCATGCATAATATTCACAATAAATTATTCGGATTTATTCCACTGGTAATTAAAAAATTAATAATTAAAAAAATTAAGAGAATCTTCATTTTTGATTGATTGTCATCAGAAGTACTGGACACATTTTAATGAAATTACGTGTGTACCTAGGTTGATATACTAAAAAAAAGTTATGGTACACACACATGATCATATGCACGGCTCATCGATTTACAAAAGTGTAAAATAGAGATATCAAGATGGAACCCAAAAAAGAGTTAACGGGGAGTGAGGTTCTCTCGTACAGTTGTACAGCTTTCATAGCGTGATTTCATGCTAGAGATGAGATAGTTTATGAGTCCCTGTAGCAGCCAGTTCTCCTTCAGCAACGCTGTTTTTAGGTTTTGAAGAAAAAAGTTGCAATTGTCCTCCCAAAAGTATCTTAAATATTCTCAATATGGTTAAGGTCTTGAGATCTGGCAGGCCAATCCATCCAGCGAATATTTCCCTTTTCAAAGATTCGCGAGATCCGAGATATTTTAAAGCAGTCATAAAGCCTCTGAGATATGGAGGCCTGTGCAACTGTCCAACATGGTGCCCACCCAGACCATCAAATCTCCACTATGATATCAATCTCTTTCTCGGATGTTAGAGGATATGTAGCTGGTCCCTGATTCTCTCTTGATAAAGATATCTCGAGAATTAATGGTTAGACTAAATTTGGATTCATCAGTGAATACAATGATCTTTTACTGATTCCTGCTCCAATATCGATGTTTCTTCATCATACTCAAATGGATTTTTTGAGCACAGAAGTGAACGGGATGCAAACAGCAGGTCTTGTAAACAGAACACTCTCACGTAGCTTTCTAGAAACTCTTTAAGCTTTGGTTTCTTGTGTCCGTATGAAGTTCAAGAGACAGTTTGGAAGATGTCCTATTATGCTTCGTTATAATGGATAGATATCCATCTTCATTGATCATCGAGGCTCTTGGATGATTTTACCCAGGTTTTCTCTTGACAAATCCAGTTTCATTAAATTGTCCCTATAAGTAGCACACAATGTTGGGCATTGCATTAAAGACTTTAGCAATTCTTGATGATGATTCGGGAAACTCCAGAATATCCCCTCCTAAACTGAACTGTTTAGTCAAGCATATGTGCAGAAAGCTTAAAAGCACTTGTTATATTAAGCATCGAAAAAGAAATTACAAATTTTTTTAATTTTTCTGAAGTGATTAATGTATTAGCAAAAACAAAATCATGCATTAGTAATATATATTCGTGTTTGTATTTTTTTTCACTATAAAATAATTTAGGGCACCAAATGGTTTCTCGCACCCAGGCTCCTTAATAAAGAAGACCGACTCTGTTTTATAATAACGAAAATTAAACTGACATCTAGTACTCCTCCTACTAGGAGGATAGGTGGAGGATGAAGCTCCGTCCCTACGGATGGACTTGTAGTCAGCAAAAAATGTTACCATGAATCTCAGAGATACAAGGTCTATATAATCGAATGTTAAAAATGTATCAAAATTTGGATTATGGGAATTATAAACTTTTCCAATAAAGTGAATAACAAAACTCGAACTATTATTATTTAGTTTTTATCACATTTCGCCCGTAACTAAAATAAATGAGCTTAAAATTAATTTAAAACATTTTAAAAGAGTCACTTTCACTACATTTTTTTTTTCTTAGTCAAATAAAGGGGGAAATTAATAACACTAGTTCTAAAAAAATCAAATTCTGTGACATGTAATAATCATTTGATATATTTTAGAGGTGTACAGAAACTTTTAACCATTTATATATTTAGATGGCAATATCACAACTAGTTTGAGGTCATACAGATTAAGAATTCGTGAACTTGTATTCCGAAATGTTGCATTAATTATAAAATAATAGAGGGAATCTAAGCAATCTGAAAGTTTAGAAGCCCACTAAAAATTGAAGCAGTGATTGTTTATACACAAAGTAAATCAACCCAAACAAAAGTTTAAACAAGTAAGAAGCTCCTTCATAATCCGTTTCATTAAAATAACTGAAACTGATACCTTTTCATAACAGGGCATTTCACTCAATTCAAATTCTTTCTCTCGCATTCCAAAAGCATCTTCAACATTTCTTATTTCCCTCACAAGTTTTTTAAATTCTTTCGGTTCTAATGACGCAGCATGATCACTCCCTTTTAAAGAGCGATCTAAAGTTATGTGCCTTTCCAAAATCTGAAAGCAATGTGAAAAAAATAATGAATGATTAGACGTGTTTTATAGATCATAAAATCAAAATACGAAATTTTTATTCGGATAAATAGTGCAAAAATAATGAATTATTATACGAGATATATGAGAGATAAAAATATTATATCGGAATCCATGTACATATAAGTAAACACAAAAGGATTCCATAACAATTTGAGTTCATAAACCTGAACAGAATCTGTTAAAAGTGAATTAAAAGTATAAATTACAAACTATATTAAAAGGGATTGCAAACAAAGAAATTTTTCCAGTGCAGGGAAACACATCAACAATTACTTTTATCAGATGACGCATACTTATCAACATTAACACGAATTTAAATATTATTGATAACAAAAAAATCCCTCAAAAATGCTTTTACATACTTTTTTGTTCTTACTATTGATTTCTAGAGCTCTTTGCTTCTATATTTGCAAAAGTCATTTAGTAAACGATAACTTTTATTAGATAAGTCATTTTTACATGATAAGCCAATTTGAACCTGTTCAAATCTACAGATTGCAGACAAAATAATGGTAACACTGCCCGAACCAAAAGCAGGGGGGGGGGCGCCGAATAACTTATGCAGTTCTTAGTATGATGTAGGTGTCCCTGTTTGATATAAATACGAATAAAACAGAAAGTCAACTATCAACTATAAGTAATACTGTTACAGATAGAGACACTAATTGAGTAATTTCTTTTAAAATCTCAAATCTCAGCGATTTGCAGAAAGGCATGATTTTTACTGGTGCGTGCGTGCCATATAGAGACTAAAACAGTCAAAATTGCGGGTGTGACAAGATAAATTTTGTCTAAAACGATGGCCGGTAGAAACGTAAATCCATAGCTGAGCAATTTTTTTAAGGTTTTAGTTTTCTTAACGTCGCACTAGAAGCAACATGAAGGTTATAGACAACGGACCTCTTAATTTTGAAACTCGGTCAAGTGACGAGGACGGCACCTGAGCTGACACATCTCTCTATTAACTTCTACACCAAGCCAACGAAAGGACTTTGAGCCTCGACAGATTTAACGTGCATCAGTCTCGGTGAGTCTTCAGTGGCATCAAGGTTCGAACCCACAACTCAACGAAAACGGCAAGACAAAAGTCCGCGACTATGGCCACTAGGCTACAGCGGCCACGAGCGACAAGTGAAAAGTTGATTTCCTCCACCTTTAATACTAGCTGTTTGGAGAGATTACAGGTAGAATTATGTAATATAGTTATCTTATGTGAGATTTTCTATAGATCTATTCCATTTCTAATTGATGCTCTCCATAATACTTAGAATGAACCAACACTTTAATAAAAATACTGATGCCAAGTGTTTCTGTTATTTTGTCCACCATCTGTAAATACAGCTCAGCCATACGAAAGGAGCAAGCTGTGTAATTTATAAATACCCCAAATTCAACAATGCTTTATAAAAGGAAGATGGATTAATTCGTGATGAAAAATTATAACCATCTGCAGAAATTTATTTTTTAGATGTATTTATGCACAATAAATCTATATCGCGTATTCATTTTAGATCCAATTTTACTTATAAAAATTTATAAAGGTAATGCTATGGTAAAGAAATAGTGAAGATAACTTTTTTTTCTATGAGTGATAATTCCTAAAAGTCTTATTTCGTCTTTTAATTTATGGAACACCAAACTTAATAACATTACTTTTTTAAGAGCAGTGCATCATGACTCAATATTATTTTTCCCTAGCTAAATAACTTTATAATGAATAAAATTATGAAATCCAATTACCAAATTGTAAAGAAAAAAAATAGAAATCATGTTGTGCTTGTAAGATATGCATATACTTAACTATTTGTGTGAAGAAATTGTAATAAAAGTTTACATTTACAGTTTCATGTACAAATGTTGTCTTTTCTTGACCCAAATGTATTACCCAACAGACTTTATCCCCTCCCAAAAATTCCTTGATATGTCTTCAGAACTTGCCCTATAACGATTCCAGCTGTAAAAATAAAGAAAGAATATTTACAATAGCTTCTTTACATAAATTACTTTTCTATTTTAAAATTAATGCTATCTTTTATGAAAATCTTAATTCCTTAGTTAATCTAGAACTTAAAGAAACTTACATTAAATTTAATGACAAAAAATATAAGCAGATTAAATGCACACCACAAGGGGGACCAGCTAGCAAGAATTTAGCCAATATTTATTTACATTTTATGAACAGGACTATATAGATAAAATGAATTTATGATTTTGAGATATATTGATCACTTTACCATGTTTCATTATAATGAGAATTCTGAAGACAAACCAAATCTATTTTATCCTACATACTTAAATTTAATTCAAACAAATAAAAATAAAAAGGAAACCTGATATTTAGACATAAAATTGGAGTTTACAGTAATCTCTAAGATAAAAGAGAATCTTTTTAATTTTCAAGTTTATTCTTTTTAAAAAAACTTGATAAATATATTATTGATTAAAATTTGGTCTTTTCGCCTAAATTATTTTTACAAATTAGTTTTTAAGTGGTGTTTCCAGTTTTAATGTAAAAAATTTAGATTTTTACCTTTATTATTTTACGGTTTGTGGTTATTTTTCAATTGAAAAATAATTGAAAATTTTTACTCTTTGTATTATTATTGCAAAAAGGTTTTTCATATTTATGATACAATGCAAATTTGGCCTAAATTACTTGATCATATTTTCATTTATATTTCATGGTAATTGAAATAGTGGATATTAGCTAAGAAATGGGTTATTTTAAAAAGTTGTTAGAATTATAATTTTATTTAAATGTACTATTATTGCAATAGGATATGTGGATTAAGTTCCTATTCATTTTGCTACAATTTACAAATAATGCTATTATAAAATGATTAATAAAATCTTGGAAAAAAATAATGCCTTTATTTAAAATAATAATTGCGATAGAGAAAATAATATCAGAATAAGTGCACTATATAAAAAAAAGAATAGTTCAAATTAATACTCCTGAACATCCATATATATTTTTAACACCTAAATTTCATAAAGAACCAATTAAATTTAAAACAGTTACTAATCGTTTGAATACATATATTACAAAAGCTGGTAAATTATTATAAACTATAAATAATTATAATAAGACTGATATTGTTAAAAATAGTTCAGATGTTATAAAAGATATTAAATCAAAGAATTATACTTTATCAATTCCTATGATTTTCAAGATCTTTTTAATTCAATAGATACAGATGATCTTGAGCGTAAGGGTAATTTTAATTATATACATTTTTAAGAAATATAATAGTAATGATCTTATTTTTTTTATTATTTAGTTAATTTAGTACTTAAAGATAACGGCACTCAAAGGGGATCAGCCAGTAAGTTTAGCTAACATGGATCAGCCAGTAAGTTTAGCTAACATCTATTTATATTTTTATGAACTAAACTATATTGATAAAATTTTTATTTTATTTGGACCATCGATTAAATTATTATATCTTTAATTATAATAATAACCATGAATATAATTCTAATTCATTTTTTTTATCCTTCCTATTTAAATTTAATTCTAACTTTTAAAATAATATGGAAACCGATCACATAGACATCAAATTAAAAATTATTGATACAAAAATTTACAATAACATTTTTGATAAAAGGGAAACTTTAATTTTTTAAATTTTAATGGGCCATCTTTCTGGAATAATAATATCCATATTTCTATTTTTATAAATTTAATTTTATTCTTCAAAATAAAAATCTGGTTGAGAAAATTTTAGTATTATAGTTAATAGTAAAATTTTTACAATAATTGCAAAAAAGCTAACTATCTCATTAATTTTTTTAAAACTCATCTAAATTGAAAAAAATTAAAGAATAGAATAAAAATCCAGGGCAATTTTACAGAATTCAAGAGTCCACTAAAACTTTGTGTTATTATTTCGTGGAAGAGAACAGACAAATTTTAATTTTGACTAAAGAAATTTTAATTATTATTAAAGCCAATAGATGGCAATATGAGTGTGTTATTTTAAAAAGTCTATTTACAAGTAACGAGTTAATAATTATAAAATAGAAATAAATACTTACGAGTTTCATAATTTTAAATTAAAATAAATATTCTAAAAAAAGTTCAGAATTTTGGCAATTTTAGTGGCATTAAAATTAAATTTTTGACAATTTTTATCAGAAAGTGCGCAAAATAGAAATTCGCAGTTTTGTGTATGGACCTAGTCGAAAAGTGAAATTCGATATTAATATCAGCCAATGCTAATTACTACTGGACTAAATTTTATGTGAAAGTTTATTTTAAGTAATTAGAATTTGATTTCATTTGGATATTTTTTTTTATTTTCAATAGTCATTTCATATTTCCGTCCTAATCAGGGGAAAGGTTTAAAAGTAAGTCGACGGAATTTTTCTCGAGATTGTAGTACGTGTGGTTTCCAAGTGAATCTTTCATCTAGGGTAACGCCTAGGTATTTTGTATTCTGAGATCATGAGATTGTGTGTGTGTGTGTGTGTGTTGAACATGATAGGAGAAGAGGATCTGTTCTCTTTTTTTTGTGACAATTACTACCGCAGATTTATTTATGTTAATTTTGATTTCTATTTTGTGAAGAAATTTTCCAGAATTATGAGATAAAGATTAAGAGCCTTTTTGACGGTTTTGAATCTGGCGAACGCGGCTGTATCATCGGCGTACGTGTTAATGGATGTAAGGGATCGCGTCTAGGTGACGCACACCCATACTCTTAAGTAGGTTTGCTGGTTAGGTATACATTGTATATCACTCACGCATGCGAGACGGCTCATGCGCCTTAACTTTATAATTGAATCTGAACAAGAATATAGAAAGAAAAAAAAAATTAAAAGATCATAGTTGAGTCAATGTACTGAGGTATTCCCGTAACAATGGGATATGATACGAACAACTCATGGCGGAATGTTCATCAGTACTTTTATGAACAATAAAAGTTTAAATTTTTGTTCAGATGACCCTACGCGGGATTGCTAGACCTGGTACAAATCTAGAATTAACAAAAATCCCAAGAATGAACAGTAATTTAACCAAAAAAAAAAAAAAATACTTTTAAGCTGTGGTAAATAAACGTTACAAATTTTAAAAAAATGTATACTTATTTCTACATATTTGTAGAAGTTTTTTAAAAATATTTATAAAACTTCACCTTCAGCAAGCAATTTGAATTTCCCAAACTTTCCTATACGGTGCGATAATACTACGCCCTTTAACTACCAAAAACCATTGATTAATTGGACAAAACTAAAGTAATTTACCTATTCTATCGCATTTAAATGTAATTAAAAAAAATTCAATACAAATATTGATAATATTTTCTGTAAATAAAACCTAATAAAATAATAGGTTTGAAAAACATTTAACAAGTCGTAAGAATAGAGACAATTCTAAAATTATGAATCACCATTTGGGGCAAAGTTTACATTATTTCTAGGGGAAAAAGCAGAAACAAAATTTAAATTATAAAAATATTACAGATTAATCTTTTCTCGAAAAAAGATAAAATAATATATGCAAAATAGAAAAGTTACATATCAAAAGATATATAAACACACATTCATATGAAAATATAATCATACATAAAAACACAAAAATTTACATTTTTTTTTAATTTTGAATTTATCTTAATCATTTTTAAATTTTTAATAATAAAATTAATGGGATAATTTACGTTAATGTAACAAGTGATAAACTTATTATAATAATTATTTTAGCTATTAGAACCAACAAAATTATTATTATTTAACAATACAATTAATAATGTTTAAAAGTGTTATATTAACTAAAGAATTAAACTGCTCGTAGGAAATAAATTCATTAATATCACAATACTTAATAATGGATAATAGTTTCCCAACTACACTAGTGCGCAAAATTAAAAGAATTTGCAAATTATTTTCCAAAAAATATTGAACCAAAGTTACTATTTATGTCCCGAAGAATTATGCACTAACTCAGAGTAGAACAAGTAAACATAAGTATCTACGGAGATGTAACTGTGGGGAGTATATAGCGCACAAAGAGTTATTGGCGATTTGTGTGCTCGTATTCTTTCCCTATATTCACAACATTTCTCGTAAGAATTAGGTAAATTTTATAAGGTATTAGGTAAAATAATAAGATATGGATGACATAATTAGTTTGTTTTGATTGTATTAACGTCGCAATAGAGGCAACATGAGGATTATTGGCGATGGACCTCGTAATTTTGAACATCGGTCAAGTGACGAGGACGACACCTGAGCTTACATCCCTCTCTCTTTACTTCCTTAGCATACCAACGTGAGGACTTTGAGCCTTGACAGATTTAACATGAATCAGTCCCGGCTACACGGCGGCTCTTTAGTGGCATCAAGGCTCGATCCCACGACTCAACGAAAACTGCCAGTCGCAAGTTCGATGCCTTAACCACTAGGCTACCGCGGCCTTATGACAGAATGAGATACAGAATCGTCAGTAGACTGGAGACGGGCCAGTTACAAGCGTAGTGGCTTTAAAACTCAATGTAACATTCAGTATTGTCTGCAAATTGAGGAAACTGTTTCAGGACATGGATCCATATCGAGAAGACATGGAAAAGGTCAACCAAGATCCACAGCGACGAATGAGGATCATTACTTGACATTCTAGCGCCTCGACACAGGAGTGCTACATCTTCACAGCTCTCTCGTGAGGCGAATGCTGACACTAGAACCCAAGTGTCTACTGTTGCCCGAAGACATCAAGAGAAAGGGCTTTTTGCCAACAAACTTGTATGCGTCCCGTTCACTGCAATATACAGGAGGGAGTTTTAGCATAGAGTAGACAACATGTGCCTTGGACAAAACTTCAATGGAGCACCATGCCTTTTGCAGATAAGCCGATATTCAACCTGGACACTAATTATCGGTGAATCTGTCTCAAGAGAGCGCCTGGGATACGATACAATCTCTTCCTCATTAGGGAAAAGGATCATTACGATTGTAGAGGTGTAATTGTTTTTTAATATCTTGTACTTTAATTCCTTCTTTAGTTTTAAAATTTGTATCAATATTTTTAATGTAGTATTTATACTCATGAAATGCTTCAACAGGTAAAATGTATTTAATAACATGATGATTAATAAAATTATTAACCTCATGATTAGTTTTATTAACGTCACAATAGAAGCAACACGAGGGCTGTTTGCGACGGACCTTGTAATTTTGAATTTCGGTCAAGTAACGAGGACGACACCTGAGCTGGCACCCCCTCTCCTAACTTCCACACCCCGCCAACGGGAGGACTTTGAGCCCCGACAGATTTCACGTGCATCAGCCCCGGCTACACGGTGGGTCTTACCGACCTAGGCTCGATACTGCCGGCCACGAATCCGAAACCATGACCGCTAGGCTATCGCGACATTATTAACCTCATGAAGAATCCTTTTAATGAAATACTATTGGAGATCATAAAACTAAAACCTGTACCAATATTTTTTTTTATCTCTCAAGACCCTAGCCATTACTGTACACTTATCTTCAATAATGACATGTTTGTGCTTTTTATTAATTAAGTCCCTATATTCTGTACAATTACATTTTCGTTCGTTCTTCTCAAATCTTTAATATTATTATAATTTAAAACAAATCTACCCATTTTTCTATTATATTCATGAGCTATTTTAACTCTTAATATTTTTAGTTGGACGAAATTTCTTACGTTTTTTAAAAATATCGTTAAAATTAATCTTATTAAAATAATCATTCATAAAACTGAATAGTACAAAATTCTAAGCTATTTTCTTTTAGTTTAGTTTAATTTTTATTAACGTCGCACTAGAAGCAACACGAGGACTATTGGCGACGGACCTCGTAATTTTGAACCACGGTCAAGTGACGAGGACGACACCTGAGCTGGCACCCCCTCTCCTAACATCCACACCACGCAAACGGGAGGACTTTGGGCCCCGAACAGATTTAACGTGCATCAGCCCCGGCTACACGGTGGGTCTTTGGCGGCCAAGGATCGAACCCGCGACTGAACGAAAACCACCGGCCGCTAGTCCACGACCTTGACCACTAGGCTACCGCGGCCCAAAGTATTTTCTTTATCATTACCTTTTATTTCCCGTTTATTAGGTAGATAGAAATATCTTTAATAATATGCAAACACTGGTTATACATATTGTTGTCACGTTTTGTTTATTTTTACAAAGTCCTTAAGAAATGCTCATTACTTTGAATTAAAAATATAATAATATATTTAACATTATAATTATTTTTAAAATTTATATATATATATATGCACTGGTGTGCAAAACTTAATTAATAGGTGTTTTTTTGCCATAACCATCTAAGACATGAAATTCAGAAATGAGAGACAGCATTTTGTACTTAAACGATGACGAAAGCATAGTTGCGCAAACATGAATACAATGAATTTAGAATAGAATCAAACAAAAAAAGGATTTATTTAACTCGTATTACCGTTACACATTATTGTCTGTCCAAGAGGAAGAACAACAAGCAGATGTTCCTTAGAACGGGATATGCCCTCCCCTTACTGAAATGATTGCTTCGCACCATTTCTCCACACTCAGCACCAGATGGTCCAACAGTTCTTGAGGTAAGAGTGACCATTCCTTAATCAGTATTTGTTTCAGTTATTGGATGTTCCCCGGAGAATGTAATCGTTCTGCAAGGCATCTCTCCAAAGCATCCCACACGTTCTCTGAAATTTAAATCAGGGGAGAACGCTGGCCAATTCATTCGAGTGATATCTTCACTTTTCAGTAGCTGCTGTACATCAGCAATCCGGTGTGGCCGGGCATTGTCATCCATAAAAAAAAAAAAGAAATCTGGTCCAACAGCACCTAGGAACAGACGCATATGGGGAAGGATCACCTCCTTACAATAGTGATCTCCAGTTGCATAACCTCTGTCGAAAACGTGGAGCTCATTCATTCAGCATAATGCCTCCCCAGAAGACAACTCCAGGACCATTGTAACGGTCCCTTTCCGTGGTGTTAGTGAATTGAATTGTCCCGACCTCTCTCCAAATCAACTGGCCTTGAGAATCGCTTGTGGTATTGAAACGACTGTCACTCTAAGCGGTGTCGCCGATGGTCGACTTTCAAAGGGATGCAGCATTCAGGACGGAGAACGAATAGGCCACCTTTGTGAAGACGTCTGGCCTCAGTAGACCGCGACACTTGTCGCCCTGTTGCTGTGCAATGGCGCTTGCTAACTGGTATCGGGCTCTTTTCGCCTACAGGACGATATATCGGATATCCACTGCAGTTGTTTTCCTAGAGCGGCCACCACCAACCTTTCTAACAGCTGTACCTATGGTTTGGAAGGCTTTCTAAGCGTTCGAAACGACTTTTGATGATTCCGAACTGTTCAGATACACTGGTCAAACTACGCCCCTCTCCAGTTTTCCCATCATTTTTGAACGCGTGAAGTCGTCCAGGTGATTTCTTCTAGCCACATTTCACGAAAGAACTCACTTGCATCAAATGTCTTTAACTACGCCACCGTTCTTCCCTTTATTGATGTCTTGAGCTGAGCGCACCGACCGTATGCGTTCTCTCACATCCTCTATGACGTTTTCTTCCTGACATTTGCATACACATCACCATTCTACTGAATTACGTGTCCATTGTACTGCTCGCAATAACCCCTTTTCTGCAATTTCATGGCTATCTGCTTAAAATTTACATTATTGCTTAAGTTTTGCACACCAGTGTGTGTGTGTGTGTATATATATATATATATATAAATTCACAAATATCTTCAATAATTTCAATTTCTCGAATGCTTTCTTTTACATTTATAACTCTTTATTTTTACTATACTACATTTTTGTAAATTTTTTTTTAATTATCTTTTTGTTTTGATACCTGCAAAATATATTTATTTAAGTTCAAAACATTCAAACCGTAGAAGATAAACAGTATTGTAAAAACTTATAAAATGGTTCAAAACACATCTTTTTTTTAAGTGTTTGATTCTATTTTGATAATAGAGATCTCAACGTTTTCAAATTTATGGTAATAGAAATTATTTATCGCAATTTTATGGCTATTTTCCTAACTATTATTGTCATTGTTTAGTTCTATTCAACCAATATACGTATTGCTGAATAGAATTAAAATATAAAAAAAACATATTTTTAAAAAATTTAAGTAACCCCCAAACATTGTTTTCTAATGAACTGCACTTAAGAAAATCTTAAAGGGGGAAAAAAAACTTGAATATATCCTTCAAGTACTAGTTTCCAACCTCAAAAAATTGTTTTGTACTTCATTGCCAATATCTAATAAATCAGATGTGTTAATTTAGATGAATGCCTGCAAAGTTTAAGAGAGGGGACCAGGTGGTCTATTTGTCACTGCCTCGAGAAGCCGATGATGATCTGAGAGACATTCTGTTTGCACAATTTTTTAACAAATACCAACAAACAATGCAATGAGTTTTATAAAATAACATTTATTTCATAAAGATTTGTATGTGATAATAATTTAAAATTAAAATTTCAAATTCTGATTTCTGTTGAAGTTGTTAAAATAATCTTTATTTTCATATTTCTTACACAATCCTCATTGTTAAACAATTGCTTTCAGATTATTGAAACACATTCTTCTCAACAAATAAAAATTCATTGAAAACACATCAAGCGATTGTGAAGGAATATGCTGAAAAGAAGCAACTTCAGTTCTTAGAATTTGTGGAATTTGCTATATTATGAAACAGAACGAGTAATTTTATCACGGTTAAGCTTTACAGTTTCAAAATATTCTGTGATTAAAAAAAATGTGATTTCAGTTCCCAGAAATAACAATTTGCCAAGTCAATAACATATTTCAATTCTCAGTTCGTGTGAATTCTCCCTATACAAGAAACCAACAACAATAAAATGATTACCATAAGATAGTTTTCGTCTAATATTAAATAGGACAAAAGTTGTGCCCATTTTTTTTCGCATTGAGAAAGACTTCAATGTTTATATAACATTCTGACTTTACTCCTCTAGATATCAGCATCTGTTATATTTCTAACTTCAGTTTGAATCATTCCATATATTTTTTTTTCGATTTAAAATAGGTTCTATACTTTGTGTACAACTTTGTAACTTTGTGTGTAATGCTAAATTGACATTTAATTTTATCTATTAATGTAAAAAATTGTGAATTTATGAAATATTTCCAAATTTTGAGGTCACACTGTCATAAATAATTCTACTTATTATAGCCCACCAATTTATTTCAATATTGGAATAACTTTCAAAGTTTGGTTCATGTTTCTTGATATTAGGCAAAAGCAGTTTTAATGAAACTTTTTTCTTCAATTTTAAGCCAAAGTCGTAGATATTTTTCTCCTCATCATGAGATACATTAATATCTTTTGGTAAAATATATTTACATTTATACTTATTGCTTGATTCAAAAACAAGACTTTTTCATATCTCAGCATTTATGATTTATTGATGATTGTTTTAATCAAACCTGATTTTGTTTTTTAAAAAAAAAATTCCTCTACTTGAGAAGATATGTCTCTCCCCCCCCCCCATCTTTTTAATTGTTCGTTTAGAAGACAATTATCTATTAAATATTTTTCGAAATTATTAATAACATTTTCTAACTTATGTAAAATACTTCTTAGAATTTTTTTTAAAACAGTTATTTTATTAAAAAAGCTCGTTATAAAATTATTTCCTGCAGCTTTTAACTTAAAAATTTGTGAAAAAGGAATGAAACCAGACTAATAAAACAACAATATATTTCCACATTTTTTTTGCCATTTCATAACTTGTGTTTTAAAAATAATTTAGTTATTATATATGTTACATATTTTAGCTGAGAACTATTTTTATATCACTGGTAATAAATGTTATGGAACAATATTAATGCAAATCTTACATTGCAATGAAATAAAAATTGCAAATATTTCATTTTTAAATTTTTAAGAACAAATTTGATTGAGTTTGTAATGCTGGTTGCTAATAAAATGTATATTAATACATTTTTTATTTAATACTCTTCAATGATAGACCTCAAAATCAACCATAAGTTCCATGCTTTTAGGGCAGGTGTTTTTTTTATTTCACTTACTTTAATTAGTCATCTATATTTTTAGCCGTTTTTCAAAGTCTAATATTTTCATTAGCTCTGAATTCTTCTTATATCCAATTTCTGAGTTTTTTTTCTTATTTTTTTATACTGAAGCTAATCTAATAATCCTATTATACCAATAATCCTATTATTAATAATACTAATAATCTCATTATTAACAATTTTTAAATTAACATCTAAATAAACTGTCTTATAATCATTTACATTAGTTTTAATCAGAATTAAATATGATGGATAATATATATATATAATTATTTATAACTAACCAAGATAACATTAAGTTATCTAAAGCTATAGAATTAAACAAATTTATTCATAGACTACTAGTTAAAACTATAAATAGAATAAATTTTTTATCTTTTATATAATTAATAATTTTATAACTGTTTTAATAATAACCATTTTATCGAATTTATCAACACCATTTTGTAATATGCTTTGTAAGATTTTTCCAGCTATAGTAATGTATGCATAAGAGCCATAAGTCACAGTTCAAAATTTAATAAGAACTTTGTGAAATTTAGGAATTAAAAATATGCGTGGAAATTTTTATCATAATCCTTGTATAACCTATTTTCTTATATAAAGCATTAATTCTACTGGTGATTTCTCTATCACTATTAGTAATATGAATAAAGACATTATTATTAATTAAATGCTTATACGTCAAAACAACATACAGTTTCTTGCATATAATAGCAAAGTTTCCTGGAACCTAATCAATATAACAAATAATGAACTCATGTTATAACTTTTTAACATAACTTTTTAGATATCTAATCTTAGTGTTTTCTTTTATTTTAAAATTCAGATATTTCAACTATTCATTGATACAAAATTTTTATTCTTTAAAAACTTCAATAGTTAAATTATATTTCATATTCAATTTTGTTTAAAACTATCAATATCTTCATTTAAGTTTTATTTAATAAAATTATTATTAGAAATAATAATAATCATGAAACAAATCCCTTTATTCATAATTTCTCTAAGATTTATATCCTTCACAGTATTTAGAGTTTACCTGTAATCACACTTACATGATGTTGGTATTCCATATTAATATATTATTTATAGTCCTTACAATACAATAATTATAACTCTGTAAATGTTTACAGTTATTATAATTATATATCAAGCATGCCAAATTTTTATTACATTTGAAAGCTGTTTAATATTTCTTGATGGGAATTAAGTTTTTAAGCTTATTAAGAATAGTGTTAAAGTTTATTTCATCAAAAGATTTATTCATGAATCTAATACAACAATATTCTATTTTTTCATCACTATTACAGGTATTTCTTTTATATTTATTAATTAAATAATTACATATATCCTTAATAATATGAGGACAAGTATTATCTATTTTATTTACTTTAGTAACAAAATCTCTTCTACTTTTAATTTTCCTTTCCTTCAAACCAAAAGAGAGTATTTAATACTTTTAATTGAAGTCCTTTTCAAATTTATTATTTAATAAATAGATTTTTACTTTAATAAACTACTTGTCCATACGTTTTCTACTTATTTCCCCCCTTACATTTTCTTTTATTATTAACTTTACTAGAAATGCTGAGTTCAGGTTAACCATAATTTCTATAAAAATATTCTTTGTTGTCATTTTTTTTAAAAAAAATTTATTTATATTTTTAATAAAAATCAAAGTATATGGGCCATATGGGTATATAATATAAGCCCTAATACAGTAATCTTCAAACTTCAACCTTCATTCAAATTTATCAGTATAAAAGTGTCTAATTTCAATTTTATTTCATTTTTATAGCCCTAATATTATTTGTATCATGTCAATGTTGATTAATGCATATATTAATATTAATTACTACTTTGATCAATATATTTATAATTGCAAATTTTACACTTGTAAGTTAACACAGTTATAATTTTTACAGAAAATAAACATGGAAATAATATTAAGTTATTGATTATTAATCATTTTACATATTTTGCCCCTTTTGTGATTACAAATGTTGTAGTTTAATTTATCAATTTTAAAATTATAATTGCTTTTCTTACATCATATTTACTATTTCAAGATTCATTTATAATTCCCATAAACTTATTTATCAGCCACATTTTTGTTGATTAAAACATCTTTAGAATACTTATGACTTAAATCATGGTTGCAAGAATTTTCATTTCAATATTTATCAATAATATCATACATATTGCCTTTAATATTCCTTTCCGTTAATTCACCATTTTACCATATATTACACCACTAACCATATCTCTTCCAACTAAATTCCTACACAATTCATAATTGCTGTATTTCCCATTAAAACTAATATCAACAATATAGAACAATTATAAATATAGACTTACTTAACCAAACCATCATCTAATCAAATAAACTATCTCATCTAAAATACAAATAAAATAGTTTTGTATTAATACTCTCTAATAGAAATAGTTTGATTTTCTCTTTTGTTAGGAAAACAATAGCTAAATAAGCTTTGTATTACACAAAAGCCTTTAATTATTATTTCTAGATTTCCATGATTTATTATGATGGGCTTATTTTCAACATTACATTTCTAAAAAAAATATCAATTCTTAGGACTTATTGTATTTTACTTCTCATTTGTAAAAATTTATATGAGTGCAGGGTATTGATTGATCTTTTTACGAATAATAATTTTTCTAATATTGATGAACATAATATTCTTAAAGCTCCAGATTACACAGGTTCACAAAAGCATGAAGATTTTTTCCAAGCAAAATTCCTATTGGAGACTGACATGCATGCACCTTTAAAGTTAAAGAGCAATATACTTTGCATTGTTGTTTGCAATGCTACAATTAAATTTAATTTTTCAAAAAAAGATTTCTCGGTTTTCCTTTTTTTTTTCCAGTTGATGTCTAATCAAAGTACTTTCAGGTCTTCAGAGAAATGTAAAAAATAAAAATATAACATATATAATAAAACAAATACAGAAATTTGAAATTTATATTCTCATGTAAAAACATTTAACATCCCATTCTTAAAAAAAATTGGAATAATAATTAAAACGTACATGAATGAAATGAATAAAAGATAAAATACCTTTGCTCCCATAGTAATTGCTGCAATACTTATTCCTATACCTTCTTCATGACCGGAATATCCAATCACAGCTTGAGGAAATAGATCTGCATAAACCTAAAAAGTAAATTAAAACGAAGAACTATGCAATTCTTCAAACTTTAAAGCTGATAACAAAATATGTATATTCAAATATTACACTGCTAGTCATTGAAATTGATACACCATGAAGACGGCACGCAACAAACGTCAAATTTGCAAGATGTAACAAGCTGTGATGTTGCAAATCATCAGCATTTCAGCGCAATTGAACAACGCAGGTAGGAAAACATCTACAATCTGCATAACAGAGAAGACTGTATTGCAGATTACTCATTTGGAAGTAGCATTCGAGCATTCGTTGTTTGTTCAAAGATCATGTTATGCCTCGTGTAAGAAGGAATAACTTCCACCGACACGTGTTGGTATTTGTCCAAAGCCAGATATTGACCTGTTGCGACGCAGTTTATCGTTTTGCGGTATTGTTGATCATGATCTCATGAGTAAAATGCGAATATAAAATGGGTGGGTCCAGGAGAGCCATGCAGAATATCAGCGCTCCCCGACCACTAATGAGCAAGAGGACATACATGTTGTCCGTGCGTATCATAAGTCAAAAACGTGGCTCGTTCGCAGTATGACAAGTGTCTTGAGTACCACGAAGTTACAAAAAGGCGATTATTGTGACAGTTTCCCTTGAGGCAGACGCGAAGATAGGCGCGCCTGTAGTGGTGTATTGAACAACGATCATGGACACATGAGAGGCAGCACGTCTTCATCGGGCATCTAAAGAATGCGGGTTCAACGACGTATCTTAGTGTGGAGCCACCCAGAAGGACTGAAGTTCTAACTTGCAATCAACATTATCATACAGGCCCAATTATCTATAGTGTTTTTATGTGTGCCACCTCTTATTTGCATAACCGGTACTTTGAACAGTCATCGTTACATTTCCAACGTTCTAAGATCCATAGCTGTGCCATGCCTCCGAGACCTCCCTGAAACCACTTTTCAAAAAGATATTGCACGACCTATGTTGATCGTGCTGTTCTGAAGTTAATCGATACAAATAGTGTTTGACTGTTGCCCTAGATAGCCCCTTCTCTAGATTTGTCATCCAAAGAGAACATCTAGTCACGGGTTACCAATAAATTGCCACGTCACCTCTCCAGCCACTACGATTGATGAATTTTGGTAAAAAGTTGAAACAGCATGGGATGATACAACGGCATCGGTTCTCCTAGCTCAGCCTGACTCTATGTCCAGCCGGATTAGACTTGTTGTTGCTGCCAGAGGCTATAGCTCTGGGTACTGATATCTGCAAGCTGTACACGTTAAATTCCCTGTAAATTTAATCATGTCTTCTTTTCATTACATTTTATATGTACAATAAATGAGATTCTATTTGCTTTCTTTTATAGTGTATTATTTTTAATGACTATCAGTAGCAAATATTGATAAGTTATATATATATATATATATATATAAAAGAAAGAAATCAATATATTAGGGGAGGGAAAAGACTTATGAAAGAAAGGATAATTTACATCAAAATAAGTCAATTGAAACCATGCCATGAAACAAAACGCAATTTTAACTTTTCATTTAAAGCTTAAAACAACTTTGAAGAACAAATAACTTTTCTAATAATTTCAAAAATAAGTTTGCTGTATGAAGAAATTAGCATCAAAAATCCTCTAGTTATAGAAAACTAATTTTAAAGGAAAAAGAAATGTAATTAAAAGTTATGTCTCTTCTTAACTCATTACAATACAGGTCCGTAATTTTTAAAAAGGAAGTTTACAAATATTGTAAAGTAAAATAGAAGCTTCTAGTTAAGTTTTGAATCCCGGCACAGACTAGTTCATAAACCAATATCAATACAATCAACACTGTAATAACTTATGGAGTTTGTAAGAAATAAAACATTAATAAACTGAAATATTCTTTGAACATGAAGAAAACAGAATTTTCAATTGTATTCAAACATATGAAATACAGAACTTTATGTAAAACAGCGAGAAAATTGGGATACATTTAAAAGGGCTAATTTACACCTTTCTTTAATTCTAATGATAGATATTATTTGGTTTGATATGAATCAAAGTTTGATAAAAAAGTTACACAGGGGATACGAGCAACGGATCAAGTAGTTTTGAGCCACAATAAGTGACTAGGATGACAACTAAACTCACGCATCACTCTCCTAACCTATATATTGCGTTGAGAGAAGGACTTCAATGCCGAGTCTAATTTAACATATCGCCAGTGGCGGATCTGCAGCTATGGAGGCCCGAGGCGGAAATCTTCCCAAGACACCCTTTTCGGAATAATCACCATACAAAATGTAAACAAAGTATACAGTGCGTTTCGAAACTCATGGACAAAAATTTAAGGGCTGATAGAAAACATCTAAATAAATGATTTTCACCATGTAATGCATTGGCAGAGAGCAAGCGGTGAATTGCAAGACAGCGATATAATGGGAAGCATAAAGCGCGAGAATTATTACACATCGTCATTTCTAATGAGGATTTCAGGTGACATGGCCTTGTCCCCTTTCATTACCCAATGTCTATCATAAATAATTCTAAAAACAATGTCTCAGTTCCTCAGCAACTAACAAGACATGTAATAGAAAATATAGTATTTGAGTGAAGCCAGATATGGCTATACTGCGCAAAACAAGATTAAACTGTGGTCTAGACGGGAAGTTGAAAAAAAGACAAAAAGTGGTTGACAAGGAGAGTCGAAAATAGAGAAGGATCGCTTGGGTAACCTTGGGGTGTATCACCCGAGTTTACCAAAGACAGTAAACCCCACGGGAAAGAAAAAAAGAAAACCAAGGTGCCTTGGGTCATGATGCTCGTACTTACTAAAAGAAGGCAAGTTCCTGAGGTCCCCTGATATAATCCCCAGGGGCAGGGTGCCCGGCTATACCCCCAGACGCTGGGTACCCATTTTAGTCGCCTCTTACCACATGCATGAGCTACAGTGGGACTATTCTGTCATATCCGGTCACCACATGGGTCATTTCAAAATATAACTTCATGGTTGAAAAAGAGCTTTACGAAAATTTTCTACTTCGAATATGGGAATATATTCTCAAATAACGAATCCTAATGTTGTACCTAGTGGAATTAATGAAGTTATCTAATTATATCTGAAATTTATAAATATTGCATTAAATAATGATAACTACAATAATTTTTCTTTTTTGATTTCTCTTTTTTACAAAACCATACCTGTAACACATTCAAATTCACACAAGCAGATGCAACCGGGTAACAACTCGTGCACTGTAATATAGCTATATGTTGGCACTCTTTTGAAACTATTCCATACATTTTTACAAGATCTTCTTGTGAAGTCATTCCAGTAGAAATGACAAGAGGTTTCTGAAACTTAGAAACATACCGAAGAAGCGGCACGTTAGTCGTATCTGCAGATCCAATTTTGAAGAATGGCACTCCAATGTAATCTAGAAATTCCGCTGATTCCTAAAGAAAAACATACCTTTTAAATAACTTTTGGAGGGAAGATTTAAATTCACATTCCAAAACTATAGTATATACAATAGAATTAATTTGAAGTAGAGAATTAATTTTTATTGCTTTTCAAAAAGACTCATTAATGTACACAGTTGATTCACAATACTATGACCACCGTTACGGTAACTGTTTCACGGGTTGATTTAAACATAGTTGTGACTAATCACCAACAAGACTGATTAACTTGTTAGTTGGGAGAGATATAGTGAGTGAATGGATGATAGTGTTTTAAAGGCGAAAGAGCCAGATGTGGCCATGCTGGGCTAAACAAGGTAAAACTGTGATCGAAACATGAGAAAAAATTGGTTGACAAGAAGAAGGGTTGAAAATAGAAAACGATTACTAGGGTACCCCGGGTGCACTCCACATGTGTTTACCAAAGACAGTAAATCCCATAGGGAAAAAAAAGATCACTGGGATGCCTCGGGGTCATTATGCCTGTACCTACCTAAAGAAGGCAAGCCCGTGAGGTTCCCTGATACAACCCCCCAGAGTTAGGGTGCCGGCTATACCCCCAGGCACTGAGTACCCATTTTAGTCGCCTCTTATGAAATCCTTATTGGCTATTTACTGTACCCGAAATTCGTCGAAAGAGTTGAACCGACGTAAAAATTTATACATATTAACAAAAAATACAAAATATTTCGAAAAAAATGGTAAAACTGAGGCATATTTCTAAGTTCAAAAAATCTAATTTTAACTATCAAAAAATTAATTCGTGATAAATTTAAAAACTCATTTAGGCAAAAAAAAAACAATACCCTAATTGCGCAAAAAGTCACTTTTTATTTCTTTGAATATTCTACATTTTTGTTTTGAATAATATTTTTTTAATTAAAATTGGAGCTTTTTAATGTCTTTGAAACCTTAAAACATCTCAATTTCTTTTTATTATAGATGTATATAAGTTAACCCTTTTAACGACAACTGTAATAAGAAAAAATATCAAAATTTAAAACAAATTTCAAAAACTCATCAGATAATTTATTTAGTAAAGAGTGAATAATCGTTAGTCATTATTAAATTTTATCTCTTTTAAAATTGTATCATGAAAGCACTCCCATCTTCTTCTAAAATAATAGTAATTTTTTTTAAAAAAAAATATACATAGTATATGGCAAGAAATAGCGTTCTTATATAAACTAAGAAATATTTATGAAAAATTTAAAACAATCACTAACAAATGATTTTAGTCGCAAAAGACCGAATAAATATTTAAATGGAAAATCTCTCATTTTCAAAGAAAATCCATAAATTTAAAAAAAATTAATTCTTATGTCCTTAAAAAATTTCTTTATCAACTACAAATGCAATTACATACATTTTTGAAAATGTATTATAATTAGAGAATCAAATTTTTGAAAAGCTACATATTTTGTTCACTACCATTTGCAATGAATGTTGCTACATGCAGAATATTTAATAAAATTTACATTAAAATAATTTAATCAGTAAGAAATATAAATATAAGAAGTGATAACTCATGAATCAGGGGTCTTTTTTAATATATTTTAGCAGAAAAAAAAATTGTATACTTACAACAGAGAAGATTCCTAATTTACCAATTAAAGAATTTTAATGTAAGTTTAAAATTAAGATTTGTGTGTGTGTGAATGGATAAGAGTAAGAAAATACCAATTCAGAAAAAGATAATATTATTGTATATGCAAAAATATATTAAAAAAAACTGTCAGAACAAGGCTGAATATTCTTGAAACTTTTAAATAAAGCTAACAATCTACAAGTATTTGTTTGAAACTGTAAATATTATTGGCTTTCCTAATCCAGGGAAACTATAAATTTGAGTACAAGTGCCAATTTAGAAATGTTTCAGATAATTAGTTTATAATCCAAAATAAATAATTATACATGTGAGAAGCACTACATATGTATTGCATTCCGATATTCAATTTAGGCGTAATTTCTAAATATTACAAGTGTTTTGAATGGTGAAATTTTAAAAATTTCTGATATCTAGCAATTTTTTAATTTTACGAATAAAAATTACGATTATTCTCTAAGTAAAATAGAATCTCAAATTATTTGTTTGAGAAATATCTACGTAACAAAGCTTTTAAGATAAAGAAATATTCTTTTTTTCATTTACCTGTGACTATTGTGGTATGATTCCACACAATTTAATTTAATTTAATTTAGTTTTTATTAACGTCGCACTAGAAGCAACACGAGGGCTATTGGCGATGGGCCTCGTAATTTTGAACCACGGTCAAGTGACGAGGACGATGCCTGAGCTGGCACCCCCTCTCCTAACATTCCACACCACACCAACGGGAGGACTTTGGGCCCCGACAGATTTAACGTGCATCAGCCCCGGCTAAACGGCGGGTCTTTAGTAGCCAAGGATCGAACCCGCGACTGAACGAAAACCGCCGATCACGAATCCGAAACCATAACCACTAGGCTACCGCGGGCACACAATTTAATTTAAAGAGCAATTACATACTTCTCTTTAAAATGAATGGGTTTGTTATTAATGCCTTCAAATGTGAGCACATGTTAAAATGGCATACCAAAATTCATTGAAAATACAATTTTTATAACATTTTACATACTTAACATGTCTTAAAAACAAAAGATAAAACTAAGAGGCTTTATATATTAAAAAATAAACCTATAAGCCTATTAATTACCCAATTTTTGTCAACCAGAAATGCTGTAATTCACAACACTGACAAACTATAAATGTTTTCAGAGGTATGAAAATTAATTATCTACTGCAGCACAGATATGAAAAATTAGAACACAAAATGACAATAAACAGCATATTGAAAAATTAGAATTATCTTGACAAAATCAAAACGGGAATCCAACTTTGTTTTTACATAACCTTTTGTAACTACCATACACTTAGGTATCTGTACTTTTACACAAGTGTCACATTTTCCAGTAAAATATTGAACAGAGAAAGAGATAAAAAAGAGTCTATGGTATGACTTGAAAACAATTTTCTATGAACATTTTACCATTTTATCAACCAGATGTTAAATGAAAATCAAATCATTTAATAAATGTATGAAAACACACAATTTCAATTAATCTTCTCATTTAACTTCGAATAAAATTTCCATCCATGAATGAGTCAACTAGTACAAATTGTATTTAACAGTGATTTGGTATAAAAAAATACAATGAATACATGATTTTTCAATCTTTCTTCTAAGAGTTCTTAAGATTATTAAAATTATTTTTAACATATCAGATAAGCCAAAATATAAGGTCACAACTGCAAATATTAAACAAATCAATTTAAGGCTGAAAGATAATTTTAAGAGTATATTCATTTTCTATCAGATTTAAATTATTACTCTACAAATGATTGAAAGTCTTTACAATTTTTTATGGATATTTTTAATATCATAGTAAGAAGAACTACTAAATACAGATAGTGGTTCTTTTATATTATAACTTGTTTGCAGATAAACTCCGTTTTATTTATGCTCTAAAATTTTATCTGTGTTGTAATGCCATTTCTCATTTAGTATCTTAAGAAATAAAACTAAGAGAAAAATTCACTAACAGCCTCAACTGCCGCAATAGTAGTATAGAAGACCAGCAGTTCGATTGCTTCTTTATCTGCAATAAAGCTAAACGTGTGCATTTAGATGAATTCATAGACAGGCATTACAGTATAGATATATACACTACAGTTTTGAGTATACTTGAGTATTTCCTCTAATTACCTAAATGAACCGCAGAATCCTAAAAGTTAAAATTTGTAAGCTTCCAGGTTGGTTATGTTTAGGTCCTAATCCCTTCAATAGAATAAAGAAGGCCGTGAAGCATTAAATAAAACTTGACTCATGTTCCTATGCAAAGTGGAGTAAGAATAATGAAGATTAAGTGTTGTTCTCATTTGATCAAAGATCAAAATAACAAGGTTTGTTACCATAAACCTCATAAAAAAATTAAAAGATTAATTTACATACTTCTTCACATCTTATTGCAGAAATTGTTTGATTTAAATCAATGTTGTTCAGTGTAATTTGTAGAATAATATTAATCCAAACCAAACATTATCTATTTTAAGATGCGAAGAAATATGTAAAAAAAATTGGTGTTTTTTCACTTAAAAGTATACCAATTTTAAAAGTGTTGTGAACAATTCTGTACTATGTTTTACTTTAAAACAATGACATTTAAATTTATTCAAACTCTTATTCTTATTCAATTGTATGTGCTTAACATAAAATTAGGTTTAAATTTTACAATTTCCTGAATTTCTTTTATGCTAAATGAATTTTTTTAAAGAGCCAATAGCAAGACTTATCAGTTTTATTATTATTTGTTGTGGCTGAACTGGATTCTAATAAATAAAATATTGAGGAAGAAAAAATCCACAAACATTGCATTTTTTGTAAAACTCCAAAATACACTTTTAAAATTAAAGTTTTCTAAAATTAAAGAGTAACTATAGTTGATCATTTTTATTTTTAAAATTTGCTGTTTATTTTTCCTTTCTATTATATTTCTTGTCAGCATTTTTAAATTAAGTATTTTCAACATATTCATAAATCTTATGCAGTCCAACATCTTTGTAATGCAAGTATTAACATTTTTTAAATATTTGTGTGTGTAGCTAAGAATTTTAAGATTTATAAAACTAGATATAGAACATTCTCATTATTTGCACTTTTTATTATCTCTAACATCTTAATGCATACTTTAACATCAGATCCTCTTTTTAAACTAAACCAGAGTTATTTTAATTGTTGCAACTTATTAAAAAAAATCTTTCATGTGTTCAATATGAAATGTTGAAATTTTTGAAAAACCAGTATATATATATATATATCAGATATAACTAATATACAAGTATATATTACTTTTTTAAATAAAAATTTTTCATTTATTAAAATCCTAAGCTAAATATTTATTATTCAATGGACTTTGTAAGATAATTCCAATATAATATGAAAAGATATTTGTATATTGTTTTTATTTACACAATTTTATCACTTTAACTTTAAAAAGTACACAAATAATATTTTTTTAAAATATTCTGCTGAGATGAAATACTATGTAAAGCTGAGGTTTTGGTGTTTGTGAGAAAAATAAGAATCACTTTTGCAGGATAGGGCAACATAACATTGTTAAGCTGTACCCAAAATTTATAGAATGCAAGTTTTTCTATTTCTCAAAATTATGTCCCCCTCATAGCATCTTTTCCATTAAAAATACAATTTTAAAAAGTAACATATTATGTATATTTTTATAAATCATTTTGATTATCAATATCATACGTTTTGATGTGTGTCTGCTATTCACAGTCAGAATTTCAATTTCTGCACTTCCTTTCAAATTAAAACATATAAGCAAAAATTGAATTTGATTAAAAAAATATTACTTAATACAAGAAAAAAAATTTAGGGAGAATCTTAATGCTAGAAAATTATTAAGTTTGAAATAGTATATGGATTTAGGTAGCGTAGAATGATAAATACATTTATTTAAATGTTGTTCATTACTTTTTAAAATGTTACATTCAAATGATGATTAAATTGATTCTTCTGCAAAACAAATAAAAAAAACCTATAATTTAAAATCAAAATTACAGTTGTTTAAATCCTAAATCAGAAAATAAATGTACAACATAATTATGTATGAGATAAATAAATAGTGTTTATACTTGAAGGAATGTTCAAAAATGCTAATGCTCAGAAATGCAGTTATAATTCAGAAATACTTAGTCATGGTTTAACTATTCACATTTATTTTCAGATGATTTAGGAATAATTGCAATACAAGAATAAATTTTGAGGCATTTATTTTTACATGTTAGAATCAACCCATTTGATCTAATAATGCATAACAATATTTATAAATCAATCTTCTATTTTTAAATACAAAATGAGTTTAATCAAAACATAAAGGTGTAAATAACTCAATAATTATTAACAGTTTTAAAATATATCATTTTAGAGCAAAAACTAATTTTATGCTTGCATCACAAGCATGCAAACAAACGTCAGAAGTATAGAGCGGCTTAATGAACTTCGTTTTAACAACACAATTAAATGAGAATAAAACAAATGACACATAAAAGTATGTTAAGGGTATTTCCTACCTAATATATATATAATTGAATAATGTAAGAAATATAACAACAAATATCATAATCGTAATGAAGTTAATGTACAAGATGTAAACAGCTAGAATGTAAACAAATCAGTCAAAGTCACAGGTTCTATTTTGACTAATGAAATTCAATTAGTAAATGTAGGTTAGGAAACTCACAGTTAGTAACCAAAGTTCAAATGTAATGGTGAAATGAAGTTTAATCTGGCCGTTTACTTTTTCTTAACTTTGGTTTCTTAATTCCAGGTTTCATAGTCTAGTCCAAATAACAGCGAATACAGCCGTTTGAGTGCAATATATATATATATATATATATAAACTAGAAGTAGCATTTTTATTTTTGTAATGATAACTAAATTTTTGCATAACTATTTGACACATTTCTAACATTATAAAGTAAAGAATTAATATTACAGAAAAGTATTATTCTAAAATTCTTAAAAAAATAACATGGAAAAAAAATAATGCATGTTTCTCCCTCAATATTTCTTGCTGAGAAATTTTATAAAGGAATATTTAATCATACAGATTTAGAAAATGCAATTTTTCTCCAAAAAAAAAAAAAAATCTTTTTTAAATTTTTTTTCAAATAACAGTCTTGGAATTTGTAAAACAAAGAAGTAACTACAATATAACCCAAAATTACACAGCCTTAATTTTCCTACAATATAAAATTTTCTATTGGGAAAAAAAATGTTAAATTTTCTATGAAAAGAAAACTTAATTTTTTTAAAAAATTAAAATTAATTTATTTAAAGATACTTAATAGTTTTATATTCATAAATACATAAGCTTCAAATATTGACTTTTATCTTATTTCACAACCATTAATAATAGTTATAATGACATCTATTGAGTATTCCAAATAAATAAACATTTAAAAATAAATTTCTAATACTCCAGTATCTTACAGCTTAAAATTAGCATCAAATAACAAAAAAAAAAAAATCTAATAGTTTTTAAGGATTACATCTGTATGAAATTATCAAAGTAGTTTAAATTAATTATATGATATCAATAACATGAGGCAATTAGAGTAAGAGATAAGCATCTCTCTATATATTTTTACATTCTAACTAATGAATGTATGTAGCTCCTATATACACAAATCAAACATTATACTTTCAATATTTTGATTTAAAAAAATCATTTAGTAAGGAGATTGGCAAAAAACCTTGTTATTCTGAACCCCAATCAAGATATAGGGACCATACCTGAGCTAGTACAACCCTCTACTAACTTTCACACTATACCATATGAGGACATTTGAGTCCAATTTCTATTTAATTAAAAGTTCCCTGTATGGCATGATGTAATTAGAGTTAGCTTAGTTTAGTTTTATTAACGTCACACAAGAAGCAACACACAAGGGCTATTGGCGACGGACTTTGTAATTTTGAACCTCAGTCAAGTGACGGAGACTACACCTGAGGAGTGTGACCTCCTAACTTCCACACCACGACAACAGGAGGACTTTGGGCCCCAATAGATTTAATGTGCATCAGCCCCAGCTATATGGCGGGTCTTTTGCGGTGAAGGCTCGAACCCACAACTCAACAAAAACTACCAGCCACGAGTCCAAAACCATGACAACTAGGCTACCGCGGCCAATGACATAATTGGAATCAGTTTGATTGAAAGATTATTATCACCACATTTAGAAGCAATAGGACTACTAGTGACTGACTTTGTAATTTTGAACCATGGTCAATAGATAAGGTGCTACATGAGATGGTACCTTACCCTTGAGATTTCCTCTCCACATTATATAAGGTATACACTATTTAAGTCCTAACAGATTTAACTGTTATAAATCATCAATTTAAATTAATATAGTCAATCAGTTCTAATTCTTCTTAAGAGATGGCACTACGAAGAGATTACGACAACATAATTAAAGTGACATTGTTTCATTCTAATCAAGACAACTTGTTTGTGTATGTTGTCTTGATATATCTAAATCAAAATGTTAACTTTAATAAATATCTTATTGAGCAAAAATTTTGAAAGTGAATGATTTAGCAGTTCTAGCTGATATTCAATTATTCTATATAGTTCTGCGCTACTCATGCAGCATTAGATTCACCACTGCAAAAGGGTAAGCAAATTTACTTTATGCCATCATGATTAGTATGAAATTTATTTTACAAAGTAAATCTACTCACATAAACCAACACTAACATGCATCATCCTCACTTATGACTGGTCTTTAATAAGAATTAGGATTTAAACCTACAACAGGACTGAAACACTCCTGGCCATGAGCACTCAACTACCACAGCTGCATAAATGGAATCAGGACTAAACTCGCACATCTTTTTGAAAAAATTAAATATGTACAATCCACTGGTGTAAATTGTAGAATTATATTCAATGGAAGACTAAACTCTTAGTATTGATCAGAACTATAAATTGTAAATTCACCAATTAAACAGAGACTATTAACATGCCAATAATTTTACCCCCTAATTTAACCAGTTGAATCCACTCTATACCAAGAGGTAGAAGGTATGGATTTTATTCCATAATTATACAACTTAATTCTAATATTCTAAATTCTTTACATTACATTTTGTTTTTGGATTGCATAAATTCATCTAATACTCTTATTGTTTACATGAGTTAAAAATGTTTTTTCAAAGTTCTGGATCTGCTTGAATTGTGGGCATAGTCTACAATTATTAAACACTTTCAGTCTTTTAAAACAAAAATTTAACTGTAAAAAATAATCCTAACCATATTAAAAATTCAAACTGGTTTAGAATATCATACATCTTAAGATTAAATTGGAGTCATTTGTTGCAAGAAAAATTAGGTATGTTGAATGAGATAGGCAAAAATTAATAATGTTTTTACCACTTGCTATGTTTTACCACTACTAAAAATGAAAGTATGACTAATAGATTTTCAAGCCTTCCTTACAAAATAATTACTAAACAGTGATAAAATAGCAAACATGTAAATTTTGAAAGAATAAAACAAGATTATACTGTACTTTGAATATAAGTGATTTCACATATTCTCTAAAAGGCCAACCTACTTTCATAAATTGAACAATTTGATCAAATCACTTGTCAAGTAAACTAACTGAAGTTTTATAGAATGTAAGTATTCCCTGAACAATGTGTCAAGTCCATCCAAATTTTGACACTTTTATATAAACTTCTGGAATTTTACTTTTTTTACAGCCTAAAACACATTGTTACCGAAATTAAAAAGATGTATTTTATTCCAAAATATTTATTGAATTTGGAAACTGAATTTTTAAGAATACTTTTCCAAAAACTGTCATTTTGGAGGTTTTGTTTTGAATCAATGTAACAAGGGTTAATGGTAAGATGTATCTTGTAATTTTGAATCTAGGTTAAGAAATAAGGATGATACATAAGTTGGCATGATTTTGGGAGAATCAAGACTGAAGATTAATTTTCAGTAATGCTACGATACTATAAATATTAATTAAAATTTCTTGCAAGAATTTCTACTTATTTATCCAATATTTTATATAATAAAAAAATTAATAAATTACCTTATCCATTGCAGAAGCAGAAAAAATTACTCCAAGTTTCTCAGCATATTGCTTTAACTCTTTGATTTGTGCGTTTGTGAACTCTAGATAGTTCCTATGTTCACCATAAGTATCACCCCATGAGTTTTTACTGGTATATGGACGTTTCAAAATTTCACGAGTAAATCTACTTTCCAAGTCAGACTTTTGAAATTTAACACAATCTACTCCACAGTCCTACAAATAAAGGATAATATGTATAATAATGGATATCTTTTTATTTTTACATATTAAACTTTTAAACAATAAGTCTGACTCTGCTTCAAAGAATACACACTGTGATTAAAAAGAAATACTACACCAGCATCAAATACACCAAACTTCTTTATCTTAATGTCTTTTACCCAGACTCAATTTAATGAATGGGGGGGGGCATCAAAAGTAATTCTTCAAATGCAATTTTTTTTCGCTTTAACACAACCAATCTACAATCTATGTTAGGGGGGAGGAAATCATAATTCAAGAAAACTCTTAAATTTTTTTTTTATACATCATATTCTTGTTTCAGTTATGGAAATACTTAATTTCCCAAAAGACTAACTGACTGGGCACGATAAAAGCCGTTTTTTGCAGTTTGAAATTCGTTTCTCATACTAACTTAGAAAATTCTTTAAAATATCAAATAACAATATTTAATAAAATCCTAAAGCAGCTTAAATGATTTTTTTTTTAAGTTATTGTAGTTCATTATGTATATGTGAACATTCTCTCATAATTGTAAATAAAAATCTCATGAACCTAATGAATTAAAAATAGTTTGTCTTTCTTATTTTGCTTATATTTCAGATTTAGAATCATTTTCACACTTTCTATAGAGTAATATTTCTTTTTATGCAAATTCTAATTAGCCTTAATTTTTGAACATATTTATGAAAAAGATGTTTAGATAATATAAGATTATGATATATATATGTGAAGATTACAAAGTAATTCTGATAGCACAATATGTCGTATAGAAAAAAATGTTTTTTTTTACCCTGTTAAGTATTACAGTAGACTGCCAAATTTTAATTATTTTTAGAGTATGATCAAATTACTAATAACTAATAGGAAAAATACTGAAATATGAAAACAAGCTTTGTGCACATAATTAACATTAATTCATATTATTTGACCATATATAACCAGGGTAAAAAGTGTAATATATATATATATATATATACACATACACACAATTACATATGCAATATTAAAGGATTCCTACATTTCTAACATCATATAAAAATGCAATACAAAATAAATTTAATCGAAATACTATCTTAAGCATAAGATAATACAATATGTAAGCATATGACACATGAGTTCAAATTCCATCATAAAGTTTTGTTAAGTTTGATATTTTAAATTTTGTTTCTTATATATAAAGATAAACAGATGGCTGAAATTTCTTACCAAGTGATTGGTACAGGTAAACAAAATTTTGATACTGGAGAATTTGAACATTTTTAAAATGTCCTTTACCAATAAATAGTAATATGTAAATAGTCAGACACACAAAATACTCCTGAATAATATGGAAGCATGTACACATTTTTTAAAAATATCAGTTTTATTGTTTAATAGTTTTGCAAATTTAAAAAATATCTGAAAATATATTACTTATTTCAAAAAAATTGTGATGGATTTCAAGTACTTACAACTGCTCTATATATTAGTTGTTTTGCTATTTCCATATCACCCTGATGATTCTGTCCTATTTCAGCAATAATGAAACAAGGCTGATTCCCACCTACAAGCCTTCCAGGAGCAATTTCAAATTCCATGAAAAACTGGGGATAAAAAGGATAATATAAACACTTTAAAGAGTAATTAGAAAATGTGTATTCTTAAAGAGATGTTATACCCTAATGATCTAATAAATATCAACAAATGATGATAATTACAAATCTTCAAATAAGCAACTATGCAGATCCTGCACATGTCACAAAAATATTCAAAATTGTAAAGCATTTTGTTTTAAATTTATTTAAACACACATTTACAAAACTAATTACAAATTTGATTAAAGTTTTAAAATGACAATTATTTCTAGTGAAAAATTAATGCATGTGTTTTATTTTTTAAAAAATTTGGAACAAGTTTTACATACACTCAAAATTCCTCTAAAAGAACAAATTTCAGAATTTTATACAAGACATGGCTATATTATGCAGTAATTTTTACACATAACATAGGAGTTTGGAAAAAAAATGCAACATAGTAAAATCTCCAATAATTGTTTAAATGACTATGTAAAAACTGAAGAGCTCAATTCTTTTTTAGTGTTAATTGATACATTGCAAATATCATATTGGTCACAAGAAAAAATTCCTGACGTGCATTTAAAATGTATGAAGAATTTTTATTTTAAAAATTACCTTTATTAATTCAAACTAAATCTTCAGTAAATGAGGATTTTTTAACATTTTTTTTAAACTTGTTTTATAAGTATTTTAAAAAATAGATAGAAATACACTCATATTTAAGCAAGTCATATCTTACTATAACTTCTAGCACATCAATCATTGCCTCAGTGTAAATCTTCATCTATTAGCATTTTTTTCTATTTAAATGTAATAAGGGTTCTCGAAAAATTGTAAGAGTTGTTCTTAATAGAAAATTGTATGAATTTCAGAAAAACCAACAGTCAAGTGAACTGAAAATTATTTTCAAAACTATTGATTTATATTTTAAAAAATATACTATATTAATATTATTTAAAGTGTATAATTTTCAATTTTTAATCATCTCATTTAGAATAAATTAACAAATGCCCAGAATGATCATGTTATCAGATTATTTAGATTTTTTTTAAAGAATGAATATATTTTCAAAAACATAAATATGGATGCAAAACTTGTTTACCAAATACATTCACAAGTAAATCATACCATTAGTATGAAAAATCTTACTTTTGCATTAACATTAATCAGACCAAAAATACTTTCAAATTAGAAGATAATTTGATTAAATAAAATTAAGCATACAGATTAGGTAAGAAACAAATATAGTTATTTTAAATTCCTATGTATTCTTTACAATTGAAAAACTAAAGCAAATTTCATAAAAAATGTCTTTATATTAGTTTTTTCTTTTTTTAAATCTATGAAAACTGTTTAATACAGCTTACAATACACATTATAATTAGATGTGACACAATAATCTTTGAATTCAGGAGGGTTATGATAACCTGGTGGGTAAAGCAATGACCTTGATTAATAGGGGAAGGCTTTCTATAATTGGAGCTACTTACAAAAAATTTGTGAAAATCTGAAATTTCATTTTCATGAAAATTAGATATTAATCTAAAAGGAAGTAAAGCAATTTTAATTTCTTATTAGAAAAGTTTATAAAATACAAAATGTTAAAAATTATTTATATAATGTAATCAAATCATTAAAACTATTTAAATACTTTCGTTACATTCTTTAATTTTTCATCAACATGTTTGAATCAGAGTAAAATATAGCTGCAAAATTTTGCAACAAATAAGTTGGAAATTAATTTCAATAATATCTTTTTCACTTAATTGATAAGGATCCTTTCTTTAATTAATTTAGGAATAATCAACAAAAACACTCATTAAAAAAGCATTACATCCAGAAACAGCAAATTGAAATCAACAAATCTTCAAAAAAGTGATTCAGTGTTTCTCCACTTTAAGAAAAATATAGGCTATCACCCAGCCACATGCCACAAAATTTTCTAAAACTTTTAAATACAGTTGTGAACGTTATGCTTTTAAGAACTGGAATTATTTATATTTAGCCTAAAAAATTTTTTCAAAACATAATTTTGATACATTTCTAAATTCTACAATGAACACTAAAGGGACAGGGATAATCTGGATAAAATATGGAACTAGACCAATTGTGTTGGTTATACAAATGTTACATTTTCTAATATAAATTTAGAAAACATGAAAAATATATTTCTAAAACACAGTACAATACTTACAATACCATCACAAAACCTGCACATTTACTGTTTCTAACTAATTAGTCTTTCTGAAAAAGGGGGGATCAGAATAAATAGGGGGGAATTAATCTCAATTATCTCCATATCATTCAACAAACCCCCCAAAATTTTCTCACAACAAATAATTTCAACACAATTACATAAATGACATTAATCTCAATAAAATTTTCAAATAAATTATGACAATTTGATCAATATTCATTCTTTCATTAACTATAGAATAAGACATTTAGAAAAGTCTTTCGAGATAAACAATAGGATGCTAGACCTCATTTAATATGTGAAAATAAAATTAGGAAGAATTTAAAATAAAGTAATAGTCTCAAAATTAAACCTCATGTAAAAAAATTAGATTTAAATAGTAATGTTATAAAAGTAAATTAACACTGTACATAACAAGTTAAAGAAGTTAACATGGGTAGGTTGATCTCCAATTGAATGTTAAATATGGCACCTGTGTCAAGGCTATAAAAATTAGATCAACTTAGAGACATGGGATTTTTTTTTTTTTTTTTTTTTTTTTGGGGCCAAGGATCATATTTGGACAAAACTTGTTAATTCACACATAAAAAAATTAATGTGATTTAGATTAAACTTCAAAAAACTTAAGGGTGAAACTGAGAAGATGGAATGACAAAATAGATGGTAAAAATACAGAAAGACAGTAAACATTATAAGTAAAGGCATAAATAATCCTGACAATTCAGGGTCCTAAATCCCATAATTTAAAGGCCAATCCCTCAAAAGAGCCAACTTTGGAGTTTCTAATGTACTCAATAGCCTTTACTTGGCTTATGTAAAAGTTATTGAGCACTGGATCTAAAATATAATGGTATAAAAAGAATATAAAAAAGTAAAATGTTTTCACAAATGCATAGTTAAACAATAACAAATGCATATTATTTTATTATGAATATATTGCTCAGTAAATTATAATTTTAAAACTACCTATTCATTGGGACAGTTAATAAGTGAAAGCTGAGGTTTATGGCACATGAGCTGAATCTGACTATGCTACACCAAAAAATGTGCACCTGTGACCTAGGCAGAAAAAATGGTTGACAAGAAAAAAAAATTGAAATTTGAGAAGGATCACTAGGGCATCCTGGGGCATGTCACCCATGTTTACCAAAGATGGTAAACCCTGTGAAAAAGAAAGATCCCTAAGGTTCCCTTGGGGTCATGATGTCCATACTTAAAGAAGGTAAACCTGAGGGACATTCATTAAGATAATACCGAGCAAATGCTTGAATACAGTCAAAAAATTCACATAAACCATAACAATCCAACAAATTTTAATTCACTAATTAATCAATAAAGAAGCATCCTAAATATCCCCCCTTTTTTTTTGCCATATTTGTATGTTATGTTTTATATGTGAAACTAAAAATATAAATTAACTCTTAAAATATTTTTTGACCTTACAATAAAATTTCACAGAAAAAAGTAGAATAACATGAAATTTTAAAAACAACACTGGATTTATTTGAATGACAGACACCAAAAGACAAAAAATATTGATAATTTCTACCAATAATAAAACCTAAAAGGAAAAAAATGCATTGTATTATTTTACATAATTTCTTCATGGTTCAGTTTTTAAACCTACAAGGCTTTTAATATTTTTCCTTCTGAAATCATAATGCAATAGGATTTAAAAATAACTGCAACCATATTTGTCAATTATGCTTGAAGAAACAAAATGAAAAGCATGTCAACTCGCCAAAATCTTACAACTTTAAAATACAAAGAATAAGAAAATATGAATAAAATGCAACATTTTTTTTTAGAAAATAGTACATTATATAATTGTAAAAAAAATCAACACAGCAAAAGTAAAAACTATTAATAAAATTAACTTTTATTTCATTGACACTCTAAGTAAACAACAAGGAAGAACTGAATCATCTCTCTGAATCTCATTTTGTAATTTTTATGAGATAAAACAAAGTAGAAATTGACAGTAAAAAGGGAACAATAATATAGTTATTCACAGGTAAATTGCACCATTTTTCTACTTTAAAATATTCTTTAACTTGTGTTGTGAAGAATATCCCCTTCCCTCCCGAAGTAATAAAGAAAAGGAAGGGATTATATTTATTTTATTGGTCAACTCACCTCTTTAGACTTTCTGTTTCTCAAAAACATTTAAGATTCTCACTCCAAGGGATCAATTTTCAGTCCACAATGAGAAGTATGAGATCAGTGTTGCATAATTGTTTCGATGTTTAATTTTCAGAAAAATTGTAGATACTAAAAAAAAAAAAAAAATAGAGTTATTTTCAAATTGGAATCATTTTACCATATACAGTGGCACAAACAATTGAGGATACACCTTACTTTTACTTGATAAATCCAACTTTCAATCAAAATAACACCTTAACCAGAAGTGCAAACGAATTTTTATTCTTAGACATAACAAAAGGTTTAATTAACAGTAAAAATAAAGAAAAATCAACGACAAAATTCTAAAATAAAACTTTTTAGAGGCATTTCAAATAAACATAAGCAGATTGTTACCTCAAAAAATTGAGGATACACAAATGAAATTTTTGTTTAACTACCACTTGATTTCTTTTTGCTAATAATCTAAGTTTGGGAAATTTTATCCTAAACTTTTTCAACTGTTATTTCTGTCTTTTGAAGTTGATTATGAGAATATAAAGCTGTAATTTTAAATGGAAAATGGCTCCTCGGAAAGAGACTAGTATTGATGTAAGAAAATTTATATTAAGGTTATTTAAGAAGGGAAAATCTTATCGAGAAATAGCTGAAATTGTCGGTAGAAGTCACTCATGTGTCCAGAAAATCATTGGGAAATTTAAATGCGAAAGATTAATTCAAAATAAGAGTGGAAGAGGAAGGAAAAGTATTCTGAGTGATGTAGCTAAAAGGAAAATTTTAAAAGATATCAAGATTAATCCTAAACTGAGTGCAGTCAAACTAGCTGCAGAAACTTCTCGAATAATCTGCAGAAGTGTAAGTGCTGAAACTGTGAGAAATGTGATTAGACATGCTGGATATACCAGTCGAGTAGCTAGAAAGAAACCTTTCATAAGCTTACAAAATCAGAAAAAGTGTTTGGAGTTTGCAAAAACTCATCAGTTGAAGACAGAAAACTTTTGGAAGAAAGTTATATTTAGTGATGAAAGTAAATTCAACATTTTTGGAAGCGATGGTCGTCACACCGTTTGGAGAAAGCCGAACGCCGCTTTGGATCCAAAAAATTTACGTCCTACAATTAAACATGGTGGTGGCTCCGTCATGGTTTGGGGTTGTATGGCTGCAAATGGGGTAGGAAATTTAGTTTTTATAGATGGTATAATGGATTATAACCTTTATATAGACATACTCCGCAACAATCTTAAAGAAAGTGCACAAAAATTGGGTTTAGATGGAAATTTTATATTTCAGCACGACAACGACCCCAAACACACGGCACATAATGTCAAAATGTGGTGTCTTTTTCATTGTAAACAGCAATTGCACACACCGCCACAGTCCCCTGACATCAATGTCATAGAAAATTTGTGGGCCACACTAGAAACAGCGGTCCAAAAACACCAGATTAGAAACAAAGCCCATTTAAAGCAAGTGTTACATGAAGAATGGGATAAAATGTCTCCAGATACCACTAAAAAATTGGTCGAATCAGTACCAAGACATTTGGAGGACATTATAAAAGCCAAAGGACATGCAACAAAATACTGATACTGTCTATGCATGTAATATATCGAAAAAATTTCATTGGTGTATCCTTAATTTTTTGAGGTAAAGATCTGCCTATGTTTACTTCAAATATTTGTGAAACTTTTAATTTTAGATATTTTTTTGTTGATTTTCGTTATTTTTACTGTAAATTAAACTTTTTATTATGTGTAAAAGTAAAAATACGTCTTCTATTCTAGTTAATGTGTTATTTTCATTAAAAGTTGGATTCATCAAGTGAAAGTAAGGTGTATTCTCAATTGTTTGAGCCACTGTACTAAAAGTCCTTCATGCATGTTAAAAGAGCTGGTCATGGTAAGAAATGTAAATGATAGCCAAACATAACAAAAACATTCTTAAGTGATTTTGCAATAAATTATGCAATTTGGATATATTATTCAGTTGACACCCCTGATAGTTAGTTAATAGGATACATACAGTAAGTTATTACTCCAATAAATATTTGATTTTATTTAAGACTATTTTATTCCAAGAGCAAGTCTGACATTTAGGAGAGTATATTAAATTTTCTTTAAGATGCCATTATTCTTTCACCTAAAATTTTAATTATAGTTAGATAAAAGATTTGTGTGCTTCCATAGTGTACTCTGTCCTTCCAACTCTTTAACTTATGGTTTCAGTATTAACCCTTTAAAGCTAAGTATTCTACCCAATGTCTCTTTTTATGACAAAGCAATCTAATGGATAAAAATGTCAAACTTTGTAGAACACCATGCTACCAAAAATAACATTATTATTCTCATATGAACTCTGCAAGGTGAGAATCAATGATTTATCAACCTATTATAAAAACTTTTCATACATCAATCCTCCCTACTTTTACAGTTTCACTCTTCTAGTGTGGCTTTCTGTAGCGAATGGACTTGTAGAAATGGTCTAGCTAAAGGTTAGACATTGAGATAAGCAATAACACTGAAATAATAAAGATACACATTTCTCTCTCTCTCGAGTCATTCTTTAGTGAGTGAGTGAGTGAATGTAAAGTTTATTAGTGCAAGAGCCAGATATGGCTATGCTGCGCTAAACAAGATTAAACTGTGGTCTAGATGTGAAGTTGAAAAAAAGGTAAAAATGGTTGACAAGAAGGAGGGCCGAAAATAGAGAAGGATCGCTAGGGTATCCCGGCGAGTCATTCTTTAATATACAGTGAGATAATAGTGCATCCATTTCAGTGCAAAGGGAGTGATGCAAATTACTTGATTTAACATGTTAGTATCTTAAATATGCAATTATAAATGTACAATTTTGAATGTAAACACATCACTAAAACTTTTTTGAAATTATGTTCCACATTTATTAACAAATTGTGTGTGCTATAATTATAACATACTCATTAAAACTTTCTCATTCAGTATTTATAATGATTATGTAATTATAATACTTTTTTTCCCCTCAAATATGCCATCCTATTATGCTTTTTCAATTAAGATATGTTTCCTTCATCCTTGTTTTCATACCTACAATGAACCCTACAATCAACACCATCTCAGCAATTAGTTTCAGATTAAAAAACATTTTAGGAGTATTAACCACTACAAAATTTAGGTGATTTTTTATTATTATTCATTCTGGTTATTAAATAGAACAAATAGTTGGCATTTATTTCCAAAAGTATGCCAGATTCAATTTTAAAATGTTGGACAGCAAAACTTCAAAATAAAGATATATTCATTTCTTTACATTTTTAAAATAATCCGAATTATCATAAGACTCTTTTTTCTGACTTTGTTTCAGAATGAAAAAAATTTCTAGAAGTACTTTTAAAACTTGGCACTATTACAACTTTCTCACATAGGAGTAATATTGCATAAGAATAATATTACATGGTTTACATGTACTATTAAAATAAATTATTTGCAAATAAGGAAACCATGTTACTTTAAGTTATAATTTATATTCATTATAAACAATATACTTCAGGTGCATAACACAGATATTAGCATTAATCAATTATTGATTTAGTTAAAAGAAAAAAATTAAAATTCTTGGTTTGAAAGAAAATTTAAATTTGTTTTACAACAGTATGAACACCATTCACATAAAATCAGGCAATTCTGAGCAGAAATCAAAAAACAAGAATGACTCCAGAGCTGATAACTATCTCCTAACTTCTACATCCCATTAAAACTGAGACCAGTTTCATTTATACCTTCTGGGCGATACCTTAATTTAAATTATAAATATAACAATCACTTCCAAATATATAACTTAACATAGAATAGAATAAAGAAACAATATTCTTAGAATAAAGAAACAATATTCTTTAAATATATAACTACTTTTCATCAAACTGTAAAAATCTTTTTTATTTTAAATCAGCCATACATATAAAATGTCAATAAAAAAAAAATTTATGCCAGGTATATACTTGAACTTCAAATAACTTTTTAGTCATAGAGAACACTATGATGGGGTAAAAGATATAAGATACATACACAATGAGCAAAACTATATAAACTTTTTTAGTTCAAGAAGAATCTATGTCCAAATTGACATTAAAAATTCTCAAAAATTTTTACATATTTCTCAACCAAAATTGATTAGTTCATGGAAATGTTCTTGTTAGATGACAAAACGTACCTCTTAACAAGAATTCGTTTTAAAAAAAAAGAAAAGGAAGAAAATTAACAAACCTATCACACACATTGTCAGATGTAGAAATTATTTTTAATCTCAAATTCAGTTTAAATTATTTCTGCCTAAACACAAAGTCACATTTTATTTTTAATATATGTTTACACAGTGTAGAATTATTTTAAAAAAACCTTAAACCAAAAAAAAAAAAAAAAAAAACCATATATATTACCACTAATACCAGTAATATTTTCCACACAAGAGTAACACCTACATATTTTGTAAGTTTAATTTTTTTTCACAATTTATTCAGAAAAATCAACATTACTTTATTATCATCCATACTAAATGATGATTTGACAAAGTAAAATATAAAATATGTTGTTCCTAAAAATAAAGTAACTGGTTACTCATTAAGCATAATAACATTTAAAATGTTTAATATTTAATAATTTATATTTCTAGCACATCAAATAAAATCTGCTTTCTTAACATTCAGAAACTTTTCATTCTAAATAAAATTTATTTCCTACATAAAATCTGTATTGGTTCCCTTTAAAAACTTTATTCGAAAGATTGTATGATTGCTGTTCAGATATCCAACATTAATGGGTAAAACTGTACATAAAATTTCCAAATAACTTTAAGAATGTAAAAGTAAACAAACATTTTTTTTTTTTTACTTCAGAACTTTCTGAAAGATATTAATAAATTAATCACCTTTCAGAAAAGCAGTTTCTTACATTTCCTTTATTACCAAAATTAACAACTCTAATCCTCACAAATATATATAATTTATACTTATTTTACTTCAGTTATTTGTGAGAAACAAGAAAATGAGATGAATAGTTAAATCACTCGACTTCACAGAATTTCTTTAAAAATAAAAATATTTTCCACGCGAAACTAATTAAATCACTTCATCCAGAACATTGGAAATTCTTTGAATAACTACTATAATTAAAAAGACGCTTTTAAATTTCTGACAAGCGCATGATTGTCTAAATTCTCCATTTATAGTATAGTTTCAAAAGCCAAACAAGAGCCATAAATGTAAAAATTATGGATAAATTAAAATCTCGTATCTAGAAATGTTTCATGACAACTTCATAAATGCCAGATACAAAAGCTTATCAAAATGATCAATTATAAAAATTAATCAAATCGAAATCCTTAATTTTAAACGATAAAATATCGAAATTCTATCTGAGGGAACGAAAATCGATGGTTCCGTCTATTTGTAAACCCGGCAAAACATGCAGGAAGAAGTATATTTACGGATTCAAAGTATCGATGGAAAAGGGAAACGGATAATTAATTTTAAATTGGCAACATAAAACTAGTTTATTTTGAATTGTTTTATTAATGTACTGGTTTGGATTTGGTTTGACAGAACAAAGCACGATTTTATTTATTATATTAGCTGAAATTGTTGATTTCGTTTGTTTATTTTATGAATGAACTGAAGAGCTCCATTTTTGTTCAGTCTAAAAGTCCACTAAATATAGTCAATTCATCTTTTTCGTTCACTGTGCGAATCTCTACTTGCTTACTAAACAGCAGTTAAATGTTCCTAAAAATATTTTAAAAATTGGCTGACTTAGCCTCATAATTTCGATTGATGAGGAGTTCACAAGAAGGAACAAATTATTTTTAGTAAATTATGAACTAATACCCTACGTACCACGTACCACACCTCCATTACGAATGATATTCCCTAATAAACCAATTATAGGGAGGGGGAATATATTTCTGAGGTTTGTTGGCCCGTAATATCACATTTATTTTCCTGTAGAAAGCTATGAAATCATGCATCCATAGAAAGGTTTTTTTGACAACGATACAAAATCAATAATTTTTACGATGCATTTTATTAATTTGAATAATGGTTATATAGAAGATAAATTAGGACCTAAAAATGTCACCATATATGATAATTAATACTTAGACATCACTAATTGGAGCACACAACTAAGACACCTGTACCTAATATTTTTTCTTTAAGGTGTGACCCAAGTTTTTAAAAATTTTCAACTTTTACAATGGGGGAGGGAGAGTGAGCAGCTTATTTTTTTTAATGGATTTTATTATTGGTATAGTTTCAGACAATTAAGTTTTTAAACGATTCTCTATATATTCGATTGAAGCAAGGTTTGTGCTACTTTCGGAGCATTCTAATATTAAGGTGGGGAACAAATATTTAAAAGGAGAAACAATTATTTACACACAGTAACTCAAACATTTTACTTATGCTGTTGAGAGAGACATTTATAATCCAACTAAAAACGTACACTTTACCCACACTTTTTATTATATCTCCAGATTATAAAACTAATTGGACATTTCGTGGTTATGTTTCACAATCTGGATGCAAATCTTGTCCGATTCTTCACCTTATATATTTTATATACTACTATTAAACAGGGAGAGGTTTGGACTCTGACATTAAAAATAAAACTGTCTCATCCTTTGTTGTAGTCCAGTTAAAAGACCGTTAAGACCCTTTTAATCAGTTTTAGAGATAAAAATGAGAATTGTTCGAGGAATTTTTGCTTTTAGATTAAATTTCTGAAGTCAGTGAATAACATTTTCTTGCACTCAACTTTAACGTACCCTTCCATCATGTATACATTCAAATATTTTCTTCTGTTATCTTGGCACAGTATTTCAGTTATTCTAACAATGCTTACATTTTCGTGCTTTTTTCTACCCTTAGCAGACTGGTTTAGCAGTATACTTTTTGAAAAAAATTTGAACAAAATAATTTATCTTGTCATAATATATGTTTTAGTGCTATTTAACATACACCACATACATGTAAAGTGTTTTGCTTTTATGTCACTTCTCTCTCCTTGTTGATTATTTTCGCCTTTTCCTTAGTTTTAGTCTAGCTCGACGATGTCTGAGCAGAAGGTACCTATCTACGCTATTTATGGATTTTCATTGTAAACATCGCATTATGATAAAAGTGTGTGTGTTGTCGTTTCAAATTTGTTATTATAACCGTGAGAACTGAAGTGTAGCTTGAATATCATTCTTGAGCACATATCTTCAAATAATTGCATATAAAATTTCATAATGTTTCCTCGAACATTATGATTGATAAAGACTCACATTTGGCTGTAAACAATTTTCTTTTTTTTTTTTTTTTTTTTGATAATTATCTATATTTAGTATGGATGTAATCATACTAAATATAGATATATAGTTCGGTCATATGGAGCTCCGATTCCACCAAAGAAAGATCTGTTAGATGAATAATGAGAGCCGCTGCTCGTCAAATTGACAAAGTCCTCTTTTTGTGGAATGCTGAAGTTAAAGAGTGGAAGGTATCAGATCAGATGATATTCTCGGACATAGAGCATGGCTCAGAATTATAAGGTCCATCACAAACACCCCTCATATACAAGGAAAGGAAAACTTTTCCTTTAGATGAAAAATTCTTTCAGATTCCTGATCTCTTTAAAACAACTGTTCTTTATGACCAGTTCTTTTGATCAACAATTATATTGTAACTTAAATCTCAGTTCTTGAATTCCCAAATGCAAATATAAATACGTTTAACTTAATTTCTTAAATATGAGTATAATACATATAAGTTCTCTTCTAACAATATTTTAAGAACATATATATTTACGTTTTTACTCATTCACCACTTGAGAAAAAAACAAAAACTTTTATGTTAATATTTATAAGCGCTTTTGTTGTTTTAATACATATAAATCTGTCAGACAGTTGGTTATTTATATGTGCGTTCGCATTGGTAAATTTTTTTTGCTTTTAAGAAGTTATCATTATTGTACAAGCAAATCACTCATTTATGTTAACTTTCATATGATTTGTAAATATTATCTAATTCTGGTTGGAGTGGCAGCGGTAAACTAGTGGTCAAGGTCGTGGACTCGAGGTCGATGGTTTTCGTCGAGCCGTAGGTTCAAGCCTCGATTCTACTAAAGACCCGCCGTGTAGCCGGGGCTGATGCGCATTAAATCTACCGAGGCTTGAAGTGCTCCCGTTAGCGTAGTGCGGAAATCAGGAGAAGCTAATTCAGGTGTTGTCCTCGCCACTTTTGACAGTGGCTCAAAATTAAGAGGTCCGTCTCAAAAAGCCCTCGTGTTGATTCTAGTGCGATATTAATAAAACAAAACAAAAAAAAAAACATACCAGTTACATACTTTCGCATACATTTTATTTATAACATATAATAATTACTTAAGCGTTATTCAGATTGATTATCTTTTTAATTTTGCAATATTTTCAATTTATATAACACTAAATGCAAAAATTCAAAATGACGAAATATTGAAATATGAGGAAAATAATTACACAAATTTCTGAAAGTGCTTCATCTACTTTCGATATGCAGGGTGTTTTGAAACTAATTTGCAAAAATTTAAGAGGTGATATAAAACAACGATGCATAGGCGAAGAGCAAGCTGTGAACCGCTAGACTGCGCTGTAATAGAAAGCTGGAAAGCGCTGTAATTTCCAACCATGCCTCCCGAAATCCACGGTAGAAATGAGGATGTGTTAGAAAACTCATGCTTTATGCTTACCATCACAGCGCCATCTAGTAGTTCATTGCTTGCTCTCCGCCTATGTATTGTAGGTGGAAAATTGCTCGTATAGATGTTTTCAATCATCCCTTAAATGTTTGCCCATAAGTTTTGAAAGACCCTGTATGAAATATATCATAAAAAAACGTTTAAGCTTCCTCAATTAAGGCTGATTCAATATAACGCGGTCAATTTAATTTTGTTAAGTTCATTTTGTATTTTTTTTGCCACTTGCCCTGTTCCCAATTAGTTTTATTGTAAATTTATTTACTATCTGAACTTATTGACCGAATCGAAAAAATGAAATGAATGGAGAAAAATAAATGGTGTTTAAATGTATTAATAATTTATCAATATTTTTGAGCATGTGAATAGTATTATGTATGATATAATGTTTACATTTGACAAAATAATTATTAGTACACTCTAATATTTTTAATTTTTAACTAAATAAAAACAAATATTTTGGCAAAAAATAGTTTTAATAGAATATACAGTGTGTTTTGAAACTCTTGGCCAAAAATTTAAAAGGTGATAAAAAAACATCTAAACAAGTAATTTTCACCCTGCAATGCATAGGCGGAGAGCAAGCGGTTAACAGCTAGGCGACGCAGTAATGGAAAGCATGAAGCGCGATTTTTCTTGCACATCGTCATTTTTACCGAGGATTTCAGAAGGCAATGGCCAAAACTTGCGCTTTATGCTTTCCATTACAGCACAGTGTAGAGGTTCACCATTTGCTCTCCGCCCATGCATTGTACGGTGAAAATTGCTTGTTTAGATGTTTTCTATCACCCCTTGAATTTTTACCCGTGAATTTCGAAACACCCTGCATTTACGGTACGTTTTAGATTAAAACCAAAAAATTTTGATAAAATTAAATTATTAGTTTCTAACTCGAAAAGTTAAAAAAAATTTGTAAAAGAAGTATTAGTGCACTTCGTCAATAAGATACGTCCTGTGTTTATACCGTTGATGGTTGAAAGGATTATTTACATAGAAGCTGTAAATAGAGTTGTTAATTTCGTATTAAGAAAACATAATATTTTCTTTCATTCTTATCCTTTCTAAAGCTAAAAGGTGAGTTTCTGAGAGGTACTCCTGATGATGAGATATGAAATAAATAAATGAGAGAGATATGATTCAAAGTTATGCTAAGCAATAATAAAAAGAATTATCGGTATAATTTTCTTTTCGTGCGTAAGGATGCTTAGGAAGTTCCGTTAGATGCTTAGGATGTACGTGTTATAAATGTTTGATGAGAGACAGATAAAAACACCAAAAATCCATTTATATTTAGTTTAAAAAGGAATACTTCTAAAATTTCCCCCCTTTATTTTGTTGTTGTTGTTATTTTTTGCAAAATCCGCATAATTGTACTTGTATATGTGTGCTTGATCTGTTATTGCAAAATACTGGGCTATTTTTGTTATTTTACTTACTTCATTTAAAAGGAGAGCCGCAGTAACCTAATGGTCATGGTCGTGGATTCTAAGTTAGAGCCTTGCTGCGACTCAAGATCCGTCGTGTAGCTGAGGCTGATGCACGTTAAATCCGTCGAGGCCCAAAGTCCTTCAATTGGCATGGTGTGAAAGTTAGGAGAAGAGGGTGCCAGCTCGGCATCGTCCACGCCCTCAAAGCATAGTACCGTAAAAAAAATTTTGTACATGGTTTTGTATCAGCAAATCTATATTGCATTTAGCACTATTTTAATGCTTCCTTATGTTTTTTTTACTCTTTATCATTAAATTTTCATTTCTTATTATGCAATTGAAATGCGACGTCAAATCTGACTATTTTGCATCTTTTTTCTCTTTCTTTATGGAAATGAGACCGAATGGTCATGGTCCATAGATAATGACCGGTGTTGTTCCTTCTGAGTCCTCATATCACCTTTCGTGTAGCAGAGATGATGCTCATTAAATCTATTGAGGATCTCAGTCATCCCGTTGGCGTGATGGGGAAATTTGGAGTGGACGAGCCAGCCGACTGATTCATGTTAACAAAATCATTTTTCACACTAAAAAAAAACTTTTGTGGGAAGAATATTCCTAACAAAATTCTTAAACAACAGAGTTTCATCGATACGCTTTAAAAAAGAAACATCATATAATTTTAAAAAATTCAGAGAAATTTAAAGAAACATTTTTTAATTTGATATTTACTGCACATAACAAAACTAAAAGCTAAATTACTCTTTTTTAGATGCTGAATATATTTACCTTCAAATTTCGAATTTATGTCTACATATTTTTTAAACTGAAAATGGATATATATAAATCAATATATATATATATATATATATATATATATATATATATATATATATATATATATATATATATATATATAGATTTTTTAATTAAGTGTTTTGGTTTTTGATTTTTGCTATTCGCTTTTAAATTTTTTTTCGTTTTTTGGTGTTTTTCTTTTTAATTTTTTCTTTCAATTTAAATCTTTAAAACATTTTCGATTAATAATTTTTGGTGTTACAAGCATATTTAATACCTTATTTTGTTGAAAGGAATAGTTCGGGCTAATTCTAGAATAAACCAGCTTAAAAGTCTAAATCTTACTATTATATTAAATATATTATTCTCCTTTTTATGTTTTCCAAAAAATTTCAGGTTTTTAAAAAAAAAAAAAATTCAAATTTTTTTCTTTTCAAATTTCTTGATAATTTGTTTTTTCTACTCTTCTGATTTTTAATTATATATATATATATATATATATATATATATATATATATATATATATTCAAACATTATTCATTGTTTATTTCTGTTTGATTATTTTTATTTTAAGTAATTTTGTTAGTAAATAAAAATATGAACAAATTCAAATATTTCAAATTGATACTGGTAATTGTTAAAATATTTGTTTAAAACATAAATTAAATTTTAATTACCTTTTACTACGTATTTGATTTAGTTTATATGTCTTGTATTGTTAATATTGAGTGAATTATATTTAGCCTATAATTCACACATTATGCTTACTCGTTCAATGAAATTTTGCAACGCAACGATTCCGTTAAATGATGATTTGCAATTATAGTAAACTCGCAGCTTAGCAAAATATTTCACATTTGTAAGTCAAAACGCATTGCATTTTCTGCGCCTTATTATCTTCTCGTACAAAAAACGATTATTAGAAGTTTAGCCACAGCCATTATTTTTTAATGTCTCTTTTCTTAGGAACTTCTGAATTTAAGTTCATCAGTTGACATTCCCGGACCAAAAAACTATAAAAAGCTTTAAAAAATATTGTATGCTAAGTTTTTATGGTTGAGAAATGGAATAACAAGAAACACTTTTGTATTCTTGTACTAAATATGACCTTGTTTATTCTCTTGCTTACAATAGACAATTAACTTCACTTTTGTTTCAAGGACGCTTCTTTTTTTTTATTTTATTTTCTACGTAGAATTAATGGAATGTTGTACAGAAGTCCTCTCGTATACATAATTTAAATCATTTCAGATGACCTTGGTAAGAAAAACGGAAATCTCTAAGGGTCGCAGTAAACAATTCAAAAATTTAACAGGTCGAATTTTTCGGATTTATAAGGCAATTAATAAATGAACTCGAAACACAGCTCCTGGATTATTATCTAAACAAAAACTTGCTCAGAAAATTTGCCTCAACTGAAGGTGACTATTTAGAGCTAAAGTTCTGAATTTTAATAATTTAGATTTACATAAATCCATAATTTTTAATAACGGGAGAATATGTCTGTTTAAAGTATGTGAGTATGTTTCTTCTAAAAAGTAATCACAAATTGTAGATTATGAACTAAATCAGTGTGATGAATGATGCTATTAGTGTACGGGAGAGTATTCTACTATTCATGACCAACACAACATTTTTTTAAACAATTATTAATACATTTGCTGAATCCTTTGTTCTATCGCAGCAGTTTTTAAAATGGGGTCAATGTGCTCAAGTGAATAAATAATTACGGAGCTTTAAACTGATCTTCAAACTAAAATTGCTCAACAATTTAATTCCAGTTGCAATACAATAAAAATATGGAAACCATATTCATTCCTAATATGCGAAGCTGCTTTTAGTTTAACTTGAGTCGATGTAAACGAGTAGCATCAGTTTCCCATTACTACTTGTAATAAGTATCTAGTATTTTTTTTCACATGAAAAAACAACAAATTTAATTAAAATTCATTTATCATTGTAATATGGATTCGTTACTTCGGCCGTGAGTCTTGTTTTAAAATGTTTCTACAATTACTAGAATCTTATTTATTTTTGTAGAAAAATAATTTTGCATGTCATATGTATATTAAAATAAAGTATTAAAATGTTGAATCAAATAGTAATATAATTAAGTTAAAAGCAGGGGGAAACATTGTACAATAATCTCAGCTTTTTTGTGATTAATTAAAAATGTAACTTTTACAAATATCTAGAAAAAAACAAACAAACCAATATGCATTCATTACTTACAAAATGTAGTGATTATAGAGTTATTTATCTATCCCCTCTCTTTTATATGTATATTAATTTTTCAATAAAATAAACTTCCTACGTTTCTGTTTTGGATTAATTTTGCATGATAATTTCTTGCTCATTAAGTTCTTCCAAAATAATAAAAAAAATTATGATGTAAAGCTTTATTAGATTCGAATATATTAAATAGAACTATCTTTTAAAACTCGACAAAGACCGCAGTTTGATTTTAATAGTGAAAAATAAAGAGTGCAAATCTTATTTTATGTAATGAATAAGTTGCATCATGCAAAATATATCTGAAGTGAAACGTAAAAACATGATATATTTCCTACTCAAAATGACGACGATCTGATTTACTTAAATTGTATCCACACAACGACAAGCAGCTGCGCATTTTCAAGAACAAAAATGTAGCTGGAAAGCGATCTGCATTTCAAGGTTAAATGCTTAATTAGCTTAATATAATATTAGTAGGATAACGGAAGAAAAAAATGCTCACGTGCACGTTTGAAGAAATATATACGTTGTGGAGAAACTTATAACTAATATATATGCTACTTCTATTGTTCCTAAAATTTAGTTTTGTTTGCGTATAAATATGTCAAATTACTTAAAGTATCAATTTAATCACAGCATTTTACAAATATGAATAAAAAACAATTTGTTATATACAATATATATATATATATATATATATATATATATATATATATATATATAAACATCAACATTATGATACACAAAATATCACAACATAAACACAAGTTAATCATATCAATCCTAGTTTCACTACATTAAGATTTAAGAAACTGCACAGTTATCTAAGAAATCATTTTAAAAAACCAAAGTAAACTCATATAAATTATTATAATTAATTAAACAAATTAAAATTTAAACTTAAAATACAAAAATCTATTAAGTAACTGAAAACTTTTAAGAGAAAGTCCGATGAAAGAAAAGTAACTATTTAGGGTAATGGAAATAAAATGTAATTAATACTGTTCCATAGTTTGGAATGGAATAATATGTGTTTATAACGTTATTTCAGATCAAATCATCATATATCAGTGAATTACATTGTGATAAAACATGGTAACAAAAAAATCAGCAAATTCTGAAAATCAACCGTAGAATAATGAAGAAAATAAACATAGTACAAATATTAAATAGATTCAATTAAACAACTAACAGCAAACTCATACATAAATAAATATCTAAATAAATTGTAAAACTAATTGAAAACTAACAAACATATTAATTAAGCAAAAATCTAAAAAAAACCATATTGATTAAATAAAAAATAAGCAAGTAAAAAACACAGTTTAAAAAAAACAATAACACATCATCATAAATAGTGTAGAAACTTTTTAAAGATTACAACAACCCTCAGTTGAAAGTAATTAATGATATAACCATATAAAACGCTTTGAACAAAATCCAAACAAATAAAAAAACAAGCATTATTACAAGTGCAACAAAAAATTTTTTAAGGGCAAGTAAAATATTACTCATAGTTCATATGTATGCCTCCATGAAAGAATTTTCAACCAAAGTAAACACTGATTGATCGATTCAAAAGAAACCATACCAAAAAAATAATAGGTTTAAATAGTAAAAAAAAAAAAACTTACTATTAAAATTACTAACCAAAAATTAAAGAAAATATATTTAAAAAAACAATATTTTACATACTTAAAAAAACAAAATTTAACAATAGATAAGAATAGATAACATCTATAAGAATTAAAAATAGCTCAAAAACTAATTTGAGAGTCATCAACTATATATATATATATATATATATATATATATGTTATAGATTGCAGTAAAGCCACGTTAAGTCGGATTAATTGGGAACAGAGCCTGTTCGGGATATCGAAAATATAACAGGTCAATTGAAAAGTCCCCGGCCTAACACATAGATGGCGCTACTAGAATTAAATCCATATGTTTTTTAGTTAGCCCTATTCCTCAAAAGATGCGTGTATAAATTTGACAGCTGTCGGATCATTAGTTTGTGAATTATAGCATTTTGAGTGAAGCAGCTTTTGTTATTGTGAAAAAAATGGATAAAAAGGAATTTCGCGTGTTGATAAAATATTGGTTTTTGAAGGGAAAAAATACAGTTGAAGCAAAAACTTGGCTTGATGCCGAGTTTCCGGACACTGCCCCAGGAAAATCAACCATCAAGGATTGGTATGCTAAGTTTAGACGTGGTGAAATGAGCACCGAAGACGGTGAACTCAGTGGACGCCCAAAAGAGGTTGTTACCGACGAAAACATTAAAAAAATCCACAAAATGATTTTGAATGACCGCAAATTGAAATTGAATGAAATAGCAGACACTCTAAAGATATCAACTGAACGTGTACGAATCTTTGGGTATGAGAAAGCTCTGTGCAAAGTGGGTTCAAAAGCTCTTTTTTGACCAAAAACAACGACGAGTTGATGATTCGGAGCAGTGTTTGAAGATGATCAAGCGTAATAAACCCGAGTTTTTGCGTCGATATGTGATAATGGATGAAACATGGCTCCATCATTTCACTCCGAAGTCCAATCGACAGTCATCCGAGTGGACTGCGCACGATGAACCCGCTCCAAAGTGTGGGAAAACGCAACGGTCTGCTGGCAAGGTTATGGCGTCTGTATTTTGGGATGTGCATGGAATAATTTTCATTGACTACCTTGAAAAAGGAAGGACCATCAACAGCGACTATTACACAGCGTTATTGGACCGTTTGAAGGACGAAATCGCCGAAAAACGGCCGCATTTGAAGAAAAAGAAAGTGCTGCTTCACCAAGACAATGCACCGTGTCACAAGTCAGTGAAAACGATGGCAAAAATCAATGAATTGGGCTTCGAATTGCTTCCTCATCCACCGTATTCTCCAGATCTGGCCCCCAGAGACCATTTCCTGTTCTCAGATCTCAAAAGAATGCTCGCTGGGAAGAAATTTTCGTCGAATGAAGAGATGATCGCCGAAACTGAGGCATATTTTGAAGCAAAGGACAAATCGTACTACAAAAATGGTATTCAAAAGTTGGAGGGTCGCTATAATCAGTGTATCACCCTTGAAGGGAATTATGTTGAATAAAAAAAACTAATTTTGCCAAAAAAATGTGTTTTACTATGGTAGGTCGGGGACTTTTTAATTGACCTGGTAGATTAACAGGAGCACGGAAAAATGAAAAAAAAAAAAAAAAAATCATACTTAGCGAAAAACGTCTTTATATTGAATAAAGCGAATATGAATCATATTTACAGAAGCTAAAGATGTATTCTTTGTATACAATAAAAGTACGCTTCAAGTTTTAATACAATTTCCTTTTTGACATGTAGCACCATGTGCCAGTTGTCACTCGTGATAAGAGTTGCAAATAAGATTCACCTTCAACAGGTTATATCGATCAAATTCACCAATATTTACTTACATTTTTTCGCATTTTACAAATTATGCCTAACATTTAAACACCAGTGTACTTACCTGTTCATTATTATTTAACACTTAAAGTACGATTTGCCCATTTTAATTGACAGTTATTTATTGCGCTAAAATCTTAAGTTTATTCTTGCGCTTTAGTGAAAGAAAGAAATCATGTATATCCTTAATCAATTAAGGAAATATTTTACAGCTTTAGTTTTACTTTTAATAAAATAAATCCATGGAATTACAACATTTCTTTAATAGTGTAAACCTTTTATAAATCTGTTTTTCTTGATTATTTAATTAAGGGGATACTTTCAATCGCCTTTAAATGACACGGCATGTTTTTTTAACTAATTAAGTTTATTGATGCTTATTAGTAAGCATTACAGTTATTTATAATGGAGGAATATCAACACCTCTCATTCAGCAATTAAGTTTTATTCAATACTGTCTCGAACGAATCACGTCTTCACGTTCTCACTTCGGTTGTCGGGCTGCGCTCGCTGCTTCGACTGGCCCCCTCCACTTGCATTGTTTCCTCTTTTCTCCAACGCTCTGGCCAAGGGGAAGTAGAGAATCCTTTCCCTCATCTGGACACTTGCAGTCATCGGTTTCCGACCTCTGGATGGGGGAAAGGGAACCATTCCTGTGGTCACGCTTTGTCCGCACCAAATAAGGAATTGGAGAGGCCAACACAACTCCCAGATTAAGATAAGGGAAAATAATAATTAAAAAAAAACACCCATTTAAAGCAAATAAAAAATAAAATAATGCATGCATATAATAAATATACTCAAATGTTCAAAACACAATGAAAATTATATTCGAAGTCTACTTACGAAAAATGCAGTAAACTTAAAATTTTTAAACATTTATCAAATTTGGAATTTTGATACCAAGTAACAAATTCATGTCCAAAACAACCTAAAGCGACAAATTCTGTTCTATAACATAAAAAGTTCATAAGAAAAAAGTTGTTGAATAATTATATCCAACGCAAGATTTCTTGAATAATTTTATTTAGAATTCAGGGAACAGCCTTTGACTGTAATAATAAGTTAATTCAAATTTTTTGTACGAAAAATATCGAATTAATAGATTTCCGGATTAAAAAATTTTGAAAAAATAAAAGAAAATATTCAAAACACCATTTCTGTGAAACGGGGTATCAAATCAAAAATTAGAAGGTATTTTTTTTAAAAAAAAATACGGGGAGAAAAGATACCGCCTTAAAGAGGGTGTTTCATAACTTCCTCAGAATTTGCTCTACATTTTTTTTTTATTTATTTACTGGTAACAGAAACTAACTTAAAAAAAGAAATAAAAGTCTGCAATGCTATACTTTTTCCATTGCTCTTTTGTCATCTTTCTTCCGAATTGAATATACCCAATAATTTTTTAATTTAAAATTGCTTAATAGTTTTTTCGTAACATCATACTCGGAATTACTATGTAATAAATTATTTTTCTCCTTGTGAAATAATCCTATCATTCTTACGAAAACTATTTCATTAGCTATCCGTACATTCAACTATCAACCATTGATTCAAGATTTTTCTGAGAATGTGAATGCCTTCTGAATCCTTTGCCAAGAAAAGGCTTATTAAAAAAATAAATGCGTGAATAGTCATTTTTATCTTGCGGGGGTACAACTCGGAAGTTAACGTTTGACGTCAGTCAACCTTCGTTTGTGATGAGTCTGTAAATACCTTTCTTCATGAAGTTAAATATGAAGTTTGTTTAGAAAGACTCCAACTGGAATAACCAAATGAGAAATCCTACATTACAATGCAATGTTTCCTTTAAATTGCTGTACATGTATACTTATTTAAAAAAGGCATTCACATACTTTACACATTCGAGAAAAATCTTTTTTTTTTCTATTCTTTCATCACAACTTATTTATAACAAGTTCTATTTTTCGTAAATGTTGGAACATTTCAAGCATTTTTCAAAATTACTTCAAAGCGTGATTTGTTCTGATGACTTTCGTTATTTAATCTATGTATCCTTTTGCTGTTAGCTATATATTCAGTGAACGTTTAATTTGCAAACTGAGAAGTCCGAAATATTTCTTCGTGTTAAAAGAATTTCGTGCAAACAGATGCGTATGAAAAAAATACTCTTATATTTTCGATGTAGCAAAATTTTATTAATTATTACAACTAAATTTTTTACATTTTTAGGTACATGAATTGAAAGCTTATGGTTACGAGTGTATATATATATATATATATATATATATATATATATATATATATAATATTGTAACACAACGTATTAGATACACTTCTTACTTTTCAAATAATATTAAATTTCAAAAGAAAAAAAAACATAAAATGCTAAAAATGATAGAAAAAATCTGATTTTTTTTGCAGTGTCTTTTTCAGCATCAAAAAGGTAACACATTTTTCGATATCATCCATAATTTTATTCAAATTATTAAGTTAAGTAATTTTTGTTTCATGTTAAAAGAATTTTTAAAAAATACAAAGTATTATGTCAAGACAATAGTATATTTCATGTTAACCGATTTTTCTTGTTAGGCATTTTCGTGATAAATGTTTTTCGATGTATGCAGTTTTATATAACTATTTTTTCGATTACTTAATGGCTATTTTTAGACAATTAAAATTATTATATGTGAAAAATAAATAATAAAAAAATTCCTGACATCATGTAAGGTGAAAATAATTTATTTGGTCAAAATATTTTTTGAGTTCTTCAATTAGCGAATTACAAATTATCATTTGGCAGGGAAAATGCCAGTACAATTTTAAAACGCTGTTATTTAAATTAATTTAAGGAAAAACTTTGGAACTTTTTAATATTAATTACATATATTCAAGCATATATATTGATTTCATGCTAGATATACGTGATAATCTATCGAAATATCTTCCTTCCATGTACATGAATACATTTTTAACTGAACTTTGAAATGAAACTTAAATGAAAAAATTGTGTTGCATGTTTTGTTTTTCGTACATCATTCATTTCATCCACATGTTCTTACGAATATTTTGACATTAAATTTCTCGCTTGATGATTTTATTTTACTTAGTTCTGAAAATTGGCAAAAGAGAAACAATGATTCGAAAATCTTTTGAAGAGTATGTAGCATAAACGTATTTTCCTTCAACTATTCTTTTGAGATACTCTTCATCTGATTTCAGAACCTAGGCTTGTGAATAAGCCATGACTTATAAACATTAACATTATTATACATATAGAAGTGTTGAATGGAAGGAGGATCAGATAGCGAGATTGGACGTGTTTAAATGCTCTGAGGAGTTTAAAAGCTTTTGAGCATATTGTGCACACAAGATGCCAAAAGTTGGAATGATCATCAGTTAGCTGTTATTGGACTTGATAATAGTGTACTCTGATCTTCTTTTGCGGCCGCGGTAGCTTGGTGGTCATGGTCCCTGATTCGCGGCCGGCGTTGTTTCTGTCGAGTAGTAGGTTTGAGCCTTGATTCCCCTGAAGATCCAAGTGTTGCCGTTAAAATTGGTTGAGGCTCTATGTCCTCCTGTTGGCATTTGGAGAGATCCCAGCTCAAGTGTCGTCCGTCCTCTTCAATTGATCGAGGTTCAAAATTACGAGAACCGTCACCAATAATTAATTTAAATTTGTATTCCAATTCATGTTTCATTACCCGCTTCTTAACCGGTCACGGCCTCTTCATTTGTAATTTAAATCGCTTTAATGTAAAAAATACAAATTATGTTCATGTTGCTATGTTGGAGATGCTGACACTATGTTTTCTCTAGCCCTTTTACCAAAAGTTTTCATTTAAATTATCCTTTTGATGACGCAAAGCCTATATGGCTGAAGTCGGTGTGTGTGTGAAAATCCCAGTTTACATTTTAAGTTTAAATCATGTATTCTTATTGCTCAACATATTTCTTAATTGTTTCATTTTTGATTACATTTCTGAATATTTCAATTTTCTTTATTGCGTGTTTATAATTGTATACCTTATATATATGTATATATTTTTGTCTCATACTTCCTTTTTAGTTCACGAGTTTGCCGTTTGTATTGTGACTTTTAGCCTATTATACGTCACCTGTTACAGACATTATTTCTGCGAGTAAATTCGACTGTTAATTTTCTATTCTTGTCTCGTACATTTCCTGCTCGCATTGTACTCTATAAGCTTTTATCTACCTTTGTATTTTGCGATTATGTAATATCTTATATTATCTGTTCCATGAACTGTTATATCCTAACCTTTCTCGATGAAAGTTTTTTATTTGCTTATATATGTTGCGGGTGATTGTCCCTCGGGTGGCCGGTTTGTAGCTCTAAACCCTTTTGGGTAAGCACGACTTCTTGGGAATTCAGCCAAAATTCTCGTGTTGTATCTAAGTGCGACCTTATTAAAACTATCGAATAAAATATAATCCACGTTTGCAGTTATTGAGATCAAAAGAATTTTCAATTAATCTTTGGTTGAGGAATCGTGATAGTTTTCGCTCCACTTTCGTAATAATCAATGATTTTTGGATCATTCTAAGAAAAGAATAAAAATCAGCTTGATTTTCCTTGCTGACTATTCCTCTTGTAATATTTTAATGAATCTCAACGCATAAATCGTTAGTAGAGAAGCCGAGTCATCACATGTACTATTATGAAGTTCTGATCTAAAAAAAAAACTCGAAGGAGAATTTTTCATGTACAGGATGTTTCGAAACTCATTGTCAAAAATTTAAGGAGTGATAGACAATATCTAAATATAAGTGATTTTCACCATATAATGCATAGGCGGAGAGAAAGCGGTGAACAGTTAGACAGCGCTGTAATGGAAAGCATAAAGCGCGAGTTTTCTTACGTATCGTCATTTCTACCTTGGATTTCAGGAGGAATGGCGGTGAACAGAAATCAGGAAAAGTCAGATTTGCATATTATGTATGGTCTTGCAAATGGGAATGCTCTGAAAGCCGAAAGACTCTACAGGCAGCGTTTGCCGAGAAGACACGTGTCAGACAGAGAAATATTCGGTGCCTGTGTGTGGGATCATTTGTCACCAGCATGCATGATACAGGGCGTAGCAGGAGTGTGCAGACGCCACAAGTTGAAGAGGACATTCTGAAAAGAGTGGAAGATCGACCGAATATTAGCATGCAAGTGATTTCCCGTGCCTTAAATGTGCCTCACTTAACTGTTTGGCGAATGCTACAGGACGACGGATTACTCCCCTATCATTTACAGAAAGTGCAGCCTGCGTTTCATGCGTTTCATGTCGAGTTTGCATGTTGGTTTTTGCAACAGCTATCAGCGCAACCTGATTCTAATGCACATGTGTTATTCACAGATGAATGCACCTTTACTAGTGAAGGCATTTCGAATACGAACACCTTCACGTGTGGGCATCTAGAAATCAGTACGACACATGTCCTCATGCGTATCAGAAGCGTTTTCATCTTAAATGGTAGCGCTGGAATTGTGGACCATTTGATCGGCGCATGCCTTCTGTCATTCCCACTGGACGGCAGAACGTACCTCGCATTTTTTACAAGACGTATTGCCAGAGTTACTTCAACATGTTGTAGTCATTATACAAGCACGTATCTGGTTCCAGAACGACGGAGAACTATCCCATTTCAGCTTGAAAGTGAGGAGTGCTTTAGACGCTAAATTCACAGGGAGAGTGATTGTTAGGAGTGGGCCCACATCTTGGCCAGTACGCTCATCTGATCTCTCCTGTCTGGACTTTTTCCTATGGGGTCATTAGAAAAATCTCGTCTACGAAAGCCCCATCGACTCCGAAGAGGACTCAGTTGCCAGGATTTCTGTTGCTAACGGCCCCTTATGTGAAATGCCGGATGTGTTTCAAAAAGTGTGCCGCTCTTTACATACCAGGTGTAACGCCTGCATTGCCACATGCGGGGGCTCTTTTGAGTAGTTTCAGTAATTTTGCTGCACATACTGGCAATAAAATTGTTTATTACCTCCTATATCCGTTTGAAGTTTCGTTCTTTTATGTGACTGTAACAGTTCTAGCGTTTCACCTTGTTTGCTCTCCGCCTATGCATTGTATGGCGAAAATTACTTGTTTAGATGTTTTCTATCACCCCTTAAATTTTTACCCATGAGTTTCGAAACACTCTGTATATATTTTAAGGAATCTTTTTGAAAGAAGTGATCATAAAAAATATAATAAATTGAAATTAATTTTTTCCGAGTTCTTTACTTCCTAATTTATAGACATCATGTTAAACTTCATTTTAAGCACATATTCGCAATAATAGCCCTAATTTATTACGAGTAGGATAGGATAAGGTATAGATTTTATACTTTTTCTTTCAGTTTTTGGCACACAAGAATAAAAAGTACTACTATTCATACTGGTATATGAGGTGTAGCCTTCTTTGAACTAACTTAAAATGTTTCCGAGTTCGTAATATGTTAAGCTCTCACAGAAGACCGGATTAAGAACTAAGTAGTTTTTTTATTTTATTTACGAAGACATAGTACGGTGTGAGCAACTTTTGTATTTAAATATTTAAAAGAAAGGTTTTTATTTGCCGTACTTGAATACATAAAATTTGCATTTCAGAAAAAAAAAAAGAACATTTTTAAATAAATGATTTGTTAAAACTTAATTTTTTTTCAAAATATTTCAACATTTTAAAAAAATTTCTGCCACTTCTACAAACTTTAATATTTTTAAATAATTTTTTTTTCAATTTCCTAGAAGTGTTTCTCATAATTTTGCACATGGGTTTGGTTGTACTAGTATTGCTTATAGTTTTACACATTTTTACCTATCAAGAAATTATGAAAAACTGTAAAAATCAGGTATATCTAATTTTGTGGATTTTTTAAAAGAGAACTATTTATCTATATAAATCCTTATTCCATATACTTAATTATCAAACATGTTATACAAAACAACTGGAAAATGTTTCAAATTATCTTAGCATTTTTAAGTACATGACCGTCATGAAAAACAAAAAGCAGAGAAACAGCAGCTTAAAGTTTTAAAAATCTATTAAATGACTTAGCACACTGTTAAATAATATTTAAGGCGACATTATACCAGCAAAACACAATTTTTGATCAAAACATCGATTTTTAACAATTTTTGTTCTCATATTAAAATTCAATCTATCTTTATAATCTGTTGAATTTTGTTTTGATCTTATTTAGAAAATGAGTTTTTTTAACAACTGTTTTAATATTACTTGATCGTAAATTTCTCTGACCGGAAAGGCTCTGAAAATGAGCATTATATATATATATATATATATATATATATATAACATTACAGATCACAATCTCTGAGACTCAAACCAGATCGTAGTAAAACCAGCAATCCAGAAGTCTTTTCTTTAGAGTACTAACCTTTGCTTAGAAACGTGCTTTCAAAATTTTAAGTCGATCGGACCAGAAACAGCTGAGTTATCGATGGAGTAAAGTCGTTTTGTAGTTTGTTTAAAATGGGAAAACCGAGTTTCGTGTTCTATTAAACATTACTTTTACCGGGTAAAACACCGTGCAAGGAAACAATGGATTGAAAATGTTACCTGACTCTGTCCATCAAAAGCAACGGATTTGTCGGTGGTCGTTGAGTTTAAACGTGATCGATTACCAAATGACGTGGAACGCTCTGCAGATCTGTGGAAGCCGCGTTACAGCGGAAAAATGGAGTGAAGTGACAAAATTATAATGAAAGATCGTAAAGTGAAGCCTGCAGATTGCTGAGATGACAGATATCATATGGCGATTACTTATCCTTCAGAAAATTATACAGTGGTTTTTCCAAGTGGTACGCGATTGCTTTGAACAAAAAAAAACAGCAACGAGTCAGATGATCCAGAAAGCTGTTTATCGCTATTTACTCGCAGCCGCAAGATTTTGCGTCGTTACGTGACCATGGATTCCAAACATGGATCGTTACACCCAGAGTCGAAGCGGCAGGGCGCACAAGTTGGCGAAAGCTGTCCGAAGGTCTCGAAATGCAGCAGTCAGGGGCTGGTGTCACGGCGGGTTTTTTGGGATACGCATGGCGTGGATTTTCATTGACTACCCCGGAAAAAGGTAACTGATCAACAGCAGACATTATATTAATCGCTGGGTGGTTTGAAGGAGGAAATCGCAAAAAAAAAAACGACTCGCATATGCAGAGAAAAAAAAAACTTTTTTTTCACCAAGATAATGTGACCGCCACAAGTCGATGAAAACAATGGCAAAATTGAACGAATTACTTTTGATCTGTTTCCACCCCATACTCGCTAGACGTTAGTCTCAGTGACTACTGGCTTTGTTGATCTTAAAAAATGTCTGAAAAAAGATTTGCCTGTCGAGGAGTGTCACGCTGAACTGAAGTTTATTTCTGAAGCGAAAGATAATTTTATAAACATGGTATTGAAAAATTGGAAAAGCGTTGGAACGATTGTATCACCCTAAAAGGTGATTATGTTGATGAATAAAAAAAAATTTTGCAAAAAAAATGTTGTTTTCAATGTTTGTCTCGGGACTTATTGATCCTTGTGTTATATATACATATGTGTTTCAAATACTTATACATATAGTAGATAATTCTTGAGATTTTATACTGAATAAAATATTTTTTTAATATTGCAATAAAAAAATTTCAATGACTTATTAAAGAAAATTTCAGTGTTCAGAACTCGAACTACCATGGCTTCTTACATAAGAATTATATTTAAAAAAATAATCGTCTATTCTCTAGATACCGTTATATTCTGTATTATTCAATTTAAAAAAAGGTCGATATATTTGTTTTCTTTTGAATTATCTGTTTTGGAAAGTCCTAATTTTTGCACATATTTGTATAAAATGCTCTTTTGAAAGAAAAAATATACATTAACAAAACTTTTCTTGGGTGTTTTTCTAATTTTGAAGCCACATAAGATCATAAAATATGCATTTGTAGGTAAAATTTACGTTAATTCAAATAATTTTCTTCGAAGGCGTACTGTTGACGTAAATAACTCTAAATCAAGTAGAAATTGCTGTGAATTCTTGTACAGGTATTTAGAAGAGTCACACAATTAAAATAAGGTAATAAAATGTTTTTTGATCATTTTAGGGTTGTGTCCCCTTAACACAACGCATATGGATATATATCGCCATGAACTTACGCGAGTAAAGGACAGAACTATATAAAATACACACTTTACAAGACCCGCTCCCTTGTAACAGACCACAAAAAAACATAGAAGTACGTTTATTGCATTCAATGTGGTAAATAATTAATTTTTATAATCGCAGATTGAGAAGTATACAGAGCAAACTTCAGCTTCAAATAAACATAATAAACAAATCGAAAGAGAAGGCAATTTGTGTGTAACTAAGAATTAACGAAGCTAGAAAATTATCCTGAGTCTAAATTAGACGTATTCCAAATTAAATCACTCAACTGTAGTAGTATTTTTGGTATCTTCTTTATAAGAGGAAGTACACAAAATCCAGAACATAAATCTCATCTCGCCTCTTCACTAATATGCGTACGCCGTTACATTGGAAATGCAGTTCACTTCAATTCTTAGCACATCTACTTTTACGATTTACGAGTAATGAGAAAAAGAGCAAGCCTCAAAGGATTTCTTCAAATTTGAAGCATTTAAAAATGTTGCATCATCAGGATTTCATCCCAGCACATTGAAATCCGTACACGTAATTCATCAAAAATTTACACATAACTACACATAAAATAAACTAGTAGCTTTGAGCTCTAACGCTCTTTGGATTTCTTTCCTATTGCGTTTGAAATTAAAATCTCTTCCAATAAAGTGAAACGTGACTTATTTAAATTAGATTTAAATTACGAAGTGTAATAAATAGATTTAATTAGAGAGAAATATAATCTGTGAAGAATTTAATTTTATGATTGGGAGTTGGTTAGTTAGGCAGTTGGAGATTAGTTAGTGATAAAACTAGTGAAAGTCAGATGTCTGAACCAAGTCGTTCGTTATCTAAGAAGCTGAAGGGTCGAATTCTCTATTCCGGTTTGTTTACTCACTCGAACTCGAGTGTGTTGGTAAGAAATTGAATTAAATTTGTATTCCAAACGATAATTCAGTCTCGATTAGATAAAGTGGTCTCAGAGCGAGTCGATTGTCATTTAAATTTGAAGTATTCGTAACTTGAATAAAAATAAATTAATTTGGTTTTCAAATGTCCTTCGCTTCTCCAGACTGTGTAATTTAGGGTCAATATTATTAAACTTATACTGGAAAGGGAATACAGTCGTATTATCTAAGCATTCTAATTTTTTTTTTTTATCTGATCATGTATAATCTTCAATTCCTTCGTGCACCAACCATAAAGACTCGAGAGACCAGCTTAAAATAGCTCTATGTGGTTGTTTATTATCGTCATACTGAGAAGCAACCCGGAGGCTATTGGTGATGGATCTTGTAAATTTGAACCTCGATCAAGTGACGAGGACGACATCTGAGTTGGCACCTCCCCCTCTAAACTTCCACACCACGTCAAAGGGAGGACGAGAAACATTGTCAGATTTAACGGGCATAAACCCCTCTACATGGGGTTAACTTACATTAACCCCTCCAGATCGTAAGTGGTATCAAGCCTCAAACCCGCGACTCAATGAAAATCATTGGCCACGAGTCCACTAGGCCAGAGGTCTTTACCCTAGGTTCCCTGGAACTGTGACAAGAATTCCGCAAGTGATCACTATTTACTTAATCAAAGCGCCATAATATTAATATTTTTTGAAAGATCAAATTCTTAAAAGCAGTTTGCTTGAAAAATAAGTATAAATAAATATTTTATAGATAAAATAAAATCTTAAAATTCGAAAAAGTCACGTGCTTCAAATACATTAATCGAGACACTTTAGGTTATATATTAGTCTCCGTTCTTTGACTCAGTCGATATATCTCAAATTGATATATCGACTGATACTCAGTTAAAACCAAAATTTAGTCACGTTGATAGTATGTATTTTTGTATTGACATTAGAAAAGAATATCCTGAAATTACCAAAAGAGCTGTGAAACATCTAATGTCATTTGTTTCAACCTATATATCCGAAAACTCTTTCTCTTTATACGCTGTGACAAAAGCAAAATACAGAAACACATTGGATGCTGAAAAGGACATTAAATTGCAGATTTCAACTATTATTCCAGACGTAAAAATACTTTGCAATAAAAAACAATTACAGCCAAGTTATTAAAAAATCTTTTTATTAATTTGTTATAATTTAAAATATTTTGTTGCTTTTGTTTATTATTCATAGAATATATTTTCGAAAACCAAAAAACGCCATTAGCTACCTTTCCATTCATTATCTTATTAAGATGTTTGCGTTGTGATAAAATAAAGATGCAATAATAATTTTGTAAATTTGAGTAATAAAGCTTTGATATCCTATTTTTTCTGCTCTTTGAGCAAGAGGTTCTTTCAAGAAAACGGTAAGCTCAAACGGTTCTCCTAAGTGTAAAGGGTTGAATACCCCTGCAATAGGCTGCCGTGATCACATAATAGCTCTAAACCTTAGCTGAGTAAGCTTGATTTCCAGGGATAGTCAAGCTATAAAAGTGTTCCAGTAAGACGTGCTAGTCTTTAGTATGAGTTGTTGCGGCCACGGTAGCCGAATGGTCATGACCCAAGCGTTGTTTTCATGGGATCGTGAATACGAAATCTAATTCCACTTGATCCACTGTGTAGCGAGTTGATACACGTTAAATCTGTAGATGTTTCAAGTCCTCGTGTTGGCGTGGTGTAGAAATTTGGAGAAAGAGGTGCCAGCTCAGGTATCGTCCTCTTCATTTGACCGATGTTAAAAAATTTGAGGTCACTCGCCACTAGCCCTCGTGTTGCTTCAAAGTGCGACGTTAATAATCAATCAATCAATGCCGAATTACGTCTTAGAGGAGATATACATATTTGCAATTGGCTTGAACTGTAGCAGTGAAAAGCGATTTTTGCGTGGGTGCCCCGTATATGAATCATTGAAATTGTAACTGCCGCCCTTCATTATTTAACTATACAGACATTATAAAGTTCAGTTAAATAGTCAATAAGGTCACAAATCCAACTGAAGAGACTTGAGGAAAAAATACGCAACACTATTTATTTACTATCCAAACCAAATACGCAAGGTCTCTCTCTCTCTCTCTCAAATCCTTCGTAATTCACTTTAATCCTAGATTATAGTTAAATCTAGGAGAAAGTGAATTGCTAAGGATTAATCTTAGCCCACCAAATCACGCGTTCCGATTTAAACAGTTCTTGCTTTAAGCGGGTTCAAATCATTATTACTCTAACCAGGAGTCACTTCTGAACACTTTTACCAAAAAACAAAAACAAAAAATGATTGATTATAATAGTTCACTTTAATTAACACACAAAAAATCTATCAGTTTCTCGTTATCAGATATCTCCCTTTTTATTCCTTTCAGTTCCATTTCGCTTATATATTACTATCCTTACTCTTCTTATCTTCCTCTAATTTGCCTAATCCCTTTTCACTTGGTCAGAAAGGAGTTGAAATTTTATGCAACTCTAATTGCAGAATGTCACCAAGGTTAGTGAAGAGAAAAACACGAATAGCCCAAAGTCACAAAATGTATTTAAATAATAGTTTATAAAAGAACGCGCGTGTGTATGTGCATTGATTTTAAATACTTATAACAAAAAAATAACAACATTTAAAAATATATCTATGAATGAATTTAAGAATTATGTTTTGAGAAAAAGTAAGTGTATAAATGTAGGAGATAAGATCATATTATGTGAAAAATTAGAACAATGCCTTGTAAGTCGAAGAGTCTCAAATTCGGTGCTCTATATCACCAAAGACTCATTTGGAACAGTGAGGAAGTACTATCACATTCTGAGGCCTTATACTCAATATTTGATCATAGCTCAACATTTCGGGATTATTTGTCAAAAGTGTTGCTCTAATGCTGTATTAAATTAAAAAGAAACAAAATAATTTGATTCATTAGAAGAAAAACTTTCTTTCTTACGATTTTAGTTCAGATAAGGTTTTATACTATTAAGGTTCGCAGCCGCAGTAGTTGAGTGATCATGGCCGTGAGCTCATAGCCGTCGAGTCGTGGTTTCGAGACCTGATTCTACTGATGATTCATTAAGTAGCGGGGCTGGTGCACGTTAAATCTGTCTATGTTTCATACCCTCGCGTTGGAAATAAGAATGTTTTTATTAACATCCAACTAAAAGCAACTTTCACACCACTCCAACTGGAGGACTTTGGGCCTTGACAGATTTAACGTGCATCAGCCCCGGCTACATGGTGTGTGTCCTCGCGTTGGGATGTCACGGAAATTAGAAAAAGGAGGTGCCAGTTCAGGTGTCATTCTTGTCACGTGACAGAAGTTCAAAATTACGAGGTCTGTCGCCATTAGTTGTCGTGTTACTTCTATGTGAGACGTTAACAAGCAACCAATAAAAAAAAGTCAATACAATTAAGGCTCATTTTACAATAGCCGGATTAACGTTTTGTAACTATTGTAAGTTAAGTTTTTACATATCAATGTTTACTTATGTCCTCTCTGATTTTCGGAAACAATAATAGCTCGTTAACAAGTGTTCAGAATATTCCTGCAGAAATTTAAGTACTTTGACCCCTACTGAATGCAAATCATCTTCTAAAAGGGGCTATATCCTTTGTTGCTCTATATCCCAAAAAAAACTAATCAATCAAATATGTTATGATATTTTAACAACATAAAATAAAGCTCTTTAAAGTGGAATAGTCTTAACAATATAAAAAACTAAAATTTCTCTGAGACTGGAAGACTGTAGTAAAAATAAATAAATAAATAAAATTTAACATTAAAAGGTTACATTCTCAATGTCAACAATGACAGATCGCTCAACGGCATGATGAAACTGAGGCAACACGAATATAAAGAAAAAATCCCTTTAATGAAGGAAATACTCAGAGCTAGACGTTGCAAGAGATAAATTCGCTATTTAAAGAATAACAAATAAAGAAGATATGCAGTTTTTTTTTCTTCTGGTGACGTTGCATACATTCCTGTTAAAATGTAATATTAGATAAATAAAATAAGTTACCAAGGTACTTTCTTATGGGGGTTGTATAGTGGGTAAAGAGACTGATAGATTTGCTTGGGGAAGACTATATTTATTTCTAAGGATGAACAGAGAGAAATTTGGTAAGTACAGAAATTTAGTTTTAATTAGTCTCGCACATTATGAGTATTGCTCATAACGTTGTCTATCATATCTTCTATATCAGTCTGCTCTTAGTCTTATCAAATGATAAGGATGACACTTGAATGAACCCTCTCTTTTTCGAAAACTCTATTATCTCTTCAGAACATCGTAGCCCAGTTGAACATAACGAGAGGAAGCCCTTTTATTAATTAAATAGTTCTTATAACTACTATGAATTCAATAAACATGTTTTCGGGCAATATATCAAATACTTCGAAGGGTGGGTTTTTTTGTTATTAACGTCGCACTAGAAGCAACACGTGGGCTATTGGCGACGGACCTCGTAATTTTGAACATCGGTCGGGTGACGAGGACGACACCTGAGCTTACATCCCCCTCTCCTTACTTCCTTAGCATACTAACGGGAGGACTTTGAGCCTCGACAGATTTAACATGCATCAGCCCCGGCACGGCGGCTCTTTTGTGGCATCAAGGCTCGATCCCACGACTCGACGAAAATCGCCTGCCTTGAGTCCGCGACCATGACCATTAGACTACCGTGGCCTATCAAACACTTCGAATCTTTTATTTAAAAAGATTGTTACGATTACTAATTGGTGTGTAGATTAGATAAGTCTCAATCCTTTGCATGATGATGGAAATTTCCATCATAACATTTAGTGAACAAAAAGTTGTAATCAAAACAGGTGTACTTTAAATAGGTTGTTACTGGCAACTCTTTTCACGACTATTGCGTAATAAGGAACGTAGCTGTCAAAAAAAATCAAATGTCATAATCATTATAGTGGTTTTGAACTTGTCATTCCGCTGTTTGTTGTGGTTGGAAGAAACATGCGTTTTCTTCAATATTTTTTATAACTAATATGAGACATTTTTTGCTAATAAAAGCGATAATGAGTGGGGGAAAAAAGGTTTGTTTCTTGTGTTTCTGTTATTTTCTGTGCAATTTGTATTGAATACACCAAATGATCTTCCCAAAACCATGTGTCAGAAATCGGCATCACTATGCAGTTGTTTTACTTCTAATGTATGACGAAAATATTTTTTTACTATATGTTTATTTTATGTTATTTTTGTAGAGAAAATTAGAAGAGCGGGACATTGAAGATTACTTGGATCAGTTAGAAGGCGGTTGGTAATCAGAAGATGGCCTTGATGACGAAAATTCTAATGAAGAGTACCGTGATGCAGATCAAACTATAAGAGTGTTGCAAGAGGAGAATGACGATGATGATGTGGTAGATGAGAAACTGCTGACCCTGATTCTCCTCTTGTAGAAGAGGACACTATATTTTGTACTGAGCTTAACATGTAAATTTGCATGATGATGGAGATATTTCCATCATACTATTTTTTAATCATTTTATATTATATTTATACTGGGATTTTTTTTAAACATTTTTCCTATAATCTAGAGCATGAGTTATATCACCCTGATTTATTTCACACAAAAAAAAAGAAGAAAAAATTATATAAAGAAGGGTTAATATCAAAAGCAATATAATTATCTCAAAGCTATTAAGCAAAGGAAGGGGGTGCATTTCCTTTAATTTATTCATGCATTAATTTTTACTAATTTTGGAGTAGATGTATTTTATAAAATACTATACTTCATTATTACGTCTTCGCTTTTAATATTGGAAGTATTAGCCTTATTGATAAACATCCCAAAATGGATTTTCTGAGAAGCGTTTTGAAAAAAAAAAAAAAAAAAGCGTATAAAATCGTTAAAATAGGAAGGCTTTTATTAGACTAAAATAATTTTCAAAAATGAAATACATTGCTTGGTATGTAAGAAATGAATTCATCGCTTAATTTTGTTTGCTTTATAGAATGTTTTTCAATTATTCAAATGAGAATTAAAGTATAGATAATGAACTATTTTTATGGATATATAGAACTAAATCGTACCTCTATTTTATATAATGTTTTAATTGTCTTTCTTCCTTTTCTATTAGGATTCATGAAGATATCAACTTGGAACTTTTTTTTTTTTCAAATTTTTCTGTTCATGTTAGTTAAAAAACGTTTATGTTTTGTCAATCCTGAAAGCGGTTTATTTTTCTAATTTCATTTTAATTCTCCATTTTAAAGTGAATAATTCCTAAATCTTACGATTTCTTCTTTACTATTCCTAAATTTTACGATTTCTGTATGATTTCTTCTTTAATATTCCTATATTTTATGATTCCTAGAGCATTATTTGACAAAATTCATGCAATTTATTCAGGAAAATGCTATCTAACAGAGAGTAATTATCAAGGCTTGCTTGAAATTTTTTCTCGCAAACTTCATAACCAACCGAATCAAATAATGAAAAAAAGACAGTTTTGATCATCTAAGATATATTTAGAACTATTTAATTTATGCTTAAGAACCTTTTTTTTTTACTTAGACCTGAAACGCGTTTTTGCTGCTATAAGATAGCATTACAAGTATAGAAATTCTAATTAATGGTTGCATTATCTTAAAATAGAAATACAAATAGCTTTATTATTCGAATGTTTTGCATATATATTAGTTCAAGTAAAGGCTCTCTTTTAGCAAACGATAAGGTAAATTTTGTTTTTATGAGTGGGGTCTTCAAGGCCATATTAACATCTATCATAACTCGGGTGAAATATTACCAGAAATCTTAAACTGTAAACAGCCTTTATCTAATCGATCAGGCATTGAAATTGATTTCTATTAAATTCCTTCAGAAGGCGCTGGCTACCGATTATTATTTTTAGAATTCACGCGTCAAATTAAGACCTAGCTTTGTGCGCAAGCGCCATCACCTCTAGCCCAGCACCTTGATGCTTCTTGTATCGAAAGCAATTCGATCGCATGCTCTGCAGAGAAAACTCTTTACAGGGAGAAAGCAAACATTCTCGAGATGATGGTTCCCTTCTTATGGTTCCTTTTGAATGGATTAGGTGAGTTCTGAAATGATTTTCACAAACTGTTGGTTTAAAAAAATAGCAGAGCACGTGCATGATGATTTTTTTTTCTTTCTATCGGCGGTATTTCAAATTTACTTTTTGATATCAATTGTAAAAAAGGAAAAATGAATTTTTCATTAAATGCTTAAAAATGAAATACTTTAGGAATTTTTGTTACGAAATGCAGTTTATGAGGAAGAACATAAATAAAAATATACAAGGCACACATAAATATCTTTAAATATTTGTTTTATTTAAGTTTGTCAGCATGTTTGTAAACATTGTCAATAAATAGCTGGTAAGTTTGTACAATGCATTGATTTAAAACTGATGAATACATTTTGCCATTTATTTAGTCAGTTTGATAGAGACTGGAATTATTTTTAATTGTACAATTACAAATTGTATTTTGAAAGGGAGTTTAAAAACATAAACTTATATTAAGATTAATCGAATACAAAGAAAATTAATAACAAATATTTGCAATTAATAAGAACATTTGACGCTTATTAATAGTCAGAAAAAACAAGTGATTAAGAATTATTTTTTGGTGCATTTATATTTATGTTATTAATCAATTTAGGATAAGATTAAAATAAAGATTTTATGGTTTTCTTACACTATAAAAATTCTTCTGTGCTCTTATGTAAATATAGTTTTTAAACTTCAAACATTTATTATAATATATATATACATAAATGACGTTAAAACAAAAACCTTATATAAGTTTAACTATGATGTTAACTTTTATTAAAAATATAATTCATTAAATGAAAAAAAAGACATTTTTTAAGTAAATTCTATCATGTTCCAAAATTAAGTACATGCAAGAATAAAAACGCACTTTTCAACAAGTAAAAGTACACTTAAAGATGATTGCAATGCAATGATAAGATAAATTCTGAGAATATCTTTAAACAAGCATTGTTGTCTTATCTAGAAATTTCTGAGGCTTCAAATACTTTAGTAAACAGGTTTATAGCTCTTTACTCTAAACACTGTTTAACTGTGTGAAATTATTATAGCATTATTATTATTTATTCCTTCAGGAATAATTAAATTATCTTATTTTTAAAAGTACAACTATTTTAAAATTCTAATCGATCGAGTTTTAATCAATAAGCAGAAACAGATAAAATTGTGTTAAATAAATCAAGTTAATAAAGTAGTTTATGCATTTAAAAGTTTTGTTAATAACTTAGAGTTGATGTTAAGTGGAAAGTTGAAAAAAATTGGCTATGATGAATATATACAAATCTTTTTTAAAACTTCGTTAAGATTCTTTGATATTTTCTGTTCTACAACAAACAGTGGAATTTCTTTAATTTATTAACAAATATTATACATAGCTCCTGATACAAGCAAAATACCATTACTTAATTTTATTTTTCTCATTATAATTATTTCATATTTCTTTAACCGTAAAGTATGATAATCACCTACACTTGCATGCAAAAATAGGAGATACAAAAAACTTCAGGAACACATTTATTTAAAAATACTTAAGAATTAAATAAAATAAAACAGTACATTAATGTAAAATTTTAATAGCTTGTGAACTTTATATCATTTATATCACACAACAAATACTTACTGATACGCCTCTTTGTAAAAAAAAAAAGTATACTTTTCTATTGAAGCATTTGAATTTTTTATTCCTTCTAAAGCAATAATTGTAAATAAATTTGATTTTCCGTTAGAAATAACCTTAAAAAATTATTGAAATGTTTTGTGAAGCATATCTAAAAGAAATCCTATCATAGAATAATCCTTTTAAATATTATAAGACATTTAAAAATGGACGCACTGACTCTTAAACGGCGAAGAGATTTAGTCATTCATCCACTCCATTCATCCATGTATTCATTCCAGGTGGTCAATCAACGAGTAAAAAACATCTTATAACTATCTCTCGTCTTGTTAGAAAAAAAATAATCTGAAGAAAAAATGAACAGTTTTGAATATTGTTACACTGCGATGACTTAGTGCTCTAATAATTTTAAAATATTCACGTAATATATTATCTTTTTAACAGTGCTAGTATTTTTTATTATCAAGACCTGGTAGTACCAGATATTCTTTTTATTTAAAAATCAAAATTTTCTGTGGCTATAAACGCTATAAAATATTTTGAAAAGTAAGTTTCTTCATATACATTAATTCGCTACATTTTCGTAATTAATAAAGCTTTGAAGAAAAGATGAGAAGTCAAATCAATCGCTTTGAAACATTTGAAGTACAGAGTAATTTTTAATTGTTTGCGTATAAATGGTGAACCAGAATGAAAATTTTTGAAAACTAATTATTTAAATTGAAATACAACAGAACTTCGTTAAGTTGAGGCCCATTGACTCGGATAACCTGATCGCTCTGAACGATTTTTTTTTTTTTTAATTTGTTAATGTGTCTGAAAATTTCCATAATATTTATTGTTACATCCACGCATTTAGAAACATTACTTCCTTTACTGAAATATTTTAACAACTAAGAATGTATTAAAGGAAAGTAGGGAAAGGGTTCCTTTACATATATTCTATATGAAGTCAATAAAATCTTAGTTGTACTTCTTATCGACAATGACAAATGGCGTACAATGCTACAATGGCTTAATGGAAAATGGAAAGAAAAAAAAAACACCTTTAAGGGCACTTTTATTGTTTACAAAACAGACTTCTTTATCTTCCATATGCATTTCGTCCCTACATCTCAAATACAACTTTCTACATATTGAGATGCTGACACGAAAGGTCGCTCTCCCATTGGCTGGCTGATAAAGTTAAGCCCCTCCCTCATAGATCTTATGGATGAAAAAACTTAAATTTTAGATACTCCCTTACCTTTAATCCTTTCTGAAATATTTCTTAAAACTTCATGCAACTTTTAATCTTAATAAAATTTCTAAATTCATAATGTAATTTTTAAACTACCACTCCCCCCCCACATTAATTTAAAACAAAATGCAGTCCTGGGCAAGTAAATGCCGAAGGACAACTCAAACAGTTTCTCACAAGATATAGAGACTAAGGGCCGGAAGGATCATGTGCTCCAATTAAAATTCGTTAACTTCATCTTCTGTATGTCTGATTCATATGCGATTTGTTCAATAAGAAGATTATTTTTTTAAGTACGCTTAATTTCATTTTTTCCATTCTCTAGTTAGCTCGGATTTTCGATATCTTGAACCGGCTCTAGTGCCAATTAATCCGACTTAACGAGGTTTTACTGAATTTCCAAATTCTATAAAATGATAAGAATTTTTAAAATGCTTTAGAAAATCATACAAAAATAGTAATAAAAATTTCTTAATGTTCAGAATATTCCAGAAAATACTGAAATGTTGTGGGGAAATTCCGAAATTCTATTCGATTATAATAGATTTCAAGTTTTATCTAGAAATTTCAAGACACCAATAGCATTCTTTGTGGAATGTTATGGAATATTTCGGGAGTTATTTACGACTGGAGAACATCATGCAGATACTGAACTGAGTGTAAATGACTCATAGTGCATGTATATTTTAATTGTTCAAATTTCAGATTAATACAAATATTAATTGAAATAAAGCATTCTAATATTTTACTTGAAAAATTAAATACATTTCTTTTAAAATATTAACTGATCGAGTTACAGTCTCGAGCCCAAGTATTAATATTATATTAATTAAACATTTTTATGTCACAGATATTATAACGAATTTGTCAGTAAAACCTTTTCGCGGCGGGTCCCTCAGTCACCGAAACTCTCTATCCGGACAGCGCGCTAACAGGATGCAAGGACTTATGAAAGCGGGTATTTTGCCCTGCTAAGCCTGACTTTCGAAAAAAGAATCTCACATAAATTAAATTTAAATTTCGCATCAAAATAAATAAAAACGAAACTAATTAATAATAACTAGAATGAATTATTAATTCCTTAATTGAATTAATTAGAAATAAATTCAATTAATTAAATATAAAAGGAATAAATTAGAAATAAATAAATGTATAATAAATTGAATTAATTAATTAAGTAAGAAAATTAATAATAAATAAATTGAATAAATAAACAAAAATTAATTAGTATAAATTAATCTTAGAAAATATTCTATTCAAACGTCATATGCATTACACCCGGCCATAGATTGAATTTAAAAGGTAATTCATATATGGCACACTTGGCCATGAGATAATATTTGCGTCCGATGTATACATAGCACACCCGACTCGAAAGGATTAACGGATTTGGCGAAAAAGAAGAGAAGAAGCATATTTCTGAAAGAAAATTCCTTTTATTTAAACTTTTAAATAAAATGTGATATGTCGTTAAACATAACTAATATGGGTTTAATAGTGAGCAATAATATTGCAATATCAATGTATGATTCTCTAATTTAAAGCAATTTTTTTACCATTTTTCCAAGAAAAGGTGCAAATAGACTGGCTACAGAATTTTTTTGATGCTATTTTAAGGTGATTTAATTACAAAAAAAAAAAAAAAAAAAAAAAAAAAAAAAAAAAATTGTAGCTAGGCTAATACTGAAAAATGCAATAATTGAAAATGAAAAAAAAAAATGTTTCCGTTAATATTATTGATTTCATTTTTAATTTCAATCCTAAAAATTCGAGAAGCGTAAAAAGGAAAATAACAAAAAATATATTAAGCAAAATGTTTAATCCCGTTTCAAAGATCATTAGCTGCTCCATAAAGATTTTTTCTGATAACCATTTATTTCCTGGACGATATTTATAAAGTTATTTACAAATATTTTAAAAATGATTTATTACTGAAGCAATGCTTGTACCACTTAAGTTCATAAAAGTGGTAATCCTGCTGCGAAGCGGTAGACGTGTGTCCACTCGCTTCCGTGGCTAAATCAGAAGAGCGATCATAGTTACATAACGATGACAGAGGATGCCAGATGTTTCATTTCACCTTTATGGCGAAAATGGAAAAGAAGAAAATTTTCCCTGCTTAGAATTTATATGCAAGGATTTCTTCAGATCACGTGGTATTAGATTTAGGGATCTTTAGGTATTTTATCTCCAGGAAAAATACCATCTAGTCCATGGAAGATTAATTATTCATATAAATTTTTTGTGCATGATCACATAAATTAAGAACTCAGAAGGATTTGTATCAGAAAATAAGATGAACATTCCACTAGAAGCGTGGAAATTTAAAAAATAAAATTAATTAAATTCTAAGAGAAATCATTATTATATATATATATATATATATATACATATATATATATACATATATATATATATATATATATATATATATATATATATATATATATATATATATATATATATATATATATATATATATATATACTGCTAGACTTTTTTTTTACTTAGGCATTTATTTTTCTTTCATTAAATAGAAAAATTATATTAATTTATTAGGCCTTCACCCCGAACAGCAGCTTAACATTCATTCCTTGTAAAAAGGGGTTGGTTTGGACGAGTAGAAATTTTTGACTGTTTGACTGACTTGCTTTTCAGAATTGAAGGTTTTACCATTCAAAAAGTTTTGTAAGGAGTGGTAGTCTATAGGGGCAAGATCCGGGGAGTATGGTGGATGCGGTAAACAGACCCTCCAGTATTAAGAACAAATTATTTAGTCTCTAAAAGAATAATGGTTTTGGAATTGACGAGTGCAAGAGGCTTTTCTTATATTTCTGTCACTCTGCAGCTGCTGAACGTATGTATCCGCAGTAATTGTTAAATTAGATTCGAGACACATCGACAATCTCACCATATACACAATAAAAAAAAAATCATGGATATTTGCTTTCGGATCTGGTATTAGTGGTTGATCTTTATCAAGCCATTGTTTTTAGCAGACGATATTGGTAAAGGTAACCCATTGTTCCTAGCTCGTTATAATCCTGTCTTTAAAAAGCTAATCATTTACACGTGAGAGCAGACTTGAGGCGATTAACATGTGATCTTTAATCCGTTGACTGGGGTTGTAAGGTGCCCATACTTCTAACTTTCTCTAATTTCGCCAGATGGTGGCAAGTAGTTGATTCTGATGTATTCAACCTTTCTGCTATATTCCTCGTTGTTTGACGTAGATTTTACCTCCAATATTGTTTTTAAAAGGTAGTTGTCAAGGACGGAAGGATGTGCCGCCCTCGGTTTGTTTTTTTAAAGTCGTTCATCCAGAAAGGCATTTGGCAAACCTATTTCTAACTGCACATTTGGTTATTAATCCGTCACCGTACATATGTATATTTTTTCAGCTTCCGCGTTAGCACTATTGCCTTGTTTAAATTTCCAAAGCATCATGGCGAATATGCGCTTTTTCACTTTCCATTTTAGAGGATAGGAACAAGTTTAATATAACGTGTACCACTCAAAACAGTTGTCAGAAAACTCCTTATCAATGAAAAAAAAACTCGTTTGTCCTGGTGATTCACAGTAGATAAATATGAGCAATAGATTCCACCTAGATGCATCGGAAGTTATTTCTGCCTCTACTTATATATATATATATATACGTAATATAAAAAATATTTTATTGAAATTAAATATTAATTAGATTCTAATTAGTAGTAATTATAACAAAATTTTCTTACAGGCGATATAAAAAATTGCATTGATATTTCCAATAATAGCCTTTCTTCAATATCTGAATTAAAATTTCAGGCTTTTAAGTAATAAAAACGTAATAATGAACGTTTTACAAATTCTATGAGACATAATGAGGACATAGCTTTTTCAAACAGTGGAATCGTTAATTTGTTATACGTATTTTCCCGAATTCTTCTTATAATGGGGTTTCTATATGTTTCCTCTTTAAACTAACACTTTGTAGACTTTTAAAGTATGCTGTTTGAATCGAAAATCTCTCCCAATAAATGAAATAGGACTTAGTTAGACAAATTAGAATGATTGAAATGCAATTAGTGGAACAGAGGAGAGGGATATATATTAGAAGTGAAGTATTTAATAGGATGCTTGTTATTTTTGTAACGTCTGTCCTTCATTGTTCGGCTCTTGCACCATATATCAGGCAAATATATTAGTCAATAACTACTGAACTCCAATGGAAGGCACGCAAGAACAAGATAAAATATTTTATGAATAATCAACGAAGAACAGATAAGTCGCTTTCTCTTGAGTTCCAATTAACTCAACAATCCTATTTTACGATACAAATATGAAATATTAGCTTACGGAATCATTTGTTCTAAATTCAACAAATCTCACTCCTTTGTAGCTCAATACTTTAACTAGAATTCACTTAAATCCACAAAATTAATTAAGGTCTTCAATCCTAATTATAAGTCTCTATCTACAAGTCGTTATCCTCTATCTCTCCTTCAATTGCTTCAATTCTATTTCATTTTATTTCATTATTTCCAATTCTCTTCACTTCTCTTCTATAATCCTCTAATTTAGTCACGTTTCGTTTGGGTCGGGAAATAATTGCAATATTATGCAATTCAAATTATTATAAAGTCCCCGAGGTTAGTGAAGAGAAAAAAACAAAACCTCAACGTCACATTTTTAGTTAATGGTAGAGATAGTGAGAAGAAGTTATCAATACGAAACATCTGAATTATACCAGCACTAAGTAAGGAGCTTTAGGAGTGAACATAGAGAAGATATACAAAGGATCAAGGATTAGAACACTCATCTATAAATTTTCTAATGACTTGAAACCGATTAGTTTGGTAAGATAAATACTAAGTTATTATATTAAACATTAGATCAAACGTATATAGGGACCTTTTCATACGTGTAGTAAGTTAGGGATTGAATTTTGATTATATATATTCGTAGATCTGAATAAAATAATTTGATTATCATCATTGTGTGATTTTCTATTCATTAGATTATTGATTAAAGACTATTTAAATATTAATAATGACAAAGGTAGGAAGTAATAACGAGGCGTTACATTAAAAAATAATAAAGTTATCATCTTGAGTTCGATTGTGTTTTCATGTCACAATACGTGAAATACTAAGCTTTTCAGGAGACTATATTCAATGAAGGTGTAAATTTTTTTAAAAAAATGTGTGCATCTTTATATTCAAATCAAAAACTCTTTTTTATGTTAGGTCAACCTGAAAGTTCTGTCTGTTTATGAAGTGAAAGAAAATAATGCATTTTTTTTATACATTTAATAATATTTATTATGCAATATAATTTCCGTTGTTACTGGGATTGGTCCATAAAAATTCCAGATGGGGGCCTCGTGAGTTAAGTGAGAAAAATTTATTTAATCGAATCGTCACGTGCACATCTCTGTTTGCTCGGAACGAAAACAAACCCGTTTTGGGCCAGATGATAACCGGTGATGAAAAATGGATTATTTTCGAATACATCGTAGGGAAAAGAGCATACTTGCAGCATAGACTATCTGTCCCCTCCACCTATAAATGGAGATTAAGTCTGAATAAGAGAACGCTGTGTATATGGTGGGACCAGAGTCACCCTTCTTTAAAATAGGGCCTGGGTGCTAGAAACCATTTGGGGCCCTAATTGTTTTGCAAAGTAAAAAAAAAAAAAATTACAAACATGAAAATATATTTATTTAATCCGTGATTTTGTTTTTTTTTGCTAATACATTGATTACTTCGGAAAAATTACAATTTTTTGCAATTTCTTTTTCGATGCTTTATATAGCAAGCACATTTAAGAATTCTGCACACATGCTTGAGTAAAAAAGTTCAGTTTAAATGGGGATACTCGGGAGTTTCCCGAATCAAATAACAAAAACTACCCATTCGCATAATCAAGAATTAATTTGAGAAGATTGTCAAAATTCAGAGATCTACTAAAATAATAATGCTTACAATAAAATGACCTTTACGTCATACTACCAACGATAGGAATATTGTCGAATTTTCATGTGCAAGAGTACTTAATTTTAGTTCTTGATCATTTTAAGGCTCCCTCAATCGCGAGGCCCCGGTACATAGAATCTAACGCACCTCCGGCCCTGGATGGGACGTCCAAGAACAAATATATACCGAGTTTTTGAAACCTAATAAAGACTCGATGCGGAGAGATACTGTCAGCAAAAAAGATGACTTAAACAAAGTAATGAAAGAAAAGAGCCTGTCGATGCTCAATGTGAAGCACATTATATTGCATCATGATAATGCCCAACCACATGCTGCTTTGACGATTCATCAAAAAATCACTGAGCTAGGCTGGGAATTTCTGTCGCATTCACCCTACTCCTCAGACCTAGCACCCTCTAATTATCGGGAATTTCCCGAATCAAATAGCAATAATACTGGGAAAAAACGAGCTTTTTAAACATGTGTTTTCTTTCAAACTTCATACTTTGCGTAACATAATTTTTTTACACCTTACATTTTAAGAGCGAAAACGAACGATGATACGAATTGAATTTATTCAATAAATTAGTTTTAGTAATTTATTTTATTATTTGACGTTTATTAAACGTCTCAATGCCTTCACGTTGTAAACATTTTGAAATTATGAGTAAAATTTAATTCTTTAAATAATTAGTTTTAATCAATTAATTTTTATTAATTATATCTAAATTATTATATTGTCATCCAAAACAATCGTGTATAGAAAATTTCAGCTCAATTGAGCACTTCTAAAATGTGAGAAAAAAGATTTTAAAGTTTTGTCCCATACATAGTTACAATGTGATTAGAAGAAAACCCATTAAAAATTACTCATTCGCATAATCAAGAATTAGTTTGAGAAGATTATCGAAATTTATAGATCTACTATAATAAAGTTTACGATAAAATGAACTTTACGTCATACTGACAACAATAGGAATATTGTAAAATTTTCATGTGCAAGAGCACATTATTTTAGGGCTTGATCATATTTGCGCCTCCCTTGTTTATCTCCCTACAAATTTTTTGAATGGAAAAAAAAAAATTCAAAACTGAAGCATACATCAACCTAGCACTACTTGAGTCCTTCGCCTTTAAAGATAAGGCATTTTTCAAAAATGGTATTTACAAATTACCATCACGCGAGCAAGAGTTCATAAGTAACGACGGAAAATATATTCTACAATAAATATTATTAAATGAATGAAAAATGTATTATTTTCTTTCACTTCACAAACGGACAGAACTTTCCGGTAGACCTAATATATTGAAGGACAAGCGTTCGGCTACCAAGCAAACAAGCGCAACTTTTTGCAGTAACGAATTAGTTACATTTTCTGATTGCTCATACTAAAAATGAAAAAAAAGGAACTTTTATTTTTAATTCATCCTAATATTTTTTCTTTCTTCATTGAAATATATAACCTCGTATATGTTGGGAATCATTCATATCCGCATAGTTGGAACACAATTTGTTTTCTTTTCTTTTTTTGGCAGAAATTATTCAATGCAACGTTGATTTCCTATTACATGCATAGTTTCATAAGCACTTGTAGGTCAGCGATTCATCTTCCATAAAATGCTGACGTTTTCACACCAAGATCCTTGATTTTAAATGGCAAACAAACAAGTCTTCTAAAACCTTATATATAGATGATACTCTTAAAGTTTTAAACACACATATATTATTGATTCGAATCCAGAATTTTTGTTTTCGCTCTCAATATCAAAAGAATGCTTTTCATAAATATTTTGCATTTTTTTACGACTTTTAAGCTATTCCGAATTATTGTGTATACAAACATCGATCATTTAAAAATTTTACGCAAAAAAGTATTGTATTTAGAAGCTTATAAAATTTTATTCTCTTATTATTTCGTAACACTATAACAAAATTTTGTAATATTAGAAAGATATTCTTATCCATTTTACTGTCTATTTGTATTATTAATTGTGAATTCTAAAGAATGGCTCTCAAATGCATGAAATTTTAAAGTAGTGCATATTAACTTTGTACGATATTATTGGGTTATCAGACTTTCAAGATTAATTGAAAACCAGAAAAAATTTAATGATATTACATCCAAAAACAAAGTGGTATAAAATTTCATTAGCATAGTAATAAATTGCATGAGAAAACAACAACTGATTCTGTAAAGTATGAGTAAATTAAAGTATGGGTAAAATAAAGTATGAGTAAACTATCTGTAAATTATATTTTTACTGACCATCTGAATACAAATAATGCACAGTTACTGAATGGAAACATAATTAGCAAATCTCTTAATTTTATATAAGAATCAGTAATTTGATACATGTTAGATAAAACATCTTTGAGAAGTTAAACTTATATAGTTAGACTGTACGCTTAAAATTTTTTACATGATTGATTGTTTATCAATGTCCCATATAGAAACAACAAAAGGGTAATTGGAATAAGACCTCGTAATTTTGAGCCACGTTCAAATGACGAGGACATTACCTGAGTTGGAACCCTACTCTCCAAATTTTCTCACCAAGCCAGCGTTATAACTTTGATCCCAGTCAAATCTAACATAAATGAACCTCTAAAAGACAGGTCTTTAGTGTAATCAAGACTCGAACTCCCAATTAAAGTGAAACAATTACGATCAGGATTATTCGATTACCATGGCCAGAAAGTTTACAATAAAGTTGCGCTTTATTTTGAAATATACGCTTAACTTTATGAAGTTAGAGTTAAAAATTAACTATGAAAGCAGGAGGAATATTTCTTTTATTTAATTCTGTTTATAGCTGTAATAATATCTGCTGCTTCATTTTGTAAGTAAAACTCGTCAATTTTTTAGAGTTTTGAATGAATGAAAATCATTAAGATGATATAATTAAATATAGATAAACAAAAAATTAATGAAATGAAAAATGTATTAAATTTAAATAAACAAGTGATCTATTCTTAATCCCCCCCCCCCTTCATTTGTCAAGATGTGCGGCTCTTTTTTCTAATCATTTTGTCCTTCAATATAAAATAAAAAAAGGCATACCTAAAAAAATGAACAGTTATATTCAAGATAAATATTTCCTGCTATCATTTTCTCTAAAAAAAGATGTGAAATTGGAACTATCTAACTATACATAAAGTGACCAGATGTTTCATGTTGAAATGCGGAACGTGTCTCTACAAAATACTTAACATATTCAAGAGAGCAATGTTTTCTTTCTTTATTTAATCCTACGTCATCAAAATGTTTTTCTCGATCTTTGAATGCGTTTGTTTCTGTAAAAGTTAAGGATATATACATGTATCTGATACATGTTTATATTCCTTCCTTTTTTTAGCATTTTTTTTTAAAAAAATACTTCTTTATAACTTTATTTTATTTAGGGATTCACTTAATTTTTTTTTTATTAACCTTCGTACCTTGTTCATAAAAAGCTACGTTTTGCTTATATGGGTCTATTAGACCCAGTTTGGCTTATATTTGTTCTAGGTTATAACAAATATTTTTATATAGCTTAATTTAATTTATTTTTGCGTTTATTTGAATAGGCAGCACAATTTATATCTTTTATTACTCGCCAAGTCACATTTTTTTTCTTCCCCCCCTTTTTTTTTAATTTTGCTTCCCTACCTCTCTAACCTTCCAATGCCTTAGACAGAACAAATAAGATGGTTGAAGAAACCGTCGGAGAATCATCGCTTATGCTCAAACTATGGGATGAAAGGTATGATAGAATTAACAATTAGTTGGAGCCAATAGGCTTATTAACAGACAGTCCGAAAAAATGAAAACGAAATGAGAAAATCAGTAAATGGAACAATATGAGAAGCTGCATGTGCAGCAAAAATAGGAACATCAGTGCTGACTGATTCCACAACTGTGTGCTGTATTAGATTTAAAAATGTTTATTTTATTTTATTTTTCATTATTTTTATTTATTTTTTATATTTATTTTTTATTTTTATTATTTATTTTTATTTAATTTTTTATATTTTACATTTTTATTACTTATTTTTCTTTAATTATTTATATTTTTTTATTTTTGTTACTTATTTTTATTTATTTCTTATGTATTTTTTATTTTACTTTTTTATTTTATTATTATTTCTCGTGTGTGTGTCTTTTTATTACGGTGGTTTCAAAGGAAGCGACCGTTACGTTGTTTTGTTAGCAAAATTAAATTTAGATTGAGAATAAGTAAATGAAGTTTGAGCCCTAATTATTTTTCATTTTCATTGTTAACTATTGAATTAAAAGCATTTTTTGAGATCTTAGTAATGTAATTTTCTATGGACTCAATTTTCAAATCACTAAGGATTACTGTGTTCCGAATATACCAGGGAGCATTAGTTATGATCCCGAGAATTTTGCTTTGCATTACTTGTATCTTTTTCACTTGGGTAAAGGAATTCCCCCACCCATACAAGGATGTAATATATTATAAATAGGCGGAGGAACTGCTTGTATAACAGAACTTTATTATTCAGAGAGAGTGGGGAATTCCTATCAATTAATGAAATACATAAGTAAATTTTACTCCAAATTTTTTCTGTCAGGTAGGTGATGTGCCGCTTGTAAGTAAGTCTTGAATTTAAATCTTGTCCAAGATAACAAACCTCTGAAACCCAATGAATAACATCTTGAAAAAACGTCTAATCTCTTGTTAGCATAAATTGTTTTAAGTATCTGAAAGTTTAAGATGTAATAGAATTTTTTTAATTAAAATTTTTTTATACTTTACATCCATTATTCTTGATACATTTTTGTAATGATAAATAAGATTTACGGTACATATTTACATGCTCTTGGCAAAACAAAAAAATCCAGAAGGTATTTCTCTTCATTTGCATTTGTCAATCTCTCTTAGGAACTTATTCTTAGCGCCTTCCTGTTTTACATGTCATGAAATTTTCTGTTTTTTTTTTCACCTGCTGCAATTGCTAATTTCTTCTTTATTATTACTGGGGTATTTTTCCCTCTTGATATTTCTGTGAGTTTAATAAGCTGCTTTTCAAGTCCCTTTTAAAAAGGCATCTTTTGTTTAGATTATTTTGATTGTAAGAATTATTTATAAGCATAAAAATAACAGAATAGCATTTATAGAAGGTAGGTCAGTTATATTTCAGAATAAACACACAGATAATATCTACTCCCCCTTTGCATGTAAACACAGCTAATTTATCACCAGTGCCTACTTCTCTTTTAGTTTCATTTTAATATGAAATTATATCTGGTATCTGTTCTTCCTCATCTGAAACTTTGACTCAAGGTGATTAGTTGAAAGGAAGATTGCAGATTCGTTCTTTTTCGGTCCATACGAAAGAGTCATATCCTGTTGAAAATTAATTACTGAAGAAAATATTTTTCTACCACGTGGAATCTGTATTAAGCATTATTTGAATTGCAAACTATTTAAAAATTCTAAGTTTGTACATTTATTTCTGTGGATTGATTAGAACTCAGTCAGGCAAAATATCCTTTTCTTATTTTGTTTAGGAAAAAAACTAATTCAACAAGTCTGAAAAAGTTATAAACAAAAGATACTTATCTATTTGATGAATTCATAAGATATGAGATGTCTTAATTAGAACCAATTAGAGCAACTACGAAATAAAATATAGAAATAAGTTGTCAATTAGACTCAATGAGAGTACAAAAGTTAACTCATTATATTCCAGAGTTCGAAAAGACAAACATTCACATAAGTGGGATAAAGAATTGAACCGTTATTTTATTTAATTAATGTACAAACTCTAAAATGTCTAACAGAATTTTACATCGATTTGATGTAAAAGAATAGTAACCGTAATAGAACAGAATAAAACTGAAGAAATCAATTCAAGTAACAAATAATTTAATTCATGAGCTTATAAAATTATTCTAATATCGACGTATTACAAGTTAAATAGGGGAAAGTGGGGTAAAACTGGGTACTCGGGTAAAACCGGGTCCCCCTCCCCCTTTTTTCCACCAGTATGTACTGCTACCTGTCAGCTTACGTATGAAATAGAACCAATCGTCAATACCAAATAGTATCCTATTGGTTTCCGTCCAAGAATGAAGTTTTCTTGCAATATCCTCATATCGTTTTAAAAAGTGAGGGAAAAATTTATCTTACCACCCATCACACAGGCTACGCAGCTCCTGCTTTGCTTTATATTCAAGGTAAGTGGCATATTGTTTGATGAGGTCATTCTGCTAGATTTTGCTGCTTTCGTGGCTTCTGCAAGTTCTTGTTTCAATTGATGTCATGTTGACGTATGTGTGATTAGTCCCGTGGAGCAAAACTTTGTGCCCAGAAGTAAGACAAGACCGGGTAGTACCTCATCTTCTCCCCCTTCCCCCGGTTTTAGGTAAGTTTAGTGTGACAAACCTCCAACCCCGCCAGTTTTGTTTTCTTTTTCTAGGCCTAGAAAAAAAAATCAACCGAAACGGGGCTTCTGAAGACATTTTGAGTTCCTCCCCCTACAAATTGAAATTACAAAGTGAAGTTACTAAGTCGAAAAAACCATCAGCCAAAGAGAGAAAACCTATCAGAAGAAAGAAAAGAACCTAAAGAAAAATCCAGATTGGAAACCTTGCAATCAAGTACCGCAAGACTCGTCTTGAGGAGGAGACAAAATTGGCTGTTTTCGATCCATGATGAAGATGGAAGCGAATCATACATGCATTAAGGCCAACTTATAACTGGCTAACTACAGATTCTATCGTTATTTTGCACCATTTGCAAAAATTACACCCATGATACCAGCAGTGGACAGGGCCCTAATAGCGAAGACAAATTTGTTTGCTAATTATGCAAGAGGCTGACTTCCCAAATCCGATTGAATTTACACGAATTATCTGCATAAATTCACCATTTTGTTTCTACGAATTTGAAAATTGACTGTGAAAATAAAATAAATTAAATATAAAATGTCGTTTGGGTTTGCTTTGCGTTTTTTTCTTGGGGGTAACCCAGTTTTATCCACTCCCACTTCAATTGTTGCACTCTTGGTTTTTTTCCCTTAATTCAAATTAGTGATAAAGGAACTGTAAATTTTATCAAACATATAACATTTTCAATAGCCTTTGTGAATACGTCTTTATTCGATGCATTTTGAGAGGTTGAATGAAATTATTCGTCAACTAAGCTATGATACCCAGTCTACCCCTCTTTCCCCTATATTGCAACTACTAAGTAAGTACAATGCTCTCAACATTAATCGTTCCTTTCGACTACATGTAAGAACACCATTCTATTTAAAACTAGAAAATGTAGTTCAGTACAGTTCTAAGCAATTTGCGTAAATGTATTTGATACGCCTGATGTGCAGTGTGTGTGTGTGTATATATATATATATATCTCTGTGTGTGTGCGTGGGGGGGGGGGAATCACATATCCAGAATGAACACAGAATGAAATCACACATTCTGAATGAAGTAATAAAATAAGAAAAAACCTTTTCTTCTCACAAAAAAAATTATTAAATAAAAATTTCAAAGCAAAAAAAAAAAAAAAAAAATGACAATGTATAATAGTTTAATATTAACTATGCTTAATTATTCATTCAGTCTATTCCTAAAAACAGTTTTAAAGATATAATATTTAGATTAGTAGTTTCGAGAACGGCGTATAGTAAGTCTCGAGGAACATCTTACATTTTTTTTACGATTTTGAGAATTTTCTGCACATTAACAAACATTTTATTTCACACACACACACACACACACACACACACA